>MU225126.1:1183872-1228749 GCA_018584345.1 Thuja plicata
AAAAATTATATATATATATATATATATATATATATATATATATATATATAATTTATTTATAAATCTATTTTCTATTTAAATAAAAATATAATATATAACATAAATGGTTAATGTCTGTTATATATATATATATACATTCAATATAAATTAAAAATTTAAAAACAAAATATACATAAAAATAAAAATAAAAAAAGAAGGGTAGGACGGACGAAGCCACCCAACCCCCCCTCCCGCGGGTTCCAATAAATAGTGGGGCACCGTGGTGGGTGCGGCCACCACCGCGGCCACCATAGTCGGCGGCAATGCCGCCGCTGTGGTGGGCGGTGGGGGTAGCGCCACCCACGGGCCGCCTAGCTTCAATGCCGCCACACTACGCTTAATATACTCGTAGACTTAAAACTTTAACAAATGCGACTGCCACAAAAATAAAAATGTAGAGTGCCAAGGATTATGCGCTTCCTCCCTTTGGTCTGCGCCCTATCCACATGCATATTTTTATCTCGGTTTAGGGTTTGAACTTTTAAAGGTTTCCCTATACACATATGAAAGGTTGCCCTATCACCCATCCACCATTGTTGCATAGCTGCATAAAAAAAAGAAGATAATAATGAGAAAGCAACGAATTTGGTGTTAGATAAGGGAACAAAAGAAAAATGCATCCTAGGGTTAGAAGAGAGAGATAGAAGAGTTCTCAAAATAGTATGGTAAGGAAATGATTTTCTTTTACTCCATATTTTGACCCTAACCCTAATTTTGAATTAGGGTTAGGGCTTGCAAAATATGAGAGGGAAAAAGAAAAGGAGACTTTTTAAAAAAAAACTCATTCTAAGGAAGAGCTTTTTTTGGTGGGGAAACCATCCGTACTTGTTTTCTAAAAAGGTAATGCTACTGAGCTATTTATAAGAATGCTAATCTAAGGAGTTTTATAGGATTTTGTTTGAGATTTTTTTATTGAAGATAGAATTTTATTAGTGTTATAAGGGAAAAATATTTAGAGATTTAGGATTAGTGACCCTTTATTATTATTTTTTTTAAATTTAGACCACTATATATATTGCATAAGATTGTAATGTTGGAGTAAGGATATAACAAACTAAGTTAATTATAACTGGAAATTTGAAAACTTGTAAAGTTCACTTTAAATTAGATGACTTAGAAATTTAATTATTACTTGTGTAATTAGTTATCTTTATTAATGGGGTTTATAAATTAAATCTATAAATTGTAATCATATTATTTGAGAAGAAAATCAAATTAAAGTTTTAGATAATAATTTTAGGGTCTCTTAATGTTATTTTTATGCGGCCAATATATATGGCCAATGTACTGACTGTTATAAAAATAATATTATGAGAATGTCTTTACTTAGAGGGGGGGGGGGGTAAGTTAACACAGAACCATTAAGCTAATATAATCCTAGATTTTTTTGCATGAACCTGGAGACAGAGAGTAGGGGTCTTCCTCTTCTTCTCCACATCATCAAACTCTATTAATAACTTTTAGTGGATGACTTGTGTACTCCTTATAACCTCACCTTGTTAAATCATCGAGCATTATCGTAAAATTAATCCTAGTAAAATTTATGATTAAATTCACCTTCTGCAACTAATCTTTTAGTAGACGTTGGGGTTGAGGGAGGTTGACACTTGTCATGATTCCCCCTTACACCCTCTTGATATTAATATTACTACTACATTTACCTTCAAAAAAAAAGTTGCATTTTTTGGGCGCAAAATTTTGGGCATGACACCAAAGATCCATCAGTGACGTTGGTGTACCTTCATGACCTTGGTGATTTGCACCTAGATTTTTATTGTATATCAAACATGTGGAGCTATACTTGGTCAATATTTAGAGATTGGGATAATTTCTTGATAGGAGTTCCCCCTTTTAGTTGTTCATTATTTCATTCGGTAGCCACTGGACATGAGTTAGTTTAACTAAATACTACTACCTAATCCATTAGCCAATACATATCAATAACCCAACAGTCATTTTCAAAAGAATCTTTAATAATTTTTAGTTTTAATTGAGATAGAATAGAAGTGCTATCTCTTACCTTGCTCTTTTCCATCATTCCACCATTTTTTTCTCCAATAATATGATATTTTGTATGATTAAGTTTCACATACCTTGGGAGCATTGGCTATTTTCTATGATTACCTTCATCATCATCAATGGGTTGTGCATCATTGATCACTTTAGTCACCTGTTGTACTATCTCTGGGTCCACCCACTGAACATAAACAAACCTATCATAGTCTTATGGTTACTTCTTGCTATCTTCTTCTTTCTTCTCATAAAAATAATCAATTTTAACATTCACATTTTCAATCATTTGGTCAGTATTCTTTTTCAAACACTTATAAGGTTTATCTATAGTAGAATAGCCAAGAAATATACCTTCATTACTCTTAGAACAAAATTTACCTTTTTGATCATCCTTCTTTATGTAACATTTTCTTCCAAAATATTTAATGTAATTTACACTAGGAGTATGACTATACCATAGCTCATAAGGTGTTTTTTTTGTACCTTTCTTATGTTCTACCTTGTCCAAAGTATAAAAAATAGTACTTACAACTTCTCTCCAAAAGGGTTGAGCCACTCCCTTTTATATCTAAAGTATTCTTGCATAATCAATTATGAATATGTTCTTTCTCTCTATAATTCCATTTTTCTATGGTGCTCTCGGTGTTGAAATTTATCTCTTGATTCTATGATGTTCATAATATGTTGTGAACACGTGTGAGGTAAACTCACCTCTTCGATCTAATCTAGAAACTTGAGTGCTTTACTGATTTATTTTTCAACTCTTTATTTATACACCTTAAATATGTATTATGCATCTAATTTATCCTTTAAAAAAATAACATATATCATTCTTGAGTAATCATCAACAAATAAGATAAAGTACTTATCTCCATAGTAGTTCTTTTTTTTTATCAGTCCACACAAGATAGTGTATACATGGTCCAAAATGATGCTAGATGACTAGAATTTACTAGTAAATCTAGATCTATTTAGCTTTCCTAGCTAACACTCCTTACACATTGCATTTGGAGACTTAGATAAAGTAGGAAAACCTCTAACACATTTATGCTTGTTCACCTATACTAGATTGTCAAAATTAACATGACAAAATCTTTTATGCCATAGGCAATAGTCTTAAAATTTAGCAAATAAACAATTTTTATTAGTAGAGTTCAATCAAAATAGGTTACCTCAAGTTTGTTTATGAGTAGCAATTAAATCTCTAAATGTTCCTAAGATCTTGCAAATGTCATTATTGAATTCCAATCTGAAACCTTTTTTATTCAACTAAGAAACACCCAACAAGTTTTAATTTAATTCGTCATCGTAATAACCAACATCACAATTAATATTGCATTAAGTGTTATTCAACCTTTACCTCTTACCACACATGGAGAACCATTACCAAATCTAACTACACTAACATCACATTATTCCATTTAAATAAATTTTCTTTTTTTCTAGGCCATGTTATATGTACACCCACTATCTATTATCCATTCACCACTATAATTCATTCTTGAAATCAATTCTTTCTCATCACTATCTCTTCCATCTAATTCTTCGTCAATCACCCCATCTTATGGTAGGTAACATTGTCAATACATATCGATGCAATATGACCAATGTTTTTACATGAAAAACATTTTAGAGGAATTTTACCTTTGTACTTTCCTTTTTCTTACACGTAATATACTTGCTAACAGTGCTTCCAAATCTTCCTGTTCTCTTTCTTCATAAAAAATAGAGTCATAGTCATGATTTCCTTCAGAATTTTTAGAGACTTCATTTCCTTTCTTTGATGAAACAATGGTTAAGGAATCTTTGAATGTAGATTATACTCTAGGCATACTATTATAAAATTTACCGAACTCAAAAGCAGTAAGCTTGCCAACAGAAAAATCTAGAACATTTGTAGGATTTATAGATATCAGTTCTTGTATAGTAGAGACTCTAATAGCATACTGTGGTAGAAGGTTTCTCGATATTTTACTTACCACATCATCTTCTTAAAGTTGAACACCATCTCCTTTGATATAATAAAAAATTTACTTTAGCAAATTATTGTATTGAGAAATGTTCTCTCGTTCCTACATTCTCATTTAATCACACTTTCCTCTAAGAATATATAGCTTTTCTTTTTGAACGTGAAAGTCACTTCCATGGAACATTACCAAATTATACCACATATCTTTAGCATCATCCATTTCATTGATATCTACAACCTTAGCATCAAATAGAGTACTTTAAATTTCTATCATTACAGAGTTATGTTCCAACTTTCTTTTTATTTGAGCATGAGTTAGGTTGCCATAAGGTAGAACATACTTGGTTGTAAGATGATCCAATGCTTGTTCTCTAATACCATATAGATGCATCTTCATCACGCTTACCCATGTAGATAATTTTTCCTTATTGAACTTAGGTTCTTCTTTCTTATACACCTTAAGATATTTTCCCTAAGTTGTTAAGCCTTCACAATTAGGCACTAGTACATTTGAGGCCTAATTTGATAGCTATCTGTTAGATTTTCAATTCCTATTTGTCAACAATTTGACAAATGTAAATGTCGGGGTTATTTGGTTGGAAATTTCTATGGAAGTGGTAAATGTCAGTATTCCAACATCGCCATCCATAAGAACTTAACACAACAATAGAAATTTATTATAGCATTTCATAAGGTACAACTATTAGAATGTCGAAAAAAAACCTGTCAAATGTATAGCACTCTCGTTCAAACTATCTATCAAAAATAGTGTTAGAATAACTGAGAGGGGGAGGGGGGTGAATCAATGACCTCACAAATTAATCCAATATTCAACAAAAACTTTATACCACAAATATAAACCCTCTATTTATCTTAAGTCCACAAAGATGTATGCCTTGTGTGAATCTAACATGTATATAGTTCTCAGTGTTTATACTATTTGTTCTTTCCTCAAGCTTTACCGAACATCAGTCTATCTTCTCTTAACCTTTTCTGAATTACAGTAAATAACTTAGTGTTTACTGATCAATCTTGGTTTAGTAATGTGTCAATAAAAACTTAAATAAATGAACCATATACACATTTGACACATGGATTTTTAACATGGAAAATATGTTAATAGAAAAACCACTTGGGATCAGTAACCTAAAATTTTCACTCTTCTTAAGTGAGCTCGACGAAGAGCCAACCTTGTTAAAGGTTATAAACACACTATTAAGTGCGACCTTGTTAGAGAATTTAAAACTAATAGTTTTTTATTTGACATATGAAATTCACCATGTTTTCAACATGAGAAACCTTTTAATACTCCATGGGATGTATCTAAATATATGAAGGATGGTTAAATCCTACTCTGTTAAGAGATTTTCTGAATCAATGGTTAAACTGAAATAGTAGATGATCTGTTCATAAATACAAATTTGAATTGTAGATTTTCAGATCTATTATGAGTCCATAATACCTCTTCTGATCAATGGTCTCTTCTATTATTTTTCTCCATTTCTTTCTTCTTGGTTAATGTTGTTGGTTCTTTGTTGCTAAGTGTCCACCAAATTCTTAGCTCTATCTTAGAGCTTGTATGATCAGACCTGTATGAAGAATTCTATCTTCATCACAATTGTCTTCAACATCCTTTCATAATAATGAATTACATGTGTCTTTATATAGACATGATTTCACCATTCTTTTGTCCTTCTTGTTTTCTTCATTGATCACTTCCTGATTCATAAAGGTCGCCATGTTTGCTTTAATTTTATTCCGGAAATATATCCTTGGTTTTTAGAATAAAATATGCTTTAAATCTCCTTCTTATCTTTAGCTTTTAACTATTCAATGGAAAAAAAGTAATCAATTGGTTAAGTCTATATTTAGCTCCTTCCAGCAAAACTTTTAAGTGTCTAATCAAGGCCTCTAAAAAAATAGTTGAAAGTGCAAATGTGAAGATTGATGAATTTACATAAAAGAATGAGCTAGAAAGCACAAAAGAACTAGAAGACTACAACAAGTTTGTATACTGTGAAGAACCCATAACTCTATCTAACCAACAGTGCATAAATCTAGAACAACAAAATGTTGCAACTAATGGTCAGAATGTTGTTATCGATGATCAGGATAATGATCAAGATAATGTGAAAGGTCATGAAGATCAAGCTGATATGAAAAGAGTTGTACCTATACTTGCAAGGCATGTAAGAAGGAACCATCCATAGGACCAGATCATAGGAGATAGGAAAGCTGGTACAAGAATAAGAAGTAAGTTTTTAAACTCAAATTGCTTAATTTGTGAGTTTGAACCAAAATTTGTCAATGCTGCACTAGATAATGAAGAATGGATAAGTGCTATGAATGATGAGATTGAATAGATTGAAAAGAAAAAAACATGGTCACTTGTGCCAAGACCAGCTGACAAGAATGTCATCGATACAAAATGGATATTGAGGAACAAACTGAATGAGAATGTAGAAGTCACAAGGAACAAAGCAAGCCTAGTATGTAAGGGGTATACACAAGAGGAAGGTATAGACTATGGAGAAACCTTTTCACCCGTTGCTAGGCTAGAAGGAGTAAGAATTCTACTTCCTTATGCTGCATAAAAAGGATTCAAAGTATATCAAATGGACATCAAGTCAACATTCCTAAATGGAATACTCGAAGAAGACGTATACATTGAACAACCAGAAGGGTTTATGGATCCATACAAGTGGAACATGGTATGTAGACTTCACGAAGCCTTGTATGGATTAAAAAAATCCCCCAGAGCCTGGTATGAATGAATTCATTCCTATCTAATAAGTATTGGATTCATGAGGACTAGTGAAAAAAGTAATCTTTATTTAAAGGAAGATACTAATGCTAACGCTTTGATTGCTGAAATATTTGTTGATGACATCATATCTGGGGGAAATGATATGCTATGCAAATCATTTTCTGATGAGATGAGAAAATAATTTGAGATGTCTATGTTTGGAGAGATCAAGTTCTTTCTTAGTCTGCAGATCATTCAACAAAGTGAAGGTATTCTCATTACACAGTCCAAATACATCAAAGAAGTTTTGAAAATATTCAAGATGGAAGATTCCAAACCTATTGGAACACCAATGGCTACTGGATGTAAATTTACAAAAGAAGACAAGACAACAGACATAATTCAGACTCTATATAGATCAATGATAGGGAAACTCATGTATGTTGTACACACTAGACTAGATATTGCACATGCAGTAGGAATTGTTGCTAGATTTTCTGCTAACCCTAGGGAATCACATATAATTGCTGTGAAAAGAATTCTAAGATATCTAAAGAATACTGAGGAATTTGAATTATGGTATAGAAGAGAAGGTAAATTTGAATTGAAAGTGTTTACCGACGCTGATTGGGATAGAAATCCTGATGACCAAAAGAGCACAACTAGAGGAGCATTCTTTATGGATGACATCCTTGTCACATGGATTATCAAGAAGCAAGGATGCATCTCTTAGTCTACTACAGAAGTAGAATATGTTGCTACTGCTGCAAACCACTCAAATATTGGATGGATCAAACAGCTGCTGGAAGGTATGCATATGAAGATCAAAGAACCAGTAGTTATTTATTGTGATAACACTAGTGCAATAAATATTTCCAAGAATCCAGTCATGCATGCAAAGACTATACACATTGCCATCAAGTATCATTACTTAAGAGAACAAGTTCAAGAAAAAGAGGTGATACTTGAATATGTGTAATCAAAAGAACAAGTGGCTCATATCTTCATCAAGCCATTGCCCAAGGATACATTTGAGTACTTGAGAAGAAAAATAGGGGTCAAACCCATGTCTATCAGTTAGTAAAAGGACTGAAAGCTGCATTAGCCGTATACTATCAGAATATCATTCATGATTGATGCAAGCAGAAGCTGAACTTCAAAGCTACATCTATATAAAGAAAGGTATATATCAGAACCAAGCACCAGAGAAAACTATTATATTGATAATGGATATGGAAAATTCAATTAATATATTATCGGTAGAAGAAATTGTTTGATAGAATGTCAGATATTTGTGAAAATATTTGTTTTGCATTAATGGCAAAGGGAGAGAATGTATTCATATTATCATCAGAAACTATTCATTATCAGATTACTCCAACAGATTACTCCAAATAGGGAGAGATCTTATCCATAGGGAGAGTATTTGTATAAAAGTTGCAAAGACAAGACAAAGACATCAAAGAAGAAGAGAGAGAGAGATTGACATAGAAAGAGGACACAACACATCAGAAGAAGAAACAAAAAGATGCAAGAATCAAATCTAAGGTAATACAGAGCTTACCAGAAGTTAGACATTTTTTTTCGGTTATCAAAAAAAACTATTTGGTAATTTGATGAATCTAAAATTATATTTCATGTTGTATTAGAAATTGTATAGTGTGATAATATCTAGTATGTTGCCATCAATGCCAAAGGGAGAGATTGATGACATTTAATTGATTGAATGTTTGATAATGTTATGTTGAAGGTGATGCAAGACATTAAATTATTTAATGGTTTGTATTGTCATTGATGTCAACTTGATATCATCTATATGGTAATATACATAATGCCAAAGACTTTAGAGAATCAATGGAACAAAAGTTATGCTCTCAGCAATGCATGAAAGTCAAGTATTCACCAAGTGACAGACTACACCGGCGGAGTGCACACCATCGGTAAAGACAAAGATAAAGTCATAGTGATACCAGATGAGCAGAAGATAGTGTTGCCCAATGAAGCAGAATCACAGGATGCCTGATGAGCTAAAAAAAGTGTTGCCCGACGAGAAAGATCCAATGATGCTCGATAGACGGAGATCCCAAAGCTAACTGAAGCTGTATCGACACAACTGGCAGTTGTCACCGGCGACAAACTGCACAATTGACTGATAGAACAGAGAGATCATAAAATGAAAAAATAGCTAGCTGGCAGAGCTTAAAGATAGACTTAACTGGTTGCTTTTTTGGTTATATTCAACCGCAGTTAAGCAATTGATTTATATAGCTGGAAAGAAGATAACTACGAGATAAATAAGGAGTTAAAGCTATAAATCAATTTGGATGGATTGTTTTTCACGCCAAGAATCAAGAATCAAGAAGCAAGAATTAAGGAATATCATGTCTATATAAGAGAGAAGCATAATTCATTTTCGCATGCAATAAGATACACGGGGGAGTGAATTGAGAGAAGATGCTAAAGAGAAACTAATGAAGGTTAAACTTCATGTAGTCCTAATCAATCAAGCTAAGGGAGAGCTAAATAATTCCGCAGACACCAACACATAGTGAAGCACAGCATGATAGAGAAGAAAGAATGAAGAATGAATGAATGGAATTGATACATTGATCAGAAAGGTATTGTACGTAAATAGATCTGAATATATGCAATTCAAAGTTTCATTAAAAACAAGTCATTGTGTTTTAGTTTAACCATTGAAGCATTAAGTCTCTTAACAAAGCAGGACTTAACAGTCTTTTGTAATTGAGGTATATCCTAACAGATTACTAGAAGGTTGACTCATGATAGTAGCATCTGTCTTACCTAAAGCCTACTGATAGTCTAAGAAGGAGGTTGATTCAAGGATGGTAGTAAGATTAGCATAAAGCCTATTGACAGTCTAGAGACTGATTCAAGGATGGTAGCATAGATGCCAGATACTAAGTGACAACCTATGTATAAAAATTCTTTAACAAGGTCACACTTAATAGTGTGTTTGTAACCTTTAACAGGGTTGGCTCCTAACAGGGCTCACTTCAGAAGAGTGAAAATTTGGGGTACCGGTCCCATTGGTTTTTAGCTTAATAGGGTTTCCACATTTAAATCCTTGTGTTATGTGTGGCTGGTTTATTACTTTATTGTTTTACATTTCACATATGCATTTATGGATTGACTGGTATACTCTGCATATTTACTGACTATCGGTAAATAAGTTTTACTTCTTATGAGTTATTAAGGAGAAGAAGGATAGACAAGGTAAACTGATAGACAGTTATTTATTTCAAGTAAATCAAAGGCATACATCTTGTAGGGACTTAATAATCTAAGGTGTATTAATTGGTGGATTGAAGTTTAAAAGGATAAATTTTTGAGGCCACTGATTCACTCCCCCCCTCTTAGTTATTACTAACACTTTTTAGAAGTTGAAGGCAATATACCTAGAGACCTTTATGAGAAATTGGAATTAAGGAAAAAATTAGCACAAATAGAAGATGAAGCAATAAGAGTACAACCAGTTGAAGATATGTTACCTATTGTTTCAATCAAATAAATGGAGAATATATTATAAGATTTCAAACCTTTGCTAAGAACAAAGTCATGATTGGTAAAGATAATGGGGAGAAGGTATGATGAAGTGATAGAGGAAAAAAAAAAGGATGTGGATAAGGTTCTAATGGATACTAAACCTAATAAATTCTCACCACGAAAGGATACTCAGCTTAAAACTTTTGAAAGAGGTGATTCATCAAGAATGGAAAAAATAGGTCTTGATAAATGAATGGGTAAAGACACTAGAGAATTTGTGAGTACTATGAAGAAACCAGTTTTATTTGTTCTTGGTGTGCCTCTATATTTAGAAAAATCATAGGGGGATAGTTATCCTTTTGAGAAGGATACCAACATTGAAGGAAGCATTGATCAAGAAATGGAAGATAAAGAAGAACAAAAAGTGAGCGAAGTTGAAGCAGTAAAGGAAACAATGATCAATTTTGAAGAGAAACAAGAAAGTTATGCATATGTTTCATCATCTTTATTGTTAGAAAGTAGAGATAAGAATCTAAACTCTAATATTGAGAGTATTGATGAAGATGAGTTTGATGAAGATGAGTTTGTGAAGCTATCCTTCATCAATTTTCCTAAAGTGAAAGAAAGATCTGAGAAGAAAGGTGAGAACAAGAAAAGGGTAATGGAAAGAGCGGTTGATATTCTCAAACAATCCTACCTATACCTTTTTATTTCTAATCAAAGGATACTGCCGACAATTTGAACAATGTATTGGATGAATTTGACAGTCACTATGAGTCCTTAAACAAAAAAATTAAAGAGAAATAAGAGAAGAATTACCTCGCAAATAATTTGTGGGAAATATGCAAGTTTATCTCATTGGACATGGGCATATTAAGAAAAAAAATATCTAAGGAAAAGATTTGTGTATCGCATGAAAGGAAGTTATACAGTTATTGTATAAATCCTATCATACATCTGAAAAAAATTGAGGAAATAATAGAAAATGACACACTAACTTTGGACAAGATTATGGACAGTTGTGAGACCTCTTCACACTCTATATTCGAGTTAGACATAGAAGTGTGTGGGATATTGTAAAAAAAAAGTGTTTTGGATACAGAGAAAGGGAGAGTCGTTTGAAGACTTGGAATTTTGAAGAGTTTAATCACTCCTAAGTTATCAATTCTCAAATTACATTTTTCTGACATGGAGAAGACAACATATGCCCTCACATAACATATGCCTACTAAGTTAAAGGCAATAGAGACATCTTCTATTGCACTGAATGGGATGATTCATGTGAGTCAGATACTGGTGAAAACTTGGTTAGAGGAAGTGAACATATTATAGAGCTCATTCCAAGATGTTTTAAAGATGCTATTAAATTTTTGGTAAGCAGTAGCACAATTTTTTTATGTATTGTACGTTTTTGCATACCTTTTTCTTTGATGTGAAAAGGAGAGAAAATAAGATATGAAAAAATTATAAGAGTAGAGTAGATATATAAAGGAGATAAAGAGTGTTGTGTATGTCTTTTTTTTGGTATTGACACTTACTCAATTTTCACTAAGTGTTGCCATCAATATAAAAAGGACAGATTATTGGAAACTGGTTCATCCATAGTGAGTTTTCACTAAGTGTTGCCATCAATATAAAATGGAGAGATTATTGGAAATTGGTTCATCCAATAGGGTTTGGGAACACTTGCGGGTTTTAATTTATGGAAACACATCTGGTATTGATGGTTTCTTGGTGTGAAACATAGTTTTGGATGTAAGGATTGCAAAATGAGTAAGTACATAAAGCATAATTACAAAGTACAGCAGTACAATTTTGGTCACCGAAGATACTATATGATGAAAGGAGACATGTGAGCTTAGGAGAAGCTATTTTCAGATATGTATGAACTTATTTTAATGTTTCTTATTTTTTGGTGTTGATCAAAGTAAGTTACTATATCATAAAGACGTGTGAAGATAGAGTAATAGTGATATAGGGTAGATGAAAGGTCACAGTGATTGAGGGAGTATAAGGAAAGTCCAAACTTGCTATGTTAGAATTAGATTATGGATTAGCTATATTTTAATAGTGTATGGTCACCGAATCAGTATTTACTTTTTGTATAAGTATTAATTCTATTTTTTGATGTAATTTGAAGCCGACTAGGTAATGTAATAAGATATACATATGAAGAGATTTTGAGAACCAAATTAAGTTTATGGAAGAGTGATTGTGTGGATGTGATGCAAACAGATAAATGAATACATTGCAATGTCAAAATCATAGAGATGTTGATGCAAAATACAAATGGAACTACCTAAGCATAGCTTATGCTTTTATTGTTCACTATTGAAAAAATCATTGTAAAGGAATCACATTTTTTATTGTATGAGTAGTGAAAATGGTATACCTTTAATCGGTTTTTGTATTCCACTAACAAGGAAATGTATGAATTTAATAATCAACTCCTAGTAGGGATAGGTATCTTAAAAGGGAAATTTTACTTTTAGTTCATATTTGTGGGTACCATCCCCACTAGGGTTTTCCCTTGGCTAGGGTTTCCTCGACAAAAAATTCATGGTGTTAAGAGTTGTGTGTTTTGTGTTTATGTTCTTTTCATTTTAATATTTATCTGGTTAAGTTGGAATATATTAATTTCATGTTTAAAGTGTTGTAATATGCTTCACCGCCCTCTCAATATTAAGTATTCCTAATATTATTGAGGCTATCAGACAATAGTCCTCTATAATTAATCTTGTATTAAGTAAAAAAAATTATCTTTGAAGGGTTAATGTAGAAATAGTTTGTTGTTAGCAAGAGAAGTTAGGGTGTAGATGCAGATTTTTTTGTGCATTAATCTACTTTTAGGACTAGATCATAGTTAAATAAGTTTGAGAAAGCACAAAACTCCAATAAAGTTTCATGTGGCTACAAAAACTTACTTACCTGACTCTCATACTCCCTTGTTAAGAGCATACCCCTATTTAGATTAGGAGATGTGATGTAGAGGGGTTTGATACCATTTATACCCATACCTTCTCAATAAGTTTATATCTTCAACAATCATGTGAGATACAACTTCCCGCATCAATCCTTCATCCAAGGATCCACTTTCTAGGCCATTTCCATAGATCTAGAGCCTCCAACTTTCCCAATATTCAAAAAAATATTCCACCCTTGTTCTAGAACCTTATAACATCATAACATGGTCAATGAACCATGTTCAACAAGTCCTCCAAGTCTGGTGAATAAGTTTGTTGTGCAACTCCAACCAATATCCCAATCCCCTTATAGCAATGTCAAACTAGTTATCTGCACTTAACACAAAACTTTCCCAAATCGCTAAGGAAAATATCAATAGTTTTGGTTACCATTTTTAGTGCCACAAAACATATCCCAAACCCATGGTATATTACTTTGGGCCAACACCCAGATCCACTACCCTTGGAGTAACTAAATAGGCCTCAAATGGCGATGTGAAAAAGAAGTCCTGATTGATAGACTAATTGAAAATATCTATAACTTTAAAATGGTACAACATTTTTTAAATCTAAAACATGTGTCAAATTATATACTTCACCTACTATAAGAAAAAAATAAAAAAAATTCAATTTGAAAAAGTTTAGACTAAGTTAAGGTGGTCAGACACGGGAGTTTTTATATTCTGGAAATGTTGTAGAAGAAAAATCATAATTAATTATTTACTTGGAAAAAAATTACAAAAAATTAGGCGTCACATCCAGACATAAGTCTACTACTTATATCTAGAATCTAGTAAAAAATTATTATTATTTGATTGTGTTTAAGGTGGCCAGACATACACCTACTTCTTATCTTTTTAGTCCTGATTGATAGGCTGATTGAAAAATAGCTATAGATTTCAAATAGTATAAATTTTTTGAAATCCTAAATAGTAGTCACATTCTATGCTTTGCCTACTACAATAAAAAACTAATAAGTTTTCAATTTGATGAATTTTAGGGTAAGTTAAGGTGGTGAGCCACAAATTTTTTTATATTCTAGAAAAATTGTAGTAGAAAAATTCTAATTAATTATTTATTTAGAAAAAAATTACAAAACAATATGCATCACATCCAGAAATGAGTCTACTACTTATATCTATAATCTTGTAAAAAAATATTATAATTTTATTGTGTTTAAGTTGGTCAGACATACACCTACTTCTTATCTTTTTCCTAAAATTTTCATACTACTGCATATAAATTTGAAATTTTATCATATAGAATAAAATTTTTTTTTAAAATGGCTTGTAGAGAAGAAACTAAAATCAATTTGCTACAGATTCTCTTCTTACTCATTTTTTTATATAATATTGATAACTTGTTCAAAATTTTATGTCAACTTTCCTAAACCTGATTTTATGAATTTTCATTGCCACTTAGGGCCTTGTTTGGCATACCATGATCTGACACATATCCTGAAGTCACAAACATAGTGATTGTATCAAATGGGCCAGTAAAATAGTGTGTAATAATATATATTTGTTATTGGTTAAACACTATTTACAACGGTTCTCATCACACCCAAACTCTACATACTATCAAAAATATCATGGATAGTCAATTAAAAGACCCTCAAACTCGATGACCACTCCTATAACCAACTTCAAACTGCACAACAATTAAAAAGTGACTGTTTACAAATTACAAGTTTAAAAAGTTGTCAAGTTGACAACCACCTTTTCCGACTCAACCCTAACATGGCATATCTTTTCTTAGATATCTATCTTATACTTAAAAACTCTAATCCAAAATAAGAAATTACTGCTAAGGTCACCTAGACCTCATAGCTACCCTTAAGGCTTATTTTACCAATAAGGAAATATTACATCATTTTAGCACAATTAGTGCATTTTACACATTTTAATGACTATATTGGACATATTACAATCAATGTTGACCTTATATGCCTTTAACAACCTTATCTATACTTGGATCAATCATGTGACCCCAAGGATTCTCTCTTACCCTCTTATGCCAATCAATGGCTTACAAAATTTGTTTATGTTGATATCACACAAAATTATCAATAAACATTACAAATGTTATTAAAACATCATTAAATGACCTAACATGGTCTATTAAATTTCCAAATTACACTTGATGGTCATGTCTTTAGGTCACCAAAGATCCATCAGCGACATTGGTGTACCTTCATGACCTTGGTGATTTGCACCTAGATTTTTATTGTATATCAAACATATGGAGCTATAATTGGTCAATATTTAGAGATTGGGATAATTTCTTGATAGGAGTTCCCCCTTTCAATTGTTCATTATTTCATTGGCTAGCCACTGGACAAGAGTAAGTTTAGCTAAATACTACTACCTAATCCATTAGCCAATACATATCAATAACCCAATAGTCATTTTCAAAAGCATTTTTAATAATTTTTAGTTTTAATTGAGATAGAATAGAAGTGCTATCTCTTACCTTGCTCCTTTTCATCATTCCACCATTTTTCTCTCCAATAATATAATATTTTGTATGATTAAGTTTCACATACCTTGGGATTATTGGCTATTTTCTATGATTACCTTCATCATCATCATTAATGGGTTGTGCATCATTCATCACTTCAATCACCTATGGTACTCTCTCTGGGTCCACCCACGGAACATAAACAAACCTATCATAGTCTTATGGTTACTTCTTGCTATCTTCCTCATTCTTCTCATAAAAATAATCAATTTTAACATTCACATTTTCAATCATTTGGTCAGTATTCTTTTTCAAACACTTATAAGGTTTATCTATAGTAGAATAGCCAAGAAATATACCTTCATTACTCTTAGAATCAAATTTACCTTTTTGATCATCCTTCTTTAGGTAACATTTTCTTCCAAAATATTTAATGTAATTAACACTAGGAGTATGATTATACCATAGCTCATAAGGTGTTTTGTTTGTACCTTTCTTATGTTCTACCTTGTTCAAAGTATAAACAATAGTACTTACAACTTCTATCCAAAAGGGTTGAGCCACTCCCTTTTATATCTAAAGTATTCTTCCACAATCAATTATGAATATTTTCTTTCTCTCTATAATTCCATTTTTCTATGGTGCTCTCGGTGTTGACATTTATCTCTTGATTCTATGATGTTCCTAATATGTTGTGAACATGTGTGAGGTAAACTCACCTCTTCTATCTAATCTAAGGAACTTGAGTGCTTTACCGATTTATTTTTCAACTCTTTATTTATACACCTTAAACATGTATTATGCATCTGATTTATCCTTTAAAAAAATAACATATATCATTCTTGAGTAATCATCAACAAATAAGATAAAGTACTTATCTCCATAGTAGTTCTTTGTTTTGATCAGTCCACACAGGATAGTGTGTACAGGGTCCAAAATGATCTGAGATGACTAGAATTTACTAGTAAATCTAGATCTATTTAGCTTTCCCAACTAATACTCCTTACACATTGCATTTGGAGACTTAGATAAAGTAGGAAAACCACATTTATGCTTGTTCACCTATACTAGATTGTCAAAATTAACATGACAAAATCTTTTATTCCATAGGCAGTAGTCTTAAAATTTAGCAAATAAACAATTTTTATTAGTAGATTTCAATCAAAATAGGTTACCTCAAGTTTGTTTACGAGTAGCAATCAAATCTCTAAATGTTCCTAAGATCTTGAAAATGTCATTACTGAATTCCAATCTAAAACCTTTTTTACTCAACTAAGAAACACCCAACAAGTTTTAATTTAATTCATCATCGTAATAACCATCATCACAATTAATATTGCATTAAGTGCTATTCAACCTTTACCTCTTACCACACATGGAGTACCATTACCAAATCTAACTGCACTACCATCACATTCTTCCATTTAAATAAATTCTATTTTGTTCTAGGCCATGTTATATGTACACCCACTATCTATTATCCATTCACCACTATAATGCATGCTTGAAATCAATTCTTTCTCCTCACTATCTCTTCCATCTGATTCTTCCTCAATCACTCCATCTTATGGTAGGTAACATTGTCAGTACATCTCGATGCAATATGACCAATGTTTTTACATGAAAAACATTTTAGAGGAATTTTACCTTTGTACTTTCCTTTTTCTTATAGGTAACATCCTTGCTAATAGTGCTTCCAAATCTTCTTGTTCTCTTTCTTCATAAAAAATACAGTCATAGTCATGATTTCCTTCAGAACTTTTAGAGACTTCATTTCCTTTCTTTGATGAAACAATGTTTAGGGAATCTTTGAATGTAGATTATACTCTAGGCATAATATTATCAAATTTACCTAACTCAAAAGTAGTAAGCTTGCCAAAATAAAAATCTAGAACATTTGTAGGACTGATAGATCTCAGTTCTTGTATAGCAGAGACTCTAATAGCATACTGTGGTAGAAATTTTCTCAAGATTTTACTTACCACATCATCTTCTTAAAGTTGACCACCATCTCCTTTGATAGAATAAAAAATTTACATTAGCATATTGTTGTATTGAGAAATGTTCTCTCCTTCCTACATTCTCATTTACACTTTCCTCTGAGAATATATAACTTCTCTTTCTGAACGTGAAAGTCACTTCCATGGAACATTACCAACTTATCCCACATATCTTTAACATTATCCATTTTGTTGATATCTACAAACTTAGCATCAAATAGAGCACTTTAAATTTCTATCATTACAGAGTTATGCTCCAACTTTCTTTTTATTTGATCATGAGTTAGGTTGCCATAAGGTAGAACATACTTGGTTGTAAAATGATCCAATGCTTGTTCTCTAATACCATATAGATGCATCTTCATCATGCTTACCCATGTAGATAATTTTTCCTTATTGAACTTAGGTTCTTCTTTCTTATACACCTTAAGATATTTTCCCTAAGTTGTTAAGCCTTCACAATTAGGCACTAGTACATTTGAGGCCTAATCTGATGGCTATTTGTTAGATTCTCAATGCCTATTTGTCAACAATTCAACAAATGTAATTGTTGGGGTTATTTCATTGGAAATTACTATGGAAGTGGTAAATGTCAGTATTCCAACATCGCTATCCATCATAACTTAACACAATAATAAAAGCTTATTACAGCATTTCATAAGGTACATCTATCCGAATGTCGACAAAAAACCTATCAAATGTATAACACTCTCGTTTAAACTATCTATAAAAAATAGTGTTAGAATAACTAAGAGGGGGGGGGGGTGAATCAATGGCCTCACAAATTAATCCAATATTCAACAAAAAATTTATACCACAAATATAAAACCTCTATTTATCTCTAGTCCAAAAAGATGTATGCCTTGTGTGAATCTGACATGTATATAGTTCTCAGTGTTTATACTATTTTTTCTTTCCTTAAGCTTTACTGAACATTAGTCTATCTTCTCTTAACCTTTTCCGAAATACAATAAATAACTTAGTGTTTACCAATCAATCTTGGTTTAGTAATGTGTCAATAAAAACATTAAAGAAATGAACCATATACACATTTGACACATGGATTTTTAAGATGGAAAACATGTTAAGGCAAAAACCACTTGGGATTGGTAACCTAAAATTTTCACTCTTCTTAACTGAGATCGATGAAGAGCCAACCTTGTTAAAGGTTATAAAAACACTATTAAGTGTGACCTTGTTAGAGAATTTAAAACTAATAGTTTTTTATTTGACATATGAAATTCACCATGTTTTCAACATGAGAAACCTTTTAATACTCCCTGGGATGTATCTAAATATATAAAGGATGGTTAAATCCTACTCTATTAAGAGATTTTATGAATCAATGGTTAAACTGAAATAGTAGATGATCTGTTCATAAATACAACTTTGAATTCTAGATTTTCAGATCTATTGTAATTCCATAATACCTCTTCTGATCAATGGTCTCTTCTATTATTTTTCTCCATTTCTTTCTTCTTGGTTAATGTTGTTGGTTCTTTGTTGCTCGGTGT
Source organism: Thuja plicata (assembly GCA_018584345.1). Classification (NCBI taxonomy): domain Eukaryota; kingdom Viridiplantae; phylum Streptophyta; class Pinopsida; order Cupressales; family Cupressaceae; genus Thuja; species Thuja plicata. The sequence continues at coordinate 1,203,084 of MU225126.1, forward strand.
CCGCAAAATTCTTAGCTTTGTCTTACAGCTTGTATGATACGATCTGTATGAAGAATTCTATCTTGATCATAGTTGTCTTCAACATCGTTTCATAATAATGAATTACATGTCTCTTTATATAGACATGTTTTCACCATTCTTTTGTCCTTGTTTTCTTCATTGATCACTTCTTGATCTGTAAAGGTCACCATGTTTTCTTTAATTTTATTCTGCAAATATATCCTTGGTTTTTAGAATAAAATATGCTTTAAATCTCCTTCTTATCTATGGCTTTTAACTAGTCAATGAAAACAAAGTAATCAATCGGTTAAGTCTATATTTATCTCCTTCCAGCTAAGTTGTTTTGTCATATCCAAACTTCAGTTCCCGTCAGTCAACACTTCAGTTGTGCTTGGTGACTGCTGTAGATAGCTTAGGCATCAAGTTTAGTTATGTTCGGCGACAACTGTAGTTATCTTGATCATGCTTTCTCAGGTATCACATTCTTTGGTAACACTATCCATCAGTTAACACTATGAAATTTTGTGCTCAGGTTTCACTATTTGTTTGGGTTTACTGTCACTCGGTGTACATAATTACAAATGAAAAAAACTTTGTCTCTTCATATTTTTAAGTGTTGTGAAAATATTTGTATGAGTAATCATACCATATCAAGTTAACTAATTTAATGTCTTACACATACTTTTTTGTAGCTCAGTGATCATAAAATTTGTCATCTTTAAACATTCAATCAATTATAGTTCATCAAATAGAGTCTATCAAACATTATACATGTTGGGATCTCAACGGATATGTAGTGACTGGCTGATAGGAAAACCTGTCGGACATATAGTAGTCCCGTCAAACTTATCTGTCAAAAATAGAGTCTCTCTAATGTTATACGTATCAAGATGGCAATAGATATGTAGTGACTATCTGATAGGATAACCTGTTAGACGTATAGCAATCCCCTCAAACCAAGCTATCAAAAATGTACCCTATCCAATGTTATACCTATCACGATGCCGACAAACATGTAGTGACCTTATGATAGGGAAACCCGTCATACATATAGTGTTGCAATTGACTCTTGCTATAAAAAAATTTAGTCAATCCGACGTTAAACCTGCAAGGATGTGGACGGACATGCAGTGACTTTACAACAGGAATACCCATCACATGTATATAGAACTGATGTTGAAATAGTTGTCATAATTTTTGAAAAAGTGATGGACTGGCACACTAAAGATGAGAAAGCTCTATATAATATCATAGAGGGTCTCCATCTCTAGTCCATATTAATTACAAAATGGTTTACCTTTCATTATCTCATCGAAATACGAGGATTTGAAAGAATATAATAGAATATTTTCAAGATAACATATATTATTTAAGTTGACTTTACATGAATTTATCTACTTCATGCACTTTTTGACTACAAGGATAGTGATAATCAAGCATCTCTAATGGCTTGAATTACTTAGGACAAGGGCATGATGCTTATTTATCGCTATCTTTGCACTCAACAAGTGTGAGAAATAGATAAATTCGTGTAGCGTCAAACTAGAATAATGTATGTTATACATTAAAATATTATCTATTAAATTATTATAGCAAAGACAGAGACCAACTATTATGGTGTTTTGAGCTTTGCTCTCTTTAGTAGTAGGTACTAGGTAAGGCCTGGAACAGTTATCCCTATTGATTGTCAATAATAATCACCGCCTTGCGTTTATGTATACTACACAATATCCAGTTTATTACTAAAGATGAAGAGAAGGCAGCAAATATGAATGGATAAAAGAAATGAAAGATACAATAATATTATCTTATTTTTAACCTTCTCATAATTGATCCTAGTCTCGCAAAAACCTTTTACACTTGTGCAGCTCATCAATACTGGAGGCCTGAAGTAATTTTATATTATCACTAGCACATCTCATGCATGGATGAGAAATAGTATCCAAAGTTTCCAGATTCTGAGAACAAGAATGATTGGAGGCCAAAGAAGGGATATTTGTTAAGGTTTTAAAGATGTAGGTTACTGAATCATCATCTATGCACTGGTACTCAATCTAGAAACCCTTATCATTACTTTTGTCCCATGTCAGCTCAGGAAAGAAGATATTCTCTAGAATTTTAGACATCTATAAAATCTCCACAAATATCCCTTCTAGCCTTCGCTGAATATATGTCTTCTCAGAATCTAAAACTTCTCAATCATTTATTCTTATCAATGTATGAATAAAATTGTGACAAAATGCTTAATCCCTAATTCAATCTTTGACAAATAAAATTGTGACAAAATAATGAAAGAATATGGAAAGCTCACTATATTTTTTTACTCCACTCAATAAAGGATCTATCTATAAAAATACAATGAATTGCTTGAACCCAACAAGAGACGCAAGTGGCAAAGTTCCTGCCAATAGTGTAATTCATTTAGATTAAAAAAAAAGGGAAGTAAAACCCTAAAGTAATATAGTGAGGTCTGAAAATGCCTTAGTACTCATAATTGCTTAAAGAAATTAGAAAATGAGAAGAAGCACTTAACATATTCTTTGCATGTGCATGAATATTTATTATGTATTAGTTTCAACTTGGCATAATTATAATTAGTAGCGAATATGCAAGTTATTGGTAAACATTGCTAAGTGATGAAGTGTTTAATTACTATGACATTATAGTTAGTTGTGAAAACTATTTAAATATCTAGCTTGTGAATAATATATCAATAATTTTTCGATGAAAGGAAGCTTATGAATAATGACTAAGTATATATTTGAATGCTAGTTGAGTTTTTTTGTAGTTAGAAAAAGGTAATGATTGTTTCATAGAATAGGCTACTATGAAAATAACTATAAGGATGCAACAAAAAGGTTAGGAAAACAATGACGCGTTAAACATGCCTTTATAATTTGGCTACAATTTCAATCACAGAGTTTATTGTATTTCATGTCCTATAATAAACATAAAGATGACATTGATGTTTAAATCCCTTTTGGATTATTCCTTTTGATTCTTATTGAATATTTGTTGATGATGTTGAAATTGTTAGTTGTTCAAAATTGTATAATTCTATTTTTTATTTAACACACCATGTTAAATGAGACTCCCATCATCATACAATATCAACTAAAATTTAGATTGAATGGTGCTCTCTCTCTCTCTCTCTCTCTCTCTCTCTCTCTCTCTCTCTCTCTCTCTCTCTCTCTCTCTCTCTCTCTCTCTCTCTCTCTCTCTCTCTCTCTCTCTCTCTCTCTCTCTCTCTCTCATTGAATTACACTTTCCTTGGTCATCGTGCCAATTTGAAATTTAGAAGTAGCATTGTTTGGTGATTATTTATGGTTCCATGAAAAATATTAGAAATATTTTTGCTTTTCTATATTTATGAACCTAATATTGATAGACAGATTCTTAGAGATAAATGGGAATAAGGGATAAATCCAAGCATAAATACCCATGAGTCAATGGAGATGAATAGTAAAAAATTACCTTGGGGAAAGGAAATCATGCATCCAAGTCTAATGTGAGAGGATTTGTGGTATTAACATGCACAATGTTAAAGGTTTAAGACATTTTATGCACTCTAATTTTACCTTAGATTCACATGAGATGAATGACTATAAGGTAAAAAATATATTTCGTAAATTATTGTTATGGAATAAACATGTAACAAAATTTATGATTGGTTAACATCGATTAGCCAATTGTTTCCAACTGCATTAATTTCTCATTACCTCAGACACAAATTACACATATAAAATATTTCGTAAGATTTTCTAAATATCACCAACAAAAGAAATAAATCGCTATGGTGAAAATAATGTATGGCCATATATTTGATAATGAAATGGATTATTTGTAGGTCTTATTTTAGTAAGGGTCAATATCATAAGCCTGGTTGTAACTAAGTTCAAAAATGTGTTGTCTAACAACTGTAGCGCTGAAGATTAGTAATCAAAGCACAAAAGAGAAAGAAACAAAAAGAGAAGAGAGTGAATTTATTTGATGTTATTAATGATTGCTTATTGTTTTTAGAGTTAAATTTTCTCTATTTTAGTAATTTCAATTTCTTATATTAATGTTCAACAAACTCTGTGAGGCATCTAAAAATAATGAACGAGAATAAAAAAGTTATAGTTTGACATTGTATCTATGCAATTTGAATGGTCGATGCAGGGAGAGAAATAAGTTAATCTAGAAAGTAAGATCTTCGCCAAAGCTTAATGGAATATCTAGTGGACCTCAGAAAAGGATATTCCTTTGAGAATCTCAAAAACATCAGAATGTGCATCAACAAAAGGATTTTTTGCTACGAGTGGAAGCTTGACAACATTATTTTTTTATCCCTTCAAATGGGACAAAGAAATGATAAATATTATACAAAAATAAAACCTAATTAATATTTGGTCTAGTGGTCATCTTTCAAGGGACCCACACTATTATTAATTTAAACTCTTATATCAAATGCAACCTTGTAGTCAAATGGGAAAGTTTGGAAAGTATAAGGCTGCAACAATGAAGCGGTATGACACTATAATCAAGAGTCTTCTAAACTAGGAAAATGGTAAATATGATAAAAAAAACTTCATAACGAGAAAGGTGCATAGTCCCTCCTCATCCTATCCCAACACAATTGAGCATGAGTACTTTGTTTCCAGTAGTTAAAATAAGTGTACTAACTTCATTAAAATGAGGTTCTTTTAGATACCAATTTTTATAGACAAACTCTACCAATATATTCTTGTTTTTTATGAGGGAGGCAAGATAAAAATCTTAAACTAACTATATCTAATCCTAATAGGACTTAAGAGGATATCAATAGCACTACAAGGTCAATATACATTAAGAAAATAGAAGGTGCAATTAAAAAATAGAGCAGTGTAAAAGCACAAAAAAATGACTACCTAGTTCTTAGGAAGTATGAAGAGAATATATTGAATGGTGGATACTTAGTTTGCATAACCATTTTCAATAGCCCATGCTTACTAATTAATTATATAATATTAATAATAAATATTAACATAGTTAAAACAAGAAAATCTATGTTAGAATGAATAAAAGCCATAAAAATATCAAAGAAGAATGATTTGGTAAGAAAAATGAAGAGGAGATATTGTCCTTCATAATTTAATAGTGGGTCGATGTTGAAACCAGGCAGACTTACAATCTCTATTATGTAATTCAAAATAGGAATGCTCTAATATATTGGGTCTTCAGCTCTCAGGTATTTTACATATAAAAATACCCCTAGGAAATTTGTAGAGATATGGGAAAAAACATGAACTACTGCTATAAATTTTGTTTGTTATAAAGAATGAAAAGAAAAGTATATTATGTACTCATTAATTTCTGTGAACTTCCTTAATTCATCCTCTCCAGAGCGTAGATTTGTCCTTTTCTATTACCTATATTTTCATTTGTAAATCAACATCGACATTAATAAGGAAATACACAAAAGACCAGCAAAGCTACATAATGCATTTAAAAGTAGAGAAAATATTTATAAATAATATTCATCTAATGCCAAATATATATTAAACAACAAAAAATTAAACATCTATTAGTTTTAGAGAGTGCACTTATGATTAGATATTAACTAGATGGTTTTGATTACCAAATATATCATATTTAGTTTTACTACCAACTTCAAACTCAATGGTGATATTTATGAAAAGAAAATTAATATTGTTTTGGCTTAAGATAATTTACTTATAAGGAATATCTTAGTTGAAAAATATCATAAAGATATTCTCTAATTAGTTCTACTAAAATAATATTATTTTGAAAATAACTTGAAAGGAATGAATATATTCAGCCTAAGGGATAAGAAACTACACAATCTATAAACCACGCATAATATTGATTGATTATTTTTATTGACATAGCCATCATAATCCATAGTGGCAGTCATTTCCAGGTCTAAGATATCAAACAAAATTCTATTTTTCAATCATTTTAGGTCTGGTTTTCTTAACAAAAGTTTGAACTTTCAGTCATACTTAGATGCCTTGTTTATAATGATTTTTCAATATGAATTGATGCAAATAAATGTTTATTCTTTACATTTATATGTCATTTATGTATTTAATATCTTGTGAATGAAATCATAAGTAAAAAAACAACGAGCTTCATGTTTGGTTTACAATTGGCAAAACATATTTTCAGAAAAAATCAGGGGTAGGTCCCATTACATCGTATATTGTATAATAGAAAAAATGATGAGTTGAAAAATCTCTCAAGTTTCTCCTAAATCACCATTTATGGGTATGGAGGACTTATTCTTTCAATAATACATCTTTTGTGGCACTGTGTTTATATATAATAATTCTACACAACAGATAACAGTAAATTGTCTTCAATGCAAATTTCTCTCCACTATATAAAACATTAGAAAGAATTAGATGCAATGTAGCTAGTTTGTTGAAAATTCAAACTTCAGGCTTTTGGAATTACTGTGGAAGAAATGTAATGGATTCAAAAGTATGCTTTTGCGGTTCTCCTTTTTATCATTGGTAATGCTAAAGATTATAAATTTCCTATTAAAATAATGAAAATCATAATGTTATTTTCTGGATGGGTCACATATAAGGGATATCTGTTACATTAATCATACCTCGAAGCGACCACAGATCCTATTTTTGAATTAAATTTTTGAAACAACATTTTAAAATAATACATAGTTGATTGTTAGGTCTCACCACTTGGCCATTGTCATTCATATATTCTATCTACTGTTATAATGTATATTTTACTAGTAGAATTGTGGCATTTGTTAAAAACTACATGTGCCTTATGTGTGGTTATCTTGCAAATTCTTATAAACGTGGAATGAGAGATTTCATACAAGGACACTTATCCTCCGTTTATAACATCATAAATCTGAAGATCATAAGCATCATAATATCTCTTTATATAATATTCAAGTCTATCCCTAATATTTCAAAAATTTTGAAGATTTCAGTCACAATAATGATAATATTTTCTCCAATTCTCTATACCATTGTTCCTCAGTTCAGGTATGTTTGAATTGAACCCCATTTTCACTTTTATAGTTGGGATTTTGCAGGGACTCAATTTGGTATTTCCTTATTATCTCTTTTTGATTTTTTATTTGTTTTGATAGATTTCAATCCCTTAGAATTATTTCATAGTGGGTAATTGAATTTTTTTATATTCTGTCAGCAAATTTTGGATGCCGATTCCAGTGAAGTCGATTTAGTTGTTGTTTTGGGATCTTTAGCGCAATAAAAAGTTTAGTAATTATGCCATATTAGGAACTTTGTGATACTTCCCAAGAGGGTCTACTTATCATGCAATGATGGAAGGTGTTACATTGTCTCAGCAATTCAATTCCCAATAGAAATGATAGATATACAATAATGGAAGGACCAATGGTTATAAGTTTGACATGAATTCTCAGCGACGAACAAAAAGAACCGATTTTAGTTTTTTCAAATTTATCTCAAGAAGAACAGGAAGGACCCATTTTGCTGCCACCACCATTAATATCCCTAAAATCTATTTCAGAATGATTTTTACTGCCATTATTGATATTTAGGGTAGTTAAGAAAATTTTTTTGTTTGATATTCTTGAACATTGTTTCATTTTTTCCTTTTGCTTTTTTTTGCACTTGAATTATCATTGTATTTGCATAATGTCTGCATGAAATAAATAAAAGGTGGTCTACAATTTTATATCATGTGGGTTCTTAAATAGGCACTAGTATATGACAATAAGAGGAATACCCTCATAAATGCAGGACACAAGTTTTAGTTGTTCACAAAAGGAATCTGCCTAATTGTTTTTAATAGTTTTCTCTGAGAAAATAGAGGATTGTAAATGCCCAGCTTTCCAATTGAAGTCATCTTCTTAAATGGTTACTAGTAAATGAAAATAAGAGGAATAATCTCATAGATGCATGTCACGGGTTATAGTTTTTCACCAAAGGAATTTGCCCTATTTTTTTTAATAATTTTGTCAAAGAAAAAAAAGGATTGTAAATACCCTGTTTTTTAAATAATTTTGTTAACCACTAACAATAAAGTGGGTATGGAATCCAAAATGGATGGAACATGACCCAAAATACCTAACACAAGATAAATCATGGTCAAACATAACCTTAGACACTTCTGCAACTTAGAAGAATTATAACATAAAACAACTAAAATACCAAAGACAAAGACAGTCCAGTGAACTAAGGAACCCTTGGTTTATCAATGTACCAAAAGCTCCTTGTCCACACAAGATGGACAAAGATAAATCACTAGGATGGTTTACACACATCCTCTTATTACACTGAAAATAAAACAAGAAAAATCATGTCCTAGGTTTAGAAAAATCATGTCCTAGGTTCCCTGCACCATTGAGGGTCTTGCTTTCTGTGGTGCATCAAAGTAATTTAGTTGTCTATTTGCATAATTTTGATGCCCTAAAAATGATGGCACTAAATTTCTTGAAATTTTTTGTTTTCCTTTAATGAAGAAGAAGCCATCGATAACACAATGGGCTTATGAATTGTCTCTAGGTTATCATCCTCACTTGGAAGAATGAGCTAATGAAGAGGTTAGCAAAGGGGTTCAAATGCTAGAGGATTTGGAGAATTTGTTCTATTGTGAAGGAATCCTTTTATGATGACTTGCATATAATAGAATTTGTTAACACGAGATTAAATCTGCAACAACTATGAATTGGGGAGGAATGGAAACCATACTAGGGTTTGACACCATCACCATCTCAAGAGGCTTATTGAAAAGCTAAAGGTGAGGAACAAAAAATATTAGGGATCAACTTGAAAACATCAATTGATGTTTTTTTTTGGGTCCTTGTTTCCTATCATCACTTATCTTGATTCTCTCAGAACTTTGTTACATGACGGTTTCCATGGTTGTCATGATGACTTTGTATTGTCGGTCAATGCTCAATTTTGCATAGCCTCTTGTGTTTTACCAATAGTTGGTGTACCCAAGTAGGTGCATTGGAGTGATTGTCCAAATCAACCCAAAATTGGAACTTGAATCATCAAGTTTGGATGCTATATTGAAGTTAGAAGTTGTTTTCAAAGGTGTAGATCCTATAGTTTTCAAAGGTGTAAAGCCTATAGTAAGAGATCTACTTGAAAAGTTGAGAGATTCTGTCCTAGAGGACAAGTGAGCTATAATCTCTGCATCAAATGGTATCAGATCTCGGTAAGAGTTCTTAGGAGAAAGACAAGATGTCAGTGGGAGATGGAGAAACCAATCTCAAAATACAACTTGAAGCCTTGAAATGTTGAGATTGGGATAAAGGATACAGTTGAGATCCTAGATAAGGAACAACCTTATTGAGCTTCACTTTGTTTTGAAAATAGTTTTATATTTTGTACTAAATAGGACCAACCACGTGAAGGTGGTAGCTCATTTGGCACCACCCCCCCTAGTGTCACTCTAAATTACCCATTAACATCTAACAATCATTTATTATTTCATCCATTAATAAAATGTAACATTCATTAATTATCACAGGATAACATTCATTAACACATTATAAAATTTATGAACATTTAATAGCACATAATTAAATTCATTGGCACATAAAAATCAATCATTATCATTTAAGGTGCATAGATGACAATCATTTCTTTTTTTTATTTCATTTTCTCGATTTGAAATAGTTAACAGGAGCATCAGTGTCATCATGATCATCTCCCCTCTCATCAGATCTCAAAGCATGCCTAGTTCTCTGTTAATGCAAAGGGGGGTCATCTGCAATAACATATAAAAGGGTTAAATTAAATACATTTTATTATAATTTGTTACAATTATTTCAAAAATTAAAGGACATAATCATATAGTTCTTTACCTGATCTAGTCATATCATCAACTTTGAGAACAAGTTTTTTGGCCTCAACCTCAACCTTCTCATTAAAAACAACATCTACACTCTCTGTAGCTGCAATACAAATTGTTAAATTAATCCAAACACCTATTGAAATTAAATTCGTATTACTACACCAATCAATTTAAGATGTTTACTTGTATTAATAATTACATATAAAAATTTGAATAGAAAATGTATACCTCCATCACTGTGATGCACATCCAAACCAACATAATCATGCATGAGATATGTACTAGGATCAGCAGGCTACATTCCAATTTTATACGCATTCATGTTATCATTGTTTTCTTACTTAAAACTAATATACTCACTTTATGTTAAAACTTAACATCAAATAAACTAATTGGTAAATAATTAAATTTGAACTAATCATCATTTAGCTTACTTACCGTGACAAATCCATGAGTAGAACCTTGTCCACTTATTATTCTTTTAGCCATGTCTTTATAGCCATGTTGGAATCTAATTCTCTTGTCCTCCCCTCTATGAGTGTTATATTGAACTCCACGCCCTGCATTTTCACTTGGTATCGTCAAATTTTATTTCATTGTTTCATAAAAAAAAAGATTGCAAATTATAAATAAATATTATTAAGATCAAATTATTATTTTCAGTGTTAAAAGGCATCTACAGATACTATTTTTCCTCATATAAATCTGATAATACTAACACTTACAACTCGTGTAGCAAGTTTGGAATAACCACCAGAGCCGAGCTTGTGTTGCCCGTACTTTTATTGTCCTTCCTTTGTTACCTTTGATGTGTCAGGCAATCTATGAAGAGATTGAAATATATTAGTTCATATAAATATAAAGATTATTTAGTACACAATTACATTCTTAAAAGTATAACATACCTTATTTTGTTTTCTAGTAGTGTAATTCAATTTTTGATTTCATTTTTCTCATTCACATCCATAATAAGATGTCGCCACTCTAAATCAGGAATGTAAGGGGGGCACTGGTACTTTGGATTTTTTGATAATGTACACTTGTACTTATGGTTGAAGGTTGTTGTTAAAGGTTTTAGAATTTACTTGTAAATTGTCTATAGCCTTTATATGTTGTGTATATCTTGCAACCATGACATCTCATGAGACCATTTATTTGAGCCATTGAGGAAAAAAATTATCATGCCTCATGATAATATTCCACAATATGCATTCATATCAATCAGGGAAATCACAACTACAATGTTAGACAAAATTCCTCTATCCCAAAAATGATTTGAAGGATGTCCATACCCTGTTCCAAAGCTCCCATTTTCCATAGGTATTGAAGCTATTGGAAAAGGTTATGAAATATTTATAATTGATAACTCCATTTTCTCAAATACAAATATACAGACACATGTGTTAAGGGGTCAAAAAGTCACCTACACTTCCTTCTCCAAGGAAATCATAGAGAGAAACATAGTTAATTGCATATAATATCTCTTCATATAAAAATATAATAAAAAAAGATCCATCTACACCATGTGCTTTGGTTTTGGCTCCAACATAGTAGAAGAAGAAAAAAACCATCATCATTTATGTGCTAATAGCTTAATCCCATGAGGAAAGTTTTAATATATTTTTAGCCTTTTATATTAAAGTATTTATAACTAAAAACTAAGCACAATACCAGCCTCTTTGTCATTTTAATGTGAATTACTCCTAGTGGTGCTGAGTATTGAACCATTACAGATCACACATTGGGTCTGAATAATAATCACATGATCTAGGTCCAATCTTCAAAATTTTAGTTGCTTGATCTAGAGGATAAATTAAAATTTAAGCTTAACGAGGTTGGTACAAATATTTAAATAAAAGAAGCATATAGAGGATGGAACAAGCCAAAAAAAAGCCAAAATATAGTTGTATTATTTCTAGCTAAAATGACATATAACAAGATATATGAAATAATCTAGATCATATAAATTACCTTCTACCAAGTTAAGTTTGATTCTTAGGACTAGCAACTTTTTCCATTGTGCATTTCCTACTCCACTCTCTAAGTAAAGATTCAATTGTTCACCTTTCAGAGAAGGTAGACACAACAAATTACTTATTTTGTTATTCTATAGCACTTACTATTTTAGTTCATGTTCCAAAAGCAACTTGATCAAGTCTTATTTGATTCTTCAAGATAAATGGTCGTAAATATCTCACTTATAGTTTTCTTGAACCCTGCCAACATGCATGACAAATGTAAAAAAACATAAAAGAGCATCATAAATTTGGTATTTATCTGAAATACAACTATGGATATTGCATGGTTATTATAGCAGAAGATCTAGCCACTAGAGAGGGTGATTTTGTGGTAGAATCCACTTTAATATGGTTAGGGGATGGTGAATCATCCACCAATTGATTGGTATTAAGATGGGATGTAAGATATTGGCTATTATGATGGAACTTAGTTATTAGGATCTATGTGATAGGGCATCATGGATTTGATGCTACTTTGAATATCATGGATATTCTAAAGAATAGAGGACAAGTGGATCTAGGAAATCTACAACTCTTGTTATAGGGCATCATGGATTTGATGCTACCTTGAATATCATGGAATGTGGAATGTTTTAAAGTTTCTTTGGGGTTTGAAAGTGTGATGTTAGAAGTATCCAAAACACTACCCAATTAGTCTTGATCCCATATTCAGTTCTTAGAATGAACAAAAGAACCTTGTTGGAGCCTAGAAGAGGAGGAGTGAAATCTAAGTTTTATGGTTGTTTGCAGACTTTGTAAAGCTTGATTGTTTGGAGTTGGAAGAGGTAGCAATAGAGTATCTTAAGAACCATATTAGGATAGTTTGGTTCCATGTTCTTTACTTGGTTTGAAGTAAAGAGCACTGTTGCAGTCCTAATATGAATTAGGAAAAAATATGAGAATTGCATGTTTACAATACTATAGAGGCTATTTGACTGTGGAAAATGGAGTCTTAAGGGTCTATAGGAAGTGTGTAACCCTTATTAAAGTCTGTGTTTTATCAAAGACAGTGTTCATTGGTGGATTTGTATGAGAGTATAGTCTAGTGGCTTGTGATTTTGAAGTTGTCCCATGTTGGGATAACCTTGCATTTTGTATGGTTGAGTGAGAAGTAGATAGTGAGTAGAGATCAAGAGTCCTATGATTGGATTGTTTTGAATTGGAGAACAAAAATAAGATAAATGAGGGTAGGTGATCACTACAATTCTTTTTGTGTACACTCTGCACCAATGAATATTAGTCATAGACAATCAATAAGACTATCACAATGACAAGAATATGTTAAATGGTGTTTTACAAGATAGTGTGATCAGAGATTAATTCACTAAAGAAAGTGGTAGTTTGATAACAATGAAACCATGGAAAAATAGTCCTTTATAATAAAAAATCATGGTTGTAGAACAATGAAATTTTTGTATTTTATATTACCAGAATGGAAAATAAGAAAATTGTTGCAAATGACCCATATTACATTTGGAAAAAAAATAGTAAAAAAGAATTAGTTCAAACTTCAGCTTAACTATTAGAATTTCTTTGAGTTCTTATGTTGAATGATCAAATATGTAGTTTCTAGTACCTTAAAAAGTAAAAGATGAATTATTCTTAGTATAACGTTGGATTCTCTAAAGAAAATGAGATCCTGTTCATGAATAGGTTGTCCATGTGACTATTGTTATGTTGTGGGTGAATAAGGAATAACAATCTAAGGGGTAGCATATGTAACAAAAGGTACGGTTGTGAAAAGAAACCATGAGGTCAAGTTGACACATAAGGGGGACTAGTTGGTGTGTTGCATGGATTGGTCAAAGGTTGGGTGTCATAGTTGGTATATTATTGTTAAGAAGATTAAGTGGACTTTGTTGTTGCTAACCCATGCTAAGAAAGATTCTTGAGAGTGTGTGTGGAGTTAGAGAGGTTTTCTACTTAATCTAAATTTTGAGAGCTTTTGTTATCCAAAAGCCTACCTAGTTACGGACATATGATTAAAAAAATCAGCTCTTAATTTATCTAGAAAATTAACCATAAATGGCCATCATTTCAGGCTTCTTATGATCTTTACCTGAATGGTCTCCGACACAACTTCCAAATAGATGTGGCCCAACCCTTCTAAAATAATGCATGCATGAAATTCAAAATTTTAGGCCATACAATACTTGGTGTAGAACCACAATTGTCTTAGCCAGTCAACCTATAGAAATCATCACCTATTAGGGTGACCTTCCTCACTAGACATTACACTACTGGTTGTAGTGAGTAATGGTTACTACTTATATAATTGTACGACCTTGGCCAATGTTTTATAGGTATAAGCATTGTACTTTGTGTTGTCAATATCATGAATAGCCTTGTTAAAGTCCTTTTGACTTCTAAATTAGGTCTCCATGACCTTACATACTCATCCTTTAAAAGATGAAAATGATACCAACATTCCTTTTCCTTATGATACTCAATGCCAAGCCCCTAGGTTGACCATAATTCACCTTGATAACACATATTGTTACGGTTTAGATTAGGTAACATACTGTCCCTCCTAGGATATACAGACCCTCAATTTCTACCCATGTTTTACAACCCTTAAGGATTAAAAATAGAAATTGAAACAAAAAGTTAATTGTTCAACCCTGTCAAGACTTGGCTTTATTTAAGTTACAAACTTGGTTAAGATTAATATTGGAATTCTTATCATTTAGAAATATAGCATAATTAAATATTTATGATACTGATTTCTCATCTTACTAAGAGGTATCTTTCTCATGTGATACAGATAAATCCATATACTATGGATAATAGAGATATTTACAGGGTTCTTTCTGGAAGAATAAATTATGATCATGCAATATAGATTGATATAACTAAGCCTTGTTCGAAATAGAGAACAATGATTTTATTTAATGACTAATTCATTGGTACCACTCTCTAATATTTATTGTATATGCACAATAATATATCATTGCAATGATTGATTAATTCAAAATCATGGATCATAAATGCATATCAATGCCATGAATTCAATGCAAATAGAATGACATTTTAGCATGGTTTGAGTCAAGTAATTATGAATTAGTGTCATCTCAGCACAATGGTGAATGAACAACAAACAAACAAACAAGAAGCTTAGTTTCATCTCAACATGTTTATGAATGAACAATAAACAAACAAGAAGATAACTTTACGGATTCTGAAGTTAGCTAGACAATTAACCACATATGACCATCCTTTAGGGCTTCCCGTCCACAAATGTTTTATTGAAATAAAAAGAAAATGTTTCAAACATTCCACCCAGTGCTAGAATATCCATGGTAACACTTCATAAAACCTAATAATTATGAAGTTGGAAATACCTTATGCATCCCTCATCTATGTGTAACAAGTGTGGGAAATACCTCTGTAGCAAGGTACAAATGTACTATTTACAATACTGGTCACTATGTCATGGTGTCCTCCCTTGAAATAGATTAGAAGATCATGTGGACTAGTAGCAATAGACAATGTCTCTCGACCTCCTTCTCTCCTGTGCGATGGTACCATCTTCAATATTCCACAAAATGATTTGGTTTCAATTTTTTTATGTATAGCCCACAACTGTCAGAATTTGGATGATCTATTTAAACCCATTTAAATTATTACACCATCAGGGACTATTACAAAAAAAACCCAAATTCACAAAAAAAAAATTCATCCGTTGAAAGTTGCCATAAAACTTTTGCCCCAATTGTAGTAGTGAGGGACCCAAATCTATGATACCAATAGTTAATACATATCTAATTACTAAGAGGGGAAGGGTGAATCAATACTTTAATTTCCTCTACATGAAAAAGGTACGGTGTGAGTTGGTACCCACAAAATCTGTACTCTTCTAGAATACACCCTATTAGGAGCTTACTTTATAAAAGATTTACAAAACACTGTTATGTATTACCTGGTTAAGGGATTTTTGTTTGGATCTCTTAGAATATTTTCCCTATTAAGAGAAGCCTTTTTAGAGGACTTAAAACATTGAATTATAATTCCACCTTGTTAGAGAATTTAAAATAAAGATTTGTTAGGATCTACCCTATTAAGGGATTTCACTATTACAATGATTAGAAAGAAACATATAAAATGATCTATGATAACAAAACTACCTCTGGATAATTAGATCCTATTTAAATTAAAATAAATCATCATACTCTATACTCTTCCTTGGTTTGATTGGACTTGATTCCTTCACTTTATTTGTTATCAAATTGTTCTAAAATTCACACTCAACAAATACTTCTTATTCAACTTTCCAATATATATATATATATATATATATATATATATTACTTCCACAAACTTGAAATAAACCATAGATATGAGATATGAATGATTCAGATCATCTTAGATAAGATACAATGTATCTAGTCACTAATTAAACAATTTCCTCTAACCATGTCAGCTTACACATGATTTTACCTTGATAGTTGAGCTATTTTTAAAAATTCATTTGACCAAAAAAAAACTTCTTGATTAATCGTCCTTAAATGCATGTCAATTAAGTCCCGCAAGTCATGGAACTAACTTACTACTTCATGAAAATAATCACTGATCCCTTTGTCACATTGAATTTCTTCAACAATCTACAAATCTTCATATCCTATTCAATAAATATGTCTTGGTTACCAATTCATCCTCCTAACACTGCTTCTAGTTAATTAAAATAGTTGTACCAGTTAACATTATGAGTCATGATCACAAACATACTATCTTGACATTGTTCACAATCATACCCTATGACCACTCTACAAAATTATTTACTTGTTTGAAATAACATTCAAATCAGTTACTCTCTACCACTGATTGTTTTAACACTTACCTAGTTTGAGTCCAATCAAACATAATCAACTCAATTCTTCATATCAAGAGTCGTAATGAAAAAAGTTAGCATCACAACACATGACATAACCTTACATTAGAATATAAACTTTAGAAACATACTGAAACTCATGACTTACTTACACAATATCTTGTAACATACATAAAACACAAAGTCAATTAGTTGACATCAATGACAAAAAAATAACTAATTCACCTATCATCAAATCTATACCAACCTTCATCAATGCATCACTTAGCAGCATTGATGTTAATGCCTTGAACTATCACCCTAACTCAGGCATTAGGGCATACTAATATCTCATTTTAACAATGGAAACCTCTCTGAGTTGTGGGTGGACTCTCATTAAGAATGAATCTCCAGATTCTATGTCGGGTCCTATTGAAGGCATTATATTTTCCATTAGTTTTCTTAGAGAAAAACATGATTTGCACCATCGGTTTACTCTACACCGACAGACAGGGCACAACACTATCCAACACCAAGGTTACATGACAAACACTATTAAGTGTTACCCGATGAAAAAAAGGTAAAAAATACCTGATGAGTAACAATAGTGCTACCTGATAGTACAAAAAAGAGAGGAACCTGACAGATATAGGGAACCCGATAAACAATTCAGTCAAGGAACGTCAATAGATTGCAAGTTCAAACTGACGATCAAGAACCGATAGTCAGTTACATTCTACAAAAAGTGGATCTGACTTTCCACGTCAGATAAATCATTGAAGTTGTATTTATAACTTCTTGATTTTCTTTTAAATCCATTATGTGTGGAGGAAGCAATGTAATTTTTATTTTTTTAATTAGTTTTACTATTTTAAAACATGCAAACTAAAGATCAAGGTCAAGTTGTGAACCTTGGATCTGAGAGTTAACATTTTAATATGTGAATTCCAAGATAGGTCAAATACTTGTATAAATAGGTGCTCAATCCATTGAGAATACAATTTGTTCAATGAAGATAGTAGCCACAAAGAGCAACTAAAAACTAGATAGAGAATTTAGGCAAAAGAAGACAAATAGATTCAAATAAGTTTTCAAGATCAGAAAAGAGGCTACCGACAAGAAGAGAAAAGTACTACTTCCCATTAATTCCAAAAATTGATATCAGAGATGAGTATCTTCTTGATTAGCTTAAAGGCTTAAGAGAAAATATCATACAATGGAGAAGTAAAAAATTGATAAGAATATTGAGAACAAAAATCTTGAGATACAAATGATCCATGAACAGTATAAAGAAGCAATAATCAAGACGAGAGAGCTGATGGATGAAGGAAAAGGTATGGCTACTAGGAATAATGAAATAGACTACCAAGAAGAAGAGATTCTAGATTTCTTTAAATCTTCAGGATCAAATGCAAGTAATACATCAGATACATCAGAAGAGAACATCACAAATCTAAAGGAGATCAACCTACATCTAATAGAGAAAATAAAGATGTTGCTAATCAATCAAGAGACCTAGATGGTAAGAATGATTGATGTGATGAGTTCTACCAGACAAGATGAAACATAAAGAATACTTTCTATTGATGATACAAGGAAGATTTTAGAGAAACTATAGGAAAAGGAAATTGAAGTTCAAAGACATGCTGAGCATCACCATGACCTCACAAATTAGATTATCCTTATGAGTCAAGAAGAAAACATAATAAATGTGGAACTCATAGAGAGAATACAGATTATTGGTGAACTAAAAGAAGAAAATGAAAATCTAAAGCATGAGGTTAGAATTCAACAAAAACCTAATGAGATTATCAAAAAGGCTGAAGAAATCAATAAAAGAATGGATAACTTTCTTGAGTGGCAACAAATAGTCAACAACAACAGCGGTATAGGATTTCCTAAAGATGGAGAATCATCAAATCCAAAGAATGTCTACAAAAATCCAAGACCAATAAATCTAACATGCAATCAATGTGGAAATCAAGGGCACACATCAAATGCATGTAGAGGTAAAATGAAAGGTACTCCTAAATCTACACCTACACCTTCATTCATAGTTTTCTGTTATAAATGTAACAAGAAAGGACATAAGGCTTATGAATGCAAGAGAAAGACTGAAAAACCAAAGAAGGAAACCTACATGGACAAATATTGTCCTACATGCAAGATGAATGGGCACACATTTGAAGAATGCTGGAAAAAAAGGCAAGAATGGAAGCGAAAAGGTAAAGGAGTTCCTTATCAGCCAAAGAGAATTGGTAATCAATATGTATGGGATTACAACACTTGGAAAAATTGTACAATATCTGGTAGATATGGTCACATTACTTCAAACTACATGAGAGCATGGACCAAAAGGTCTAGAGTCTGGTAAAACTGTAGAATGGTATGCTTACACTGTCATAAAGTTGGTCATCTCAAGAAAGATTGCAAAGATAGATTGACAGAAACAAGCACATATCCCAATGGCAACACCATTGAAGATATATAGAGGGAAATAGACAAAATGTCGATAAAAGATTCAACCAATGATGAAGCTAGACCAAGCAATGAAAATTGTGACACCGCATCCAATGGATCCGGTGACACCACCAACCCCACTTGGGATGAACAAGTAAGTATGGAACTACACTATACCAAGTCATATTTTGCATCAGTTCCATTATATAAATTGATAGATAATCAAAATCTGCATGAACCAAAGATGCATACTACTTTAATTGTTACTAGTCTAAGAATGCAACACCATCAGTAAACAATTACTAAAAATCATCGGTGAACACAATAATGAGTTGTTTACACTTACCAAGAATTGTCGGTCCACTAGTAAATATGGTAAACTACCAATGTAACCTGATGACCGTCGTCAAGAAAGAAAAGTTTAGAAGTGGTCATGATAGAACACTGATATCCATTTATAAAATAAAAGTGGTTAAACAACTACCCTAAGCATCATATCTTCACCAATGATGATTTGAAACATCCTCCTGATGAAACCCGTCTTCACGTCCCAATGAGTTGTTGAGCATTTAATGCAAAGACTTAGGTCAAAAAGTCTATAAATAGTCGATGGGAAAACTTCATTTTTTCACCCATGATTTGAAGAGAAGGAAGAGTCAAAAAGTGTTGAGAAGCAATTACTTCTCACAAACACACCTCATAGAGAGGAAGAGACAGAAAGTGCAAGTCCTCATCATATTGCTCTAGACAATCAAGAAAGTGATGATGAGCCTATTAACTTAGATACAGGCATGGATGATAATATCTAAGATATCACCCACTATGATTCTAAAAATGATCCAAATAAGAAAGATGATGTGATATTTATCACAGTCAAGGATCAACAAATCCATCAAGTACTAAAGACATCAGATGCCAAGATAGTTGACATTGCTGATGAACAAATCATGACACATCAATCATTCACTCAATAGTGCAATACACTACAGAAGATATACAAAAAGATGAGGATGTCACCACTGACAAGGAACTAACTGACGAGAAGGACATCAATAATAACAAAGCCCAACCCCAACTCAAAGTAACATGCCCGTCCTAATGAAGGAAATAAACATACTAGATGGAAATAATGGATCAACTGAAAAATAAACAAGAACACCTAGAGACAAGGGTTTCCTGGCCAAACAATTGTCTTAAAAACACATAGCATTGGACTACTATTTTAGGATTAGACACCCTAAATGGCTGCTAAGTAGATTATTTACTCTCATTTAGTTATCGATCAGGGACGTAAACTTGGAATGGTGTTCCCAAAGTATATGCTTCAAAATTCCTTGATTCTCATGGCTAAACCTATGGAATCAAAATACATTATGCTTTACGAATCTATGCTATCTCAATTGAATACAATTATGCTATGAAAATAGTAATCATGAGAAGGGTTTACTCTGCTCACCTATGTTGTAGGAATAGTGCACCAGTTCTGTTACTAGTGGCTGTAAGAACAACAGAGTTGTATCTTCTTCTTAATGAGCAAAGAAATAACTTCTAATCTAATAAAATTATTCACTCACCAAGTGGGCCCCCTTGGATGAGTGAATAGAAATCAAATTATGATAAGAGACTGAAACTCAAATTATGTACTATATTCATTCATGGAGGAAAAATACTTGGAAAATAAACAATGCTACAATATCAACCTCTAGTTCAGAAATTACATCAATTAACTCTTCTCCTCTCCACGTGGAACTACAAAATTCCACTTATTTAAGGAGGAACTACACTACAACATAAATCTAGGATCACTCCATTAATGAGGATTAGTAATGGATACATCATGCCCATAATAGAAATCTCAAACAACAAAAGGAGGTCTTGAAGTGTCTCCCATAATATAGCATGTAGTGGTTCTAGATCTGCAAGCGGTGTCTTCTTAGGAACTGAACTGACTTGTTCCTCTATGAGAATTCTATGACAAACCCACCTTTAACTACTTTTATTAATTCCTAGGTTGTGATGGTGCTTCTGAAGGTAACAGTTGTCGTTGATCCTTTCAACACCATGCTGCAATTCTTGAATGTGCCATAACTTGACTCGTACGAAATGGTTAGTATACATAACTTCTGACGCATAAATATATTTTATCATTTAATACTAAGAAATAAGTGTGAGATTTTATTCAATATTCTTGCACAACATTTGTCTATAGGAAGGAAACTACCCACAACATAGCATAGGGAAAAGGACTATCTATTTAACATGCAATCACTTATATCCTACAACTTCTATCCATTAGCTTTAAGAAAAATACATTATGTTTTCACCATCCATTTTACCTACTTATGTCATTTCATATAAAAATATATAAAAAACATAAATTTAAAGTCTTCTACTTCTGAAAAAAATGCTGAAAAAGGAAAGTAATCACATCGAAAAGATGGCCTTTTGTGAGGCTCATCATTCCCCCCAACTGCACTATTGCTGGTCCCCAATAATCATGAAGTTTCAGATCCTGGTTCTAAGCCTCAGGTTACCAGTGCTCTTCTCCCTTGGTTCATCTAGAACGTGATTAAAGTATCCATGTATTTTCTGAAGTCTGTCCCACCTCTGTCTTTCCTTAACCATATCATGCTCTTCTGCATTCTCATTAACTGCCAGCAGCGGCTGCAGGAAGATTGGAGGTTGAAACCGTAAGGGCATCCAATAATGTTGCTATGTGCGGCCCAACATTATATACCATGGAACACAGTGAGTAGCAAGGGTTAAATTTTGTAGAGAATGGGGCTCCCTGACTTTTAATTTATTGGGCATCCTCATCCACCACTGCCTACAAGCTGCAATTGCGGCCTCAACATCTTGTGAAGAATGTTGTTCCCAATCTACATACCCCTCTTCTCTGACTGGATAAACCTTGTGAGCCCCACTAGGATTCATTGTGATAGAAATCCAGTCAAGGAATGTCTACCTAGAGCTTTGAACTTCAGGCCTCAGCATAAGGGGTGTGTCAACCACACTGCTTTGATATGGGAGAGCCTGGTGCTCTCTGCTGATCTCATTTTGAACCCAGGACATAACTACCCTCAACTGCACATCTCCTACATAAAGGAGTTAGTTCCATTCTCTATTGTTAGGAATAGCTAGATTTTGTATATATAACTCACATAATAGATTCTTAATGGGAATAGGTGCTGACTAGAAGGCATCATAGAATTTGTGAGGTGTAGCAATGGAAGGATTTAATCCCTCAACAACCCTTGTCAACTGAAAATTAACAAACTATTCTTTAAGCAAAAATGCATATACTGGGGAAGGTGACCTACACACCATTGCTGCAGGAATCAACTATGTGATCTGCTCAATTCTCCACTCCAGTACTGCAATCTAATTTGTTTTCTACTCAAGATGACAAGACTGCTCCTCAATTGTTGTCTTTAATTTCTCTATCTCCAGTTCCCATTGTGATTTTTCCCAGGTGATATTCTGGTACAAACTTAATCCTGGTGCTAACAGTGTGGACCAATCAGAGGGTGGCATGGGTCCTTGCTGAAGGACATTAATCCACTCAGATGCAACTCAAGGGATTCTTTGATGAAGGGGACTCCCCTTAATAACAAAAGTACACGACATAAAGAACATAAATTTGCAAGAACAAAAAATTGGCTTCTTATTGGCTCCACAAATGTGGAATTACAAACTTTAGAATTACAATATCAAAATCCACATGGGCATCCCTTAGAATAATCTGTAGGACAAAGCCTCAAATAACCACCCAGAATTGCCCTAGACAACACTACGGGCCTTCTTTATATAGGCAATTTCCACCGCCCGAGAAGGTTCCAGAAATCTATCCATTAAGGTTGACTACCCTTAGCATTTAATTATTTTCTCACTTTTATTACAAAAGGGTCGGCTTTAAATATTTACAAAACATGAGATTAGGTAGCCCAACTTTCAGAAGCCATAACTTTTGAACCGTAGCTCCGATTGGCTATTATAACCACTTTCCGGAAAGGGGAGATCATGATCTACAATGCCTAACAAGCAAAACACTAGTCACCCAGGGGTTCGACCTCGATTCAGAGCCTCTAAGGTCCTAAAAATTGAGCTCAAAGGTTTGGCACCTAAAATCTCAACAGTAAATCCTTAATAACTTCGCCAATATAGATGATCTGGAAATGAAATTCAACTGGCATTCTTATATGACTAAGATGAACCTTCACCTAGAAAATTAGAACATTCTGAGTTCAAATGACCAACTTACTAAAAATAGTAAGTTTCCAAAAATAGCAGCTTGTACAAAATAGCCCTTATTGAAAAGCAAACAAAAATATTTTTGGGTGATGCAAGATTGCCCTTACACCCAGGATGCTCTTGCATCAGACACCTGGGGTAATTTGAGAAGTGACCCTGTCATGTCTCAGGTGTACAGAGGAAAACCAAGATGGTTAACCTCCTCCCTTGTCAGCCATGATGAATCTTCAACAGCTCATCCTTTCCACTTGACCAAACATTCTTCATATGCCCTGTTCCTTATGCGTCTACCAAAACGACTGTCCAGTATGTCTTCAATCTCCTTGGTATCTGAACTACTTGCTGGAATACTCCACTATGCCACTGTGATCTCATCTTCAATAGCTCCTTCATGATACTCTATCAAATCTGAAATGTTAAACACTGGTGAAATATTTAGCTCATTAGGAAATTCTACCTCATATGCATTTCCTGAATCATGTTTCTTCAGTATCTTACACGGTCCAAACTTCTTCATTTTCAACTTGTTATATGTACCAACTGGAAATTGCTCCTTCCACAAATGAACCATGAATTCATCCCTAACCTAAAATTATTTGTGTCTCCTTTTCTCATCCGCCTTAGCCTTATACTATGCATTCATTTTGGTAATGTGCTTCCTCATTTCCTCATGGATGTTCTTCAAGTGTTATGCAAAATCTTCAGCTTCAGCACTACTTATTTCTCCTTTATCTATCTTTCTCAATTTATATGCATTTCTTGGACTACCTCCATATACAATCTGGAATGGTGATTTACCAGTGCTCCTATTGACATAATTATTGTAAGTAAATTCTATTTGTGGTAGAATCAAATCCCAGCTTGTTGGCTTATCTCCAACCAAACATCTCAACAAATTTCCCAAACTCCTATTTACCACCTCTATTTGTCCATCCATCTGTGCATGATATGATGAGCTGAAAGTCAAGTCTGTCTTCAACTTCTTCCACAATGTGCACAAGAAATATCCAACAAACTTAGTGTCTCGATTTGAAACTATACTCTCTGGCAGACCATGTAGTCTTACAGGGAATGAAATGTGGCATCTTTGAAAACCTGTCAGCCACCATAAAAATTGAATCATGTCCCCGCTGAGTCCTTGGTAAACCAAGAACAAAGTCCATACTGATATCCTCCCAAGGCTCCTCTGGTATAGGTAATGGTTGATACAATCCTATATTCTTCTTTGCTCCTTTTGCCATTTGACATAGTCTACAACTCTGTACAAACTTCTTGACATCTTGCTGCAAATATGGCCAATAATAATTCTCGCTAACCAAAGCAAGGGTTTTATCTCGACCAAAATGTCCAGCCAATCCTCTACTATGCTTCTCCTTGATGAGATTTTCCCTCATAGAACTTCGTGGAATGCATAATTGGCTCCCTCTGAATAACATTCCATCTTGAATGATGAAATCCAGCCACTTCATCTTGTCTAGAGTAACAGGTTCTGTACAAGATTTCCAAGCTTCACCAAAATCAGGATCCTCTGGATACAAACTCTTGAGTTCCTTGAACCCAACCACCTCGATCTGCATCCCTGTTAGCAAAAGTTGTCTTCTGCTAAGAGCATCTGCAACTCTGTTAGACTTTCCACTCCTATGTTTCAAAAAAAATGTGTAACTCTCAGTAGCACTCCTTGGAGTAGGCCATTCTAGGATAGCCTTCACTTTCTTCAATTCCATTTTTAGTCTTTCTGCTGAAACTACAAATCCCAGATACACTAACTCCTTCACAAAACTGCACTTGTTAAAATTAATCAACAATTTTTCTTCCCTCAACTTCTCCAAGACCCTAAGAATATGCATTAGATGCTCCTCCAATGTCTTACTAAAGATTAGAATATCATCTAGGTATACAATGACAAACTTACCCAAAAATTCTTTCAAGACCTCATTCATGAGCCGCATGAAAGTGCTTGGTTCATTGGTTAGCCCAAAAGGCATGACCAACCACTCAAGAAGTCCCTCCTTTATTTTGAAGGAAGTCTTCCATTCATCTCCTTCTCTGATCTGAATCTGGTGATATCCACTCTTCAGATCTATCTTTGAGAAGTACACATCTCCACTCAAACAATCCATAATATCAGCCATCCGCGGTAATTGAAATATGTACTTGATTGTGATCTTGTTGATAGCCCTAGAATTTGTGCACATCCTCCATTCTCCATTCTTCTTTGGTGCTAATACTACTAGCACAACACATGGACTCAAGCTCTCATGAATCAAACCCTTCTGCAACAACTCTTGCACTTGTCTGTTCAATTCTTCACTTTCTG
>MU225126.1:1229545-1275120 GCA_018584345.1 Thuja plicata
ATCTTCATCCACATGTGCAACTCTAGCCTGGCTGTCATTTCTCCTATCTGCCCTTCCTTGGCATCGAGGACATTCATATGCCCTATGACCTTCTTCTCCACAGTGAAAACATGTTCCACGGAAGCCTCCTCTTCCTGATCCTTCTCCTCATCCTCTTCCTCTTTGATCTCTATTATCTTGATTGAAATTATTTCCCCTATGACCCTGAATACTACTGGCCTCATCCTTCTTTTTCTGATCTCCATTTCGGCCTCCCTAAGATCGTCCACTAGATCTTCCACTGCGACCTCTTCCGCTTTGCCTGCTTTCAAACTTCTTGTTCAAATTTTCCTCTACCTTTAAGGAAAACTAGTAGGCCTCCTTAATACTGTTAATTTGAATCAGGTTCAACTCCTCCTGAATGCTCGGCCTCAACCCATTAAGGTAATGGGAAACTTTCTCCTTGTCAGCTTCCGCATGGCTTGTTTGGATGAGGATTCGATAGAACTCCTCCGTATACTCTTGGATAGATTTTCCTGCTTGCTTCAAACCTTGCATTTTCTTCAGTAGATTGAGCTCATAATCAATAGGAATGAACTTTCACTTCAATTTATCCACCATCCGATCCCATCTTGTGATTTTCTCCTTTCCTCTTCTATTTTGCTCCAACTGAATCTCCTGCCACTAGATCTTCGCATGAACCTTCAGTTAGGCCTTCGCAAATTTGACCCTTTCCGGATCCTCAATATCTTCATACTCAAAATATTCTTCTATTTCATTGATCCAGTCGATCAACTCTTCTGGGTTAAGATTTCTTGAAAAGGTGTAAACCTCAAGCTTAGGTCTTTTCCCGATCTTGGAAATGGCCCGAAAAAGCCTTTCCTCCTCTTCGTTCAAAGTTTCACCTTCTTGATCAAAATATCCTTCTATATTGGCTTCATCCTCACTTTCCTCTCTTACGGTAAGATTCATGCCTCTACGAATCCCTTCCTACAATGCTTGCACTTGTCTCTGGAGAGCTCTAACCTCAGGCGGTATGCCTCCATCTCTTCCGCCACGCTCCCTTTGTGGAGGCATTTTTGTGCTTATCGCTGAAACCCTAACCACGGTCCTAGTGCAAACCACCTCACAGTCGGTGATCTGTCTACACACTCAGGAACTACTCGCTCTAATACCACTTGATGAAGGGGACTCCCCTTAATACCACAAGTACATGACAGAAACAAAGAGAAACAACAGAAATTTGCAAGAAAAGAAAATTGGCTTCTTATTGGCTCCACAAATGTGGAATTACAAACTTCAGAATTACAATATCAAAAGCCACATGGGCATCCCTTACAATAATCTGTAGGACAAAGCCTCAAATAACAACCTAGAACTGCCCTAGAAAACACTACGGGCCTTCTTTATATAGGCAATTTCCACCGCCCGAGAAGGTTCCAGAAATCTATCCATTAAGGCCGACTACCCTTAGCATTTAATTATTTTCTCACTTTTATTACAAAAGGGTTGGCTTTAAATATTTACAAAACATGAGATTAGGTAGCCCAACTTCCGGAAGCCATAACTTTTGAACTGTAGCTCCGATTGGCTATTATAACCACTTTTCGGAAAGGGGAGATCACAATCTACAATGCCTAATAGGCAAAGTTCCAGTCAATCGGGGGTTCAACCTCGATCCGGAGCCTCTAAGGTCCTGAAAATTGAGCTCAAAGGTTTTGCACCCTAAAATCTCAACAGTAAATCCTTAATAACTTCGCCAATATAGATGATCTAGCAAGGAAATTCAACTGGCATTCTTATATGACTAAGATGAACCTTCACCTGGTAAATTAGAACATTCTGAGTGCAAACAACCAACTTACTAAAAATAGTAAGTTTCCAAAAATAGCAGCTTGTACAAAATAGCCCTTATTGAAAAGCAAATAGAAATATTTTTGGGTGATGCAAGATTGCCCTTACACCCAAGATGCTCCTATATCATTCTTACTTTCTCCACTTTAGTGAAAGTATCTCCTTTCCCCTTGTCACAAGTGACAAGGGTTTTTATCAAATCATTCACTTGGGATGATTCGGCTGCCTTGGCTAATGTATCCAATCCGCCTTTTCTCAACTTCTCAAACACTTCTTCTATAATATCCTTATTCACTGCAGGAAACTCATCAGGTGGAAGATTCTCTAAACCGTCATTACAATTTTGACCAGAATTATTGTAAAATCCTTCTGTTTCTATAGAATCCTTATCACTTTCCACAAGGATGAATTCAACTTGTGAATCAGTTTGAACTTCCTCATCCACAACGTGGGGTAGGGTATCACCATCTTCTCTATTTGAAGCCTTTGCCTCCGAAGAGGACTTTTCTGTAGACTCAGAGGATTCAACATTTATAGTTGAATTAGGGGTTTTTCTTTCTTTACTAGTACTAGTAGAAAGTCTAGGAGTCTTCCTCATAGGGGTCTGAGAAGAGCTCATAGGTTCCTTGCATTTCTTTTTGGTGGAGGACACCTCCCCTGTAATGGCTACAAGAGGTTCTTCTGGTGTTTCTTCCTTGGAAGAAGGCAAGGGTTCCTCAGACATCTGATTTGTATTTTAATTATCAGCTAGCTACTGTTCTGGAGTCATTTCCTTTGCATTTAGGGTTTTATCTTTTCCTTTTATAACAATACAGTTAGTTTCTTTAGACATTGAAGTGTCAGGGGTGGCATCAGCTTTTCTAGTTTTTCTTTCCTTATCATCAGAAATAGGAGTGCTATAATTGTAGGCTCTTTTCCTAGTTAAGGTAGGTCTAGAAGAGGATACTTCAGGAATGGGTTCTATTTTATGAATTACTTTATGAACCCCTATTATTGTATTAACCCTACTACATACACCCTGGCCTCTCAGACCAACCACCCTAGGTGTAAAATCTTCCATAGCCAAGAATTCCTCCCAGGTCCCAATTGACTGTTTAATTAACTCCCTTTCTATGATTAACTTAATTAAACAATGATGGGAAATGGAGTGTTCTTTCCCTGACTGAACAAGAGATGCCTGGTTTTTCAAAATATTAAAAAGAAAGCTAAGTAAGTCTACTGGCCTATTTTCATGGTGGAGGGCACTCAAAATTCTGAAGTGAAGTCCATGTAGGTACTTGTAACGTCCCTCACATTTGAAGTAAGATATTATAAATGTGGCTAGCTGCAAAAACTCCACAGGTAATAACATTCTTACAATGCCCTGCTTCTTGTCAACCTCCAACTGTGGGTCACTATGCAAGGTAAACTGTGCCCTAGCCGAACGCAAGTCAATGTCTTTTTTCAAATTTTCCCCTTCCTGTGGCAACTTTGTAACCTCTACCACTATAGCTTCTAAAAATTCAACCCTCAGACCTTTCACTACTGCAAACCCATTGTTCCAAGAATTTAGAAATTGGAAAGGAATTTTGTCATCGAAGCCATTAAGGCTTAAGAAGTAGTCCAGCCATCCCCGTTGCCAAAAAAATTCACAGGTAGTCGGGTCCCCAAGTAACACCTGATGATCCATTGGCTTTTACCTCTGAAGGTCTCTGCCTATTGCAAATGATAGAGAAAATAGCTCTGTAGGATATGCTCAGTTGCTATAAAAAATTTTGAAAAATGCCTGGCTTTCCTTCAGACGCAAGATGTTTTTTTTTTCTTTTCGAGAAAAATAGAAGTACAGGATAGTAATGAATTTTAAGAAAGCAAGCATTACTTTGAATGATTTTCATAAATACATTCACGCGTGTTAAGGTTCACCACCCAAACATGTCATAAAACTGTCGTTATTAGGTGATCCTTACTTTAATTTGCTTTCAAATCAACTATTAAATCATGATGGCTTTAATCATTGAGTGATAGCTAAGCTCTCACATAACGACAGTCAACATGAAAAGACAAAAAAGAAATAAAGTTTTTGTCTTTTTGCTTGCTAAAATTAATTTGAAATTTGGAAGTATTAAAACAAACATGAATTAAATAACTAACCCCTCCCCCCAACTAAGTACAAGGCATGGGTCCCACCAGGCCGGTGTATGCAAGAATAGAAAAAGAAAAGTACACTCATTTCAAAATAATAAATAAATAAAATAATTTATGTGCAAAAGTATGCATTACTAACCTCATGTACTGCAGGAAGAGTGTAATGCTAGGCGAAACACACTAATAGAGTGATGTTGTGGTGTGGACATGTGGAAGAGAGAAAGGTGATGCAGATTTTTATTACAAAGAAAGTAAATCACTGAAGTGAAGTGTTTATTATGGAAGCTGTAATAAAATCACAGCTTGCAAGAAATTTGGGTGGAAGACCCAGATGCAGCTGCTGTACGAAGGACACTGTCAGAGGGCTGTTGTAACTATTGTAGGAAGTCCTAATGACTTGCAGGCTTGTGATATATCTTTAAGTGATTCTAGTTGACAAGGAGTTTGAATCTAATAGGATCAATTGTAGAGAGCTGAACAACACCATTATCAAATACTGAAATTATTTCATAGGGTCCCAACCAGCAGGTTTGAAATTTTTCAAGGGTATGTTAATACCATGAATCATAGAGCAATGCACAATCAGCAATGGAAAACTTTTTATCTTTATAAAGCGGTCGTGCCACTTCTTTCGCTACTGTTGTATAAATTTTGTGTTATGAAGTGTAAATTTTATGTATTCATCTAATCCATTGAGCTACAGGAGCCTGTCCTCTTGTTCTTTTCCAAGGTTAATATCCAATTCCAATGCCATCCTAAGAGTCTTATGGTGAAACTCGGTAGGCATGGATGCAAATTTTCCATAGACCAACTCAAAGAGAGTGAATCCAGTAGTAGTTTTCCAAGTTGTGCGATAAGCCCAGATGGCTTCAAGAAGTCTAGTAGCCCAATCCTTTTTGTGAATGGAAACTTTTTTGGTCAGAATGGCCTCTATCTCCCAGTTTGTGCTCTCAACCTGCCCATTGGCTTGAGGATGGTATGGTGAAGATTTACAGTGCCTCACTGTGTACTCTTTCATTAATTTAACAATAAGGTTAGAGGTGAATTGTGCCCCTTGGTCTGTTACTATTTCTTGAGGCATGCCAAACCTAGCAAAAATAAATTCAAACAAAAAATCTACTACTTTATGGTCCCTTGCATGCCTCTTGGCTTTTTATTCAACTCATTTTGTGGTGTAATGTGTGCATACCAAGATATAAGACTTACCATGAGAAGATGGCTCAATGGGGCTGACAAAGTCGATGCCCCACTTGTCAAACAGTGTTACCACCACCTGAGGCTACAGGGGCATTTCATTAGTCTTTGTGGGACATCCCATCCTTTTGCATTGATCATAGTGCTAGGTATGCTTAGCTGCATCTTTGTGTAATGTAGGCCAATATTAACCAATTCTCAATACCTTGTATGCTATTCATTTTCCTTCAAAGTGTCCACCACGTGGTTCATCATGACATGCCTGAAGGATGTCATAGGTCTCATCTTTGTAGACACATCTGTGGGTGACTTGATCATGACCTATGTAGAACATAGATCCAGATATCCATGAAAAGTTAAAACTATTCTCAGCCAGCAGCCTTCATTCACGGGGTAAGAAATGGGGTGGTGCCCTTCCTGTAGCAAGGTAGTTTGCGATGTCAGCATACCATATTTTCTCAATGACTGGACCACAACATACATCTATAGGTCATAAGAAGAATATTTCTTCATAGCTTCACTCAACTTCTTTGAATGGAAAGCCACTGGTCTGCCCTCCTCACTTAAGATATCTCCAATTGCCACATTGTTGGCATCACACTCCACTGTGAACAATTTTTCAAAACTTGGCAACACTAAAATTGGTTGGGTTGCAATCTTCTTTTTCAGTAGCTCAAAGCCATTATTAGCTTTCTCATTCCAAACAAACTTAGTCTTCATGCCTCCTTTAATTGTATCTAACATAGAAGATTATATTTCACTAAACTATTTTACAAACTTCCTATAGTATTGTGCAAGACTATGAAAGTTCCTTACCTCAGTGCTTGTTCTTGGAGTAGGCCAGTTTATGATGGCCTCAAATTTGCTTCAATAAATTTTTAAGTTTCCCTATGATAGCACAAAACCAAGGTACAACATGTCTATCTTGATGAACTCATACTTTTCTATGTTGATCATCAACTTCTCCTCCTGTAGCTTCTTAAAAACCAATTCCAAGTGCTTGAGGTGCTCCTCCCTTGTCTTACTATAGATTAATATATTATCTATGTAGACCACTATAAACTTCCCATTTTATTCTTTAAGTACTTCATTCATCAACCTAATGAATGTTGATGGGGCATTTGACAACCCAAATTGAATGATAATCCATTCATATCGTCCTTCTGTTGTTTTGAAGGTTTTTTTCCACTCATCCCCATCATTTACCCTTATCTGGTGATAACCACTTTTTAGGTCTATATTTGTAAAGTATCTTGCCCCACCTAGACAGTCCATTAGGTCTTCTATCCTAGGGATAGGGAACCTATACCTAATGGTAATCCTATTTATTTCTCTGGAGTCTTTACATAACCTCTAAGTTCCCCCTTTCTTAGGTTCTAGGATTGTGGGTACGATAGAAGGGCTAATACTCTTTCTTATAATACCTTGTTTTAATAGTTCTTGGATTTATCTAGAAATATCTTTAGTCTATTTTGGAGTCTTTTTATAGGCTATCTTATTGGGTAGGGTAGCTCCATGGATTAGGTCTATTTGGTGACTTAGTGACCTCTTAGGTGATAAGTTTGATGGTTTTTCATCACTCACCATCCCTTGATACTTTACTAGCATCTCTTGAACTTGTTTTGGCAGCTCTATCCTCTTCTCTAGTTTGTCTGTAACTTCCTTTGGCTTCAACACTAGTGCAAATCCAACTCCTTCTCACTCATCTAGAGTCTCTAAGAAATCCTTTTCACCCACCATGAGAACATTGGGACCAGTAGACTTCACTTCTGCATCCTCAAATAGTGACTGGATTTTGTATGTCACATTATAATTCTTAAAGGTGTATGAGTTTTTCACTCCATTATGCATGGCCATCTAATAAAATTCCCATGGTCTTTCTTGGAGCAAGTGACATGCGTCCATAGGTAAGACATCACACAAAAATTTATCCTTATATCTCCCAATGGAGAATTCCACCCAAGCTTGCTCATTAACTAGGACATGTTGTCCTTTGTTTAGCCAAGTGACCTTATAAGTATTGGCATGGGGTATCCTTTCCATTTTCAGCTTACTAACTTCATCTTTTGACACTATGTTGTTAGTTTATCCTAAGTCTATAATGATTCTACACACCTTGCCCATCATTTTACACTTTACTCTAAACAGTGCTCTCCTCTGACTGCTTTCTTCTTTCACTGGTTATTTGATTAGAGTCCTACTAATCATAACATTATCTCCTTCCTCTGATTCAAATGGCACTTCAGGATTCTTTTTCTCCCTTGTCTCTTCATTAACATAGTTCACTCTTTTGTCACCCATTGAGATGTACTTCCCTTCTGTGGACACCTATAGGCCGGATATCCTAATTGATTAACAGTGATAACACTTCATGTTGGAAAAATAGTTGCATCTCCCTTGGATACTACCTCTTCCTCTATTATTAGAGTTCCTCCCTCTACTTGAAATCCCTCTAATGTAGATTCTTTCATGCTGTTTAGGGTAAAAACACAATAATCTGTCACCCTTTTACAAAGGAAAAGGTTAACATCACAAAAACTGTACAACTTCAAAGGCATAAAATTTACATTTATATTGAGAATTTGAAGATGATGTAAATTCATGAAATGTATCAAATAGGATGAATTATATTCCTATAATTTTTTTAAAAAAAATTGAACCAAAATTAATATGTTTTTTGAATTTTTTAGGTCTATTTTTAGTTTTCTGAAAAAACTGTAAATTAGGGAGTTTACTTCCCGCCAAATCATTAAAAGTAAAACATTGTTTTTTCCTCCAATTTCACAATATGTTATAGATTACATGTATAGGTAGTACAGAAAAAAAGAAAGAAGTTTTTTCGATGTATAGTTTGCCTGTTATAAGTATTAAAAGTCAAACCTACTTGAAATCAAAAGTTTTTGTCTCCCGCCATTTTTCCCCTATCAAAGCTATACCAAAAGCCAAATAAATTACATATTATTTAAGATGACTCTCTTCTCTAGTGTTATCTATTATTTTTAAAAAAAATTGAATTGATTTAGAATTTTTTTCATATTATCCAAAGCAACGACTTCTGAAAGCTTCAATAACCTACATTTAGTTTTTAATGAATTTGTTTAATGTTTTGTAGTCAAAACAATATAAAATTTATACGTCAAGAATCATAGTTCCAAGATCTAGAAAAGGGCACTTATAGTTTTTTGACATTGTCTAGTTTGAGAAGAGAAAAAAATAGCAAAAGAGAAAACTTCTGGATTTTTTATGTTTTTGGAGGTTTGGATGCCACATGGCATGCCACCTAGGTAGACTCAGATGAATCGAACTCAGCCCAGTCAAACTCAGCCGAGTCCTACTAGACCTCCCATTGTCTCACACACGAGCCAACTTGGCCACATAGGAGCCATTCGGTGCCATGTAAACTCGACCGAGTTAGACTGGGCTGAGTTGGACTCGGCCGAGTATGACGCAAATGAGTGCCCAAAATTGTCCTTAGGGGTGACAAATTGTTGTGATTTTACCCTTCAATGAGATTATTCTCTGATTTTCCTTTAGGTTTAGAGCTTCTTCCTCCATAAACACTTCTTTGTCATCTAGTGTCTCTTCCTCTACCTCTTCCTCTTTTAGTATTGGAGTCTTGTTTCTTCATCAACTTATCCTCCACCTTGATACCAATTTGGTGGCATTCCTGAACTATATCTACAGTCAAAAGACTCATCTCATATTGAATGGTCCATTTGAGGCCATTAAGATACCTTGATACTTTCATTTTCTCATCTTCTTCTACCCTTGACCTCATAAAATTCTTTGAAACTCTTCATTGTATGAGTTAATATCTAGGTCCTTCTGTCTTAGACCTTGTCTTCTCTTATGGAGCTGGATTTCATAATCATTAGTGATGTAAGAATCTCTTACTCTTCCTACCATATCTTTCCATGAAACAATGGGCTTCTTTCCCTCTTTCTGTCTCTTATCTTGGAGAAACTTCCACTAGGTGAGAGCAGACCCTCTCGATCTTGGCTTAAAAACTTTCACCTTTTAAGCCTATATTATTCCATCACACTCAAAATAGTTCTCTAGTCCCTCTATCCTATCAAGGACTACTTCTGGTTCCACTTTGCCACTGAAAATAGAACTCCTTCCAATGCTTTACCACTCATAGCCTTTAGGGAATTCAAGAATGGTTCTTCTTTTTGGACAGGATTAGCATCAGGTACTTCATCTTCAAGGGAAATCTCTTTGCCTTTCTCTTCCATTTTTTCCTTCACTTCATCTCCCTTCACATTAACTTCATCCACTTTTTGCTACAATTGAGAAATCCTTTATTGGAGTAATCTGTTCTCCTCCTCTTTTTCATCTACCTTCTTTGATCATTCAACATTAGTCATTATTGGTGAATCTCCAATGGATTCCTTTGGTTGTAACATTAACCACAAACCTAATCCAAAGACGCTCTGATACCAATCTGATAGAAGTAACCTTGTGAGTGTGCTTACACAATTCTCTTAGACTAGAGCTTGTTTTTTCTAGGACACTTAGGATCCCAATATCTCTTTACAACCACTCTTGTCTCTAGGTATTGAACCTAAGACCAATCCTATCTCTTCTTTAGGAGTCTTAAATTTTTTGTTTCACTCTAAGGGACAACTATCTCATAGTTTTGTCTTAATGCTTTCTATGTCGTCAAGAAGTCCAATGCCAAATTATTCATACCAACTTCTCTCTTTCTACAAGGTCCATGTATATTATTTGAATGTTACTTCTTCATCCATTCAACTCCAATCCTATAAGTTATCAAACATAACTTGGTCGAGTTCACAATTTGCCTTCAAATTGTCCTATTAGGCCTAATGATCCTATTAGCCCTATCCAGAGGGTTTTTCTAGATTAACTTTGAACACTTACTCACAACCCCCAAAAATAATCAAGGATCCAGGTACCCTTTTGGGAGACCTAAAATATTTCTAAGGTCTAGGGTCCCCAAACTATCTATACATCAGTGTCCTAGAACGTAGGGCTTTTAGACCTATTTTGGCTATCTATTAGCAACTCTCTGATTTATCCTCAAAACTCAAGCCAACTAGATTGGTTGGGCTCTGAGATTGATAGTAGGTACCTATGAGACCCTAATAACATCAAGACCATGCTTTTTTTAGTTCTCCATTAAACTCCATTGTCTCTGCAAATGGATTTATCCCTATCATACTTCTAACCGGGCTGTCCTAACTCACCTAGGGTATGACCTTATAAATAGATAAAAATATCTCCTGACTTCCTACCTCTATATACACTATGTATAGTGGCTGTCCTAATAATTTCATTCAATCTTTTGTGTTTTCCACGGTTTAATTTCATGGGGGAGCCATGAAAGCAAAGTTACCCTGAATCACACCAGCAGACTACCTAGTTTAGGATTATTTTCCTACAGTTAGAAAACCAGCTCAAAAATGATTAACACCCTAAATGAAAAAGTATTTAAACAACCCCTAAAGAATGAATCCATGGTTAGATCTCAATATTCAATCGATTCAATTGCTCTGTAACTCCAAATGCTCGAAGATGTCACTAACACATAATTGTAGACATTTTCACTATTCAAAAACTTGCTTACAATCACTAATGCCTTAGGAAATGAGTCACATGCATCCTTAAGATTCTTCATCCTTGTTTCTAGGCTTGTTTCATTAATTTCCCACTCCTACAATGTGGGGAAATCCAAAGTTGTCAAGTTGCATGCAACATTTGCAAAAAATTGAAAATGTTGTCATGACAACTTTTGAGCAACTTTTGGCATCTTTGCATTTATGCCTCCTCCCTATCTTTTATGGCCTCTAACCCCTTTAGATTGATGAAAAAATGTCATAAATGCCTATAAAAGCACCTTTCCTAGTATTCTAGGTTCTAGGACACATTTATACCATATTTCCCATTTAGACCAAAATTACAATAAAGAAACCTAACTATACTAGGTTGGATTAGATACTAACTATCTATTTGCCTAGTAACACATCTTGCATGACCTCCTAAGGTCCAATTTAAACACACACTGTGACTTGGCTAAGTTTAGATACAAGTCAAAACTTGAGGGATTTAAGGATTGCCTAGGTTCTCCTACACCACGGGCCCTCTGTTTCATTGTGTTTCTCATGGGAGTCATGAGCCCATGCTCGAACCCCATGGGTAAATTTTTCAATACAAGTGTTAAAAAGTAACTATGTATAAATGTAATGCTTGTCATTTTTGTAGAGTAAATACCAGAAATTATGCATAAAGATAGGGTACGGTCTCAACAAAAATATAGACATTCGGTGGTATTGATTTTAACATAGTAATCACTTTCAAATTTGACAAAGAAGACATCATACAACAAAGATGCAGACTTCCAGTGGGGACATTATGCTTAAAGAGTGACATAGTTTCAAAAAAATGCAGCAACATTCAAACATAATGACCATGTGGGTGTGGTGGAGTTGACAATCTCTTCATGATAGACAGTTCTTGGACATGTTCACTTCTAATTGTAGATATCAACATTCACAGGTTCACTATAAACATGGTGGAACAAATGGTCGCCACAAAAAAAGTAGAGCAAAGTAATAGAAAAAAAAAACACAGTCATTTGCCACAAAATATTGATACCTAGATCAAAAAAAACCATAGAATCATGGTAAAAGAAACAAATCATTGAAAAAAAGAATGACTATAGGTGTCAACTATTTCAAAGCTATCTAATGTAAATAATATGTTCAACCAAAATGACATAGTGTAAAGAGAGTAACTTAGCTGTAAGTTACATGTAGAGAAGTAGTGATGGAGCCTGAGTTCAATGGATAAGAACATGTACAATGCCATGCATGATGGAATGAAACAAGCTCTTGTTAAACACAAACACTTCAATAATGAAACTTCATTTTAAATCTAGAACCCGCGCTGTAGAAGAGAGCCTGAGATCGTTGTTTGAAAGAGTGAAATTGAGTGCCATGAACATGTAGATAGCCAAAGCTCTTCATTTCTCTCTTCCAATTGGAGCATGAGATCCATGAAAACAAATTCCTAGCCACAGAGAGAGATGGAGTAAAGACATGTAGGTGGAGAAAATCATAGAGATGAAGCTATTTTTCAGCCCAGAAAATAGAGAAAAGCCCAAAGAAGTGACAACACAATTGCCACATCATAGAATTGTCTTCCAGATCAACAATCCAAACACAAAGAAACAATAGAGAAGCCAAAAATGTGCCACAATAATAGCATGGTGGCACCATAAGGTTAGGGTTTTAGAAAACCTAAAATCTTCCCCAAATGCAAAAAGCTAAGTGAGATGGGAAAACAATGCCTATGCCAAGTTTTGGTAACTTTTGAATCCACTGTCAGAGATAGAGTTAATGCTTGGCAGACTATAGTGTACAATAACAACATCCTAATGCCACAACTGTATGAGATATGCCATGAAGGATGGATATTTTTTGTATAGAATTTGATAATGTAGACCTTAGTTATGGTGTTGAGTTTGGTATGTTTTGGGTATATGCCATGGGTTAGGGTTTTCATATGTTGTGGAGGTTAGGTTATATGTGTTGTTGGTTTTTGATCTAATTTTTTATATATGTTGGTAATGTTTTAAAAGAAGATGTAAATTTTTCAAATGCCAACATTCGGGGCTAGATTTAGGGCATCAATTATGCCTTTGAATTATGGTGTTTCTGATTTGGATGCCTTTTGGAGGGGGTTATATTTTTGAATTTATCCATGAGAGAGTTTATAGATGAGCCTCTTGTTTAGTTTAGGGGTTTAGAATTTGAGAGGAGGGTGGCTTAGTGAGCTTTATGTTCCTTTGCACCTTGTTCATGTGTTTAGTAGCCATTGTTTCATGTTTTATGCAGATTGTGTACAAGTGAATGTAAATATCCCTTGGCCTATTTTGTACTTTCTCATGTAACTATTTTGCACATTTTGAAGATAATAAAGCTTGTCCCCATTATTCATACATTTTTCTAATTTTTTGTTATCAGTCCTTTGAACTTTTCTGCATTTAAGTGTAAAGTGCTTTACAACATAGATTAGAGAATTGATTTAATTCCTATTCTAGGTTGTTTAGAATAACCTTTTGTAGAATCTGTGTTTTTTGGAAGAATTGTCAATGTTTGTGGTATAAACCCTAATAGTGAGTTTCATGTTAG
Organism: Thuja plicata; assembly: GCA_018584345.1. Taxonomy (NCBI): domain Eukaryota; kingdom Viridiplantae; phylum Streptophyta; class Pinopsida; order Cupressales; family Cupressaceae; genus Thuja; species Thuja plicata. Next base: position 1,242,853 of record MU225126.1, read on the forward strand.
CCTATGCATTGAGTAGTGAATGTTACTGCAAATCTCAGTAGTGTGTGTCTTGTGGATGCCAACCTACAATTCTAATAAGTCTGTATCAAATTTGGTGTATCACATTTTTAGTTTATTTATTCAGTTTTAGTCATATTTTCCCCTTTTCCCAAATCAAAAATTGGTCATACATGATATTCCAAGTCAAATAGGTGTTGGAATCAATGAGAATTAGTACTTTTCTCTGCTTTTCAGTAGCCTCTATTTTGTTCTTGAAAACTGATTTGAATCTGTTTGTGTTCTTCTACATGAATTCTCTGTCTGGTCTTTAGCTGCTCTTTGTGGCTACTATCTTCATTAAACAACTTGTATTCTCAATGGATTGAGCACCTATTTATACAAGTATTTTACCTATCTTGGAATTCATGTATTACAATGGTAACTCTCAGATCCAAGGTTTACAACTTGACCTTGATCTTTAGTTTGCATGTTTTAAAACAGTAAAACTAATTAAAACAATAAAAAATACATTACTTCCTCCACACATAATGGATTCAAAACAAAATCAAGAAGTTATAAATACAACTTCAGTGATTTATCTAACATGGAAAGTCATATCCAAATTTTTTGGAATGTAACTGACTGTTAGTTCTTGATCGTCGGTTTGCACTTGCAGTCTATTGGTGTTCCTTGACTAAAATTTTCATCAGGTTCCCTGTATCTGTTTCGTTCCTCTCTTTGTTGTAATTTTGGGTAGCACTATTGTTACTCATTGTGTATCATTTACCTTTTTGTCATCGGGTAACACTTAACAGTGTTTTTTGGGTAACCTTGGGGTTGGATAGTGTTGTGCCATGTCTATCGGTGTAGAGTAAACCGATGGTGCAGATCATGTTTTTCTCTAAGCATACTAATGGAAAAATATAATGCCTTCAATCTCCCCGTTTGATATTAGTATCAAAAACTGATATGTGCATAATACTGATTTTATTACACTATGCTTAAATTCTTGTCATAATATGACTCCCCTTACTATGTGCATCAATACAGTGTCTGAATATATACGTGTATACTATTTGATTTCTTTATGTACATTATTTCTCCATTTTGTTTACTATACATAGAATTTCCTCCTTTTAACTGAGGTGATGTACATATCAAATTCCTCCTTTCTTTGATACCGATGACAAAAATGTACAACTTATAATATGCCAAAATTGTGACAAAAATGTGTAACTTACAATGTGTCAAATACATTAGAATGGGTAATTTTGATATCTTCCATTAGTTTCTCCCAATGTTATTTCAACTATTCTAGTGTCATATGTTGCAGCTCTAGTCTTGCATGCATATCACAAATGTTGTCTATGACAAATATTTTAGGGTGGAAATTAGAGTACTTTCCTATGTCATATTTTGTTGTAGGAGTGTAAGTGTCAGTAAGAGCTTAACTTGGAGCTCATTGACCTCATCTTTGTACTTCATCTCTGCAAACTGAATGTCCTGTCTCTGTTTCATAGCTTATATTATTTGTTGATTGTGAAATTTAAGTGCTTCTTCTATGTTGGCTAGATTTTGTGCACTGGACTAAAGATCAGCATCTATTTTTTCTATCTTATTGTTATACTCCTTAGTGAGTTGATCTAAAGTGCATAATTTTTTTATTAAGGTAATAGCTTCTGATAAAATTGGATCAATTGTACTTACCAATTTAGATATCTTGACCTTTTTCAGTGCAACTTCCTTCCTTATCTTCTCTGTGAGCTTGAATTCATACTTTTGTTCAAGTCTTTCTTCCACTATCTTCTCAGCATTAGTATTTTAAGATGTTACTGCATCTCTGAGTATAACCAATTTATTAATAATTGGAGTGTTTTGATCAATATCTATGTCTGGTACAATTTGTTGAAGTATATTTCTTGCTACTTCTAGTACCTTTGCCTCTTTTGCCCCTCTCTTCAGCTTGTCTTGAATGGATTTTCTCTCACAAAGCTTTGCATAATTTGTCAATGTTGTCGGATCCAATGTTACTGGATCACAGACTGGAATCTCAATGATTTCATCTAGAGTTACTGGATTTTTATTCTTTCCTTTCTTCTTCTTTGAGATTTGAGGGGATGTTAAAGTATGAACTACCATAGCTAGTTCATTTGCTCACTCTAAATTTCTTGGGGAAGGTTTTGTTGATGATGCATCTGTTATTTTATGCTCTGTGGGCACCGGTCCGTTATGTAAAGATGTGTATTCATTAACTTTGGGTGTTTTTATAGAATGTGGTTCTTATTTCTTTTCAATCTCATCCTTCTTTCCTTCTTCACCTTTCTCTAAAGGCTTGTCCCCTATTTCCTTTTGAGTGTTTTCTTTATTCTGATCAGTAGATGTATTCTTCTGATCATCGGTTGCAGCTTGCTCTATAGTAGTATCTGTTGTCCCTTTGGCTTCTTCATCACCCATGAGCCTCCCAAAAGGCCATCTTTTCAATGTGATTACTTTCCTTTTTCAGCATTTTGTTTTTAGAAGTAGAAAACTTTAAACTTATGGTTTTAATATATTTTTATATGAAAGGACATAAGTAGGTAAAATGGATGGTGAAAACATAATGTATTTTTCTTAAAGCTAATGGATAGAAGTTGTAGGATATAAGTGATTGCATGTTGAATAGGTATTCCTTTTCTTTGTGCTATGTTATGGGTAGTTTCCTTCCTGTAGCTGAATGTTGTCCAAGAATATTGAATGAAATCTCACACTTCTTTCTTAGTATTAAATGATAAAATATATTTATGCGTCGGAAGTTATGTATACTAACCATTTTCTAGGAGTCAAGTTATGGCACATTCAAGAATTCCAACATGGTGTTGAAAGGGTCAACGATAGCCATTACCTTCACAAGCACCAGCATAAGCAAGGAATTAAGAAAAGCAGTTAAAAGTGGGTGTGTCACAAAATTCTTGCAGAGGAACAAGTCAGTTCAGTTCCTGAGAATACACCGCATGCAGATCTAGAACCACTGCATGCTATATTCTAGGAGGAACTTGAAGACCTACTTTCTTTGTTTGAGATTTCTGTTATGGGCATGATGTATCCATTAGTGATCCTCATTAATGGAGTGATCCTAGATTTAGGTTGTAGTGTAGTTCCTCCTTAAATAAGTGGAATTCTATAGTTCCATGGGGAGAGGAGAAGAATAGTTAATTGATGTAATTTCTGGACTAGAGGTTGATATTGTAGCACTGTTTATTTTCCAAGTATTTTTCCTCCATGAATGAATAGAGTGCAAAATTTGAGTTTCAATCTCTTATCGTAATTGCATTTCTATTCACTCATCTAAGGGGGGCCACTTGGTGAGTGAATAATTTTATTAGATTAGAAGTTATTTCTTTTCTCATTAAGAAGAAGATAGAACTTTGTTGTTCCTACAGCCACTAGTGACAGAATTGGTGTACTGTTCCTGTAGCATAGGCGAGCAAAGTAAACCCTTCTCGTGATTACTATTTTCATAGTGTAATTGTATTCAATTGAGATAGCATAGATTCCTAAAGCATAATGTATTTCAATTCATCGGGTTTAACAATGAAAATAAAGGAAGTTTGAAGCATATACTTTGCGAACACCATTCCAAGTTTACATCCCTGGTCGATAACTAAATGAGACTAAATAATCTACTTAGCAGCCATTAAGGTTGTCAAATCCTGAAATAGTAGTCCAATGCTATGTATTTCTAAGACAATTTTTTGGCCAAGCATTTTTGGAAACGCTACCGGGGATGGTGTTAGTTCAAACCACTTTGGTGTTCATGATTCTAGTTTTTATGGTTTAGGATTTAATTTTAAGCAAATAATTTTATGCATAGAAGAAGAGATCCTCATAGAAGATTCCTTGCTCGTCACTACCAGGCTGCACCATTTAATCTTTTTAACCCTGAGCCTGAAGAACCCCAAGTAGATAGTGAAGAAGAAGACTTGATTGAAAATCCATTTGCAGACGCCCAAGGAGAAATTTCATCACCCTCATCCTCCAAAGAATCGCTACATCTAGAAGTCCTTTTTGATGAGCCTGAGTATCAAAACAACCCATTAGCTCTTATTGTATACCAGCCACCACAGTAGCAACCAGGCCCTCCTCCAAGGATGGCTTTGCATACCTTTCCCTTTCCAATTCCTCCTCAACAGGGTAACCAAAACCTAAAGAACATTCCAGCCACTGCATTGCCAAAATTCTATGGACTTATCACTGAACATCCTAAGACCTTCCTCTTCGAGTTTGATATCCTCTATAGGAGCTATGACTACACAACTGATGCCCATAAGCTGAAGTTGTTTCTGTCAACTCTCAAAGAGGCCATGCTAAGGTGGTTTATGATCCTTAGAGCTAATTTTGTACCAAATTGGAATTGCATGAGCAATATGTTTCTTGCAAAATACAAAGAATACTGTAGAGGATGGGATTTAAAAGGAGATGACATCTTTAAGATGTCACAAAAAGAGGATGAAACCTTGGAAGACTATGTTTCCAGGTTTATGTATAACTTGCAATGAAATGCTCAACACCAACTAAATGAGGAATTGTAGAAGCATCCATTCCTCAAAGGTGTCAGTGAAGGAAGCATAAAAGCCTTGGATCTTATGGCTAGTGGCGACATCACCCAGAAAAACTAGGCGGAGATTATGACCATATGTATGAATTACTCAAGGACTACAGTAAAAAAAGGAAGAGGATTAAGGGACTTGCCTCAAAAGATAAATGGCTCTAGAGTGTCTAAGATAGAAATATCCAATCTCCTGTCTTACATCAAGCAGGATATTATCAATAACATAGCTACTCAGCTAGATACCATGCAAGCTTGAAGGAAGAAAGAGGACACGAATATTATGTTGGCTGAATTCTACTCCCATTGTAGGGAGAAGAAAAGAAATTGTAAGTGCAAAACTGTTACATCTTGGACACTACTTCAATGCCCACCGAGTTCAAGGCAATAGATGAGGATAATGGAGAGGTCTTTTATGTGTCTCAAAGGCAACCATGGGCTAAGAGATAAGGTATGCCTCAAGACCCCTTAAATCATTTTGGTTATAATAACAATAATAGTAATCAGTGGCAGAATCAAAACCCCCACAATTCTGTCCCTCAAGGATAGAATTCAACCAATAGCCATAGTATAACCAAAATTTTCAGCAGCCACAGTATAACCAGAACTTTCAACCTTATTTTAACCCAAACCAATAGTAGTTTAACCAATATCAATAGTAGTATAATTCATACTAGTATCCGCAACAGAATAACCAATGGAAACCACATGGTAACTAGCAACAACAACGTCAGTGGGGGCCCAATCATCCTAATCAGCCTAATCAACAACAATCTTTTATGCCTCCACCTTAGCAACAAGCTATTATGCCTCCACCTCCTATAGCCAATAACAACCCTCAAAAATGACAATTTCCTACTCAACCAAATCCAAATCCAAACAACAAGCAGCAATCTTATTCACTGCAAGTGAATGATATCCACCTAAGAGTAGGGAATACATTGCCTCCGCCGAGAGCACCCATAATAACTGATGTTTCTGATACTGAGGAAGCTTCTAACAATCAAAATATTGTTGTTCCCCCTATTGCACCACCTAGTCTAATTGAGAAAGAACCACCTTTTCCACAGAGATTTGCCCAACCTTCAGTATCCCCTAAAGAGAATACTATTGAAAAAGACATGATTGACCAACTGAAGAAAATGACTATCCAAATACCATTATTGGATTCCCTCAAGGAAATTCCAATCTATAATAGAGAAATTAAAGAAGTCTGTATCAAGCACCCCAGTAGGAAAAAGAAAGATCCTGATACTGTCCATGTTCTTGGACAACTTTCTGATCTCATGCTTAGTAAAACTTTGATGCCTAAATACTCTGATCCAGGAAGTCCAATGGTTACAATTCACATTAATGGTATACAAATATAGAATGTTTTGGTTGATTTAGGACCCTCTACTAATGTTATGACCATGGATTTATTGTTAAGGTTTAGTATCATTGGGTTGAGGGAAACACCCACTTTTCTCCAGTTAACTAATAATTCAACTGTCAAACCAAATGGTATGGTAGAGGATATTGTTTACACACTAGATTCCTTAGAATAACCCTCAAATTTCATCATCCTGTCCCAAAAATCCACACTAGGAGGGTATCCATTAATTCTAGGGAGGCCTTGGTTAGCCACAGCAGATGCTTGCATTGCATGCCGATCAGGGAAAATGACCATATCTGATGGTATTAATACTAAGAAATTAACCCTGTATTCTCCAGCCAAACCTCAAGCTAAACTTGACCAAGTTATCTGGCTAGATCTAGGAGACACCCCACTTGAAGCCAATTCAGTACAATAGCTTATGGTTATTGATAGAAATCCATTTATGGTCTCGCAAGAAGAGGATGACATACTAGTAGCAATTATTACAAACTAGTATGGCTCTAAAGAATCCTTATATCATGACCCTAATTTTTCTTTACAAACCATATTGCCCTAGAAGTCTTCATCCAAGTTTCTTGTAGAACCAGATTATCTCGATACTCTGTTACCCCATGAAATAAAGTCACCTACCTTTGCAGAATTTCTTATGTTGGACAAAGTAGAAAGAGTGCAAATTTCCTTAAATAGGGAATTGAATGTCAATAAGGATCTCACTGAATCTCAAATGTCTAGCCTTGAGCATCTTTTGCAAAAGAATCAGCAATCTTTTGCATGGGTCTATACTGACATGAAGGGGATTGACCAAAAATTGTGTACCCATAATATTTATATCACTCCAGAGTCCAGACCTATTAGGCAACCTTAAAGAAGAATAAACCTTGCATTAAGAGCTATAGTAAAGACTGAATTGCAAAAACTTCTCTGAGCTGGTTTCATATATCCCATTTCTGACAGCTAGTGGGTGTCTCCTCTTGTAATTGTCCCCAAGAAAGGTGGTAAATGGTGAGTTTGTGTGGACTATAGAGAGCTTAATAAGGCAACCAAGAAAGATCACTTTCCATTTCCCTTTATTGACCAAGTACTTGACAACCTAGCTAGCAAAAAGTATTTTTCATTCTTGGATGGTTTCATTGGCTACAACCAGATCCATATATCACTAGAAGACTAGGATAAGACAATGTTCACCTGTCCATGGGGAACATTTTCTTATTCTATCTTACCATTTGGGTTATGTAATGCACCTACTACTTTCTAGAGGGTAGTGATAAGAATTTTTTCTAACATTGCTGCTGACTGTGTTGAGATATACATGGATGATTTTACTACACATGGAACTACATTCGAGGAGGCTTATGCTAATTTGGAAAAAATTCTTCAAAGATGTCAAGACTACAATCTCTCACTTAATAGTGAGAAGTGTTACATGATGATGGAGGAGGGAGTTTTCTTAGGGCACTACCTCTCATCCTTTGGAATCCAAGTTGATCCTGTAAAGATTGCAGTAATTGTCACACTCCCAACACCAGCAAAGTAGAATGATGTCCAGAGTTTTGTTGGTCATGTTGGTTACTATAGGAGATTCATCCAGAACATCAGTCAACTTGCCCCTCCATTATATAATCTATTGAAGAAAGAAGTAGAATTTGAATGGACAATAGAATGTGAGTCATCATTCCAGCAGTTGAAGGATGTGTTGACAAAGACCCCTATTCTTAGAGGACCAGACTGGAAGTTTCCATTTCATATCCACACAGACACATCTGACTATGCAATTGGGGCAGTGCTGGATCAAAAAGAAGGAATAGTTGAGCATGTCATTTATTACATCAGAAAAAATTTGCAAGGTGAAGAACTAAATTATACTATTACTGAGAAGGAACTCCTTGTTGTAATCTATGCATTAAATAAATTTAGACATTACATAACTGGCTATGAAGAATTTGTTTATACTGATAACTCAGCGATCAAATACTTAATGAATAAACTGGCCATTTCTGGTAGATTAGCCAGGTGGTTACTCCTCCTGCAGGAGTTTGATATAACTATCATTCACAAACTGGGAAAAGAAAATGTAGTTGCTAGTTTTCTCTCTAGATTACAAGTTCCTGATGATCCTCTACCAATTGATGATAGCTTCCCGGATGAGCACCTATTCTCTCCTGCAACATACAATCTGGAGACATTATCTATTGCTAAAGGATTTCACTATCTATTCAGATAATCAAGCATTGAGTTTCTTGAACTCACAAGACAAATTGAGTCATAAGCACATGAAGTGGGTTGAATACCTGCAAGCATACACATTCAACATCAAATATAAGAAAGGGCTATAGAATAAAGTTGTAGATTCTTTGAGCATAAGAGCCTTGACCATTCAGGAGATTCAACTACAAAGTATGGGAATTTACAACTTCAAGGACCTACATGAGGAAGATGACGACTTTGCAAAACATTTACAAGGTATGTCAAGAGTATCAAAATCACTTTCATAGTCAATAATTTGAATACACTTTGCAGTCTAGTCTATTGTTTAAAGGGGGTCAGTTATGTGTCCTTAGGGGGTATATTAGAATGAATATCATACCAAAGAAACACAATGGTGCACCTAGTGGCCATTTTGGGGTTAACAAAACTCAAGAGTTAGTCCAATGATTCTATTTTTGGCCCAAGATGAACTTGGATGTGAAGAAATATGTAGAAGGTTGTGTTCTTTGTCAGAAGACCAAAGCAACATCCACAAATGTAGGCCTATACCAACATTTTCCCATTCCAACCAGACCATGGGAATGTCTAATCATGGACTTTGTAGTAGTTTTTCCAAAGACTAGACAAGGAATGGATAGTGCCTATGTGATTTTAGATAGATTTAGAAAAATGCTCCACTTTGTACCTTGAAATATGACCAATGATTCTAGTAAAATAGATTCTTTTTTCTTCAAGGAAGTTGTTATAATTAATGGTCTACCACTCAGCATAGTGTCTGATAGAGACACCAAGTTTATGAACCACTTTTGGAAGACTCTTTGGCAGAACTTGGGCACCAACTTATCATTTGGATCTGCCTACAATCCACAGTCAGATGGTTAGACAGATATAGTAAATAAGAGGATTGGAAATCTCCTAAGATTCTTAAAAAAAAGAGTATGGTCCGACATGGAAACAACTCATTGCAAAATAAAAATATGCTTATAATGATACAATGAATATGACCACAGGGAAAAGTCCTTTCAAAATTTTCTATGGCATTCATCATAGAGGCATTCATGAACTTAGAGAAATCAAAGATGGAACTAATGGAAGTGAATATGATGAGGATTTTTTATGTTCTATGTTAGAGGTTCATGAGACAGTCAGGGAGACACTCAATGAGAATACAAAGAAGATCAAGAATAAAGTGCATGAGAGAAGAAGGGATGTCCAATTAAAGGTTGGAGATCTAGTAATGGTTTAACTTAAAAAGGAAATGATTTAGAAGGGGAAACCTAATAAAATTTAGATGAGAAGAATTGGTGCATGTGTCATACTAACCAAGTATGGAGCCAATGCTTAGAAGGTGGAACTCCCAGAGGATTTGGGTTTATCACCAGTGTTTAATGTTGCAAAATTTGTATTGTATAAAGGCTCAATCCTTGATATGGATCAGAGTCTGAATGAAGTAATACAGGATGTTAAAGAACTACAATTTCCATCTACACCAACCAAACAAGTAGAGAGCATTCTAGATTCTAGAGTCTACAAGAAGACCAGAAATAAGGAGTATAAAGAACACTTGATAAAATGGCAAGGACAACCTGATGTAGATGTAGTGTGGATCAAGGAAATTGTGTTTAAGAAGTTGGGGGTTGATACCAACTTACTCAATCCAAGGTTGGATTGAAGTCTTTTGTTTAGGGGAGGATGGTGTAGGAGCACCTAGGCAATCCTCAAAGCCCTCAAGTGTTGAATTGTATCTAACCTTAGCCAAGTCTGAGTGTGTGTTTAAATTGGACCTTAGGAGGTCATGCAATATGTGTTACTGGGTGGATAGATAGTTAGTATCTAATCCAACCTAGTATAGTTATGCTTCTTTATTGTAATTTTGGTCTAAGTGGGAAATATGGTCTAAATGTATCTTGGACCCTAGCATAGTAGGAAAGATGATTTTCTAGGGATTTATGAGGATTTTTTCATCGAGCTAAAGGGGTTAGAGGCCTTAAAATATAGGTTGGAGGGATAAATGCAAAGATGGCAAAAGTTGCCCAAAAGTTGTCATGACAACATTTAAATTTTTTTCAAATGTTGCATGCAACTCGAAAACTTTGGATTCCCCCCCATTGTAGGAGTGGGAAATTAATTAACCAATCCTAGAAACAAGGAGGAAGCATCTTAAGGATGTATGTGATGAATTTCCCAAGGCATTAGTGATTGTAAGCAAGTTTTTGAATAGTGAAAAGGTGTTCAATTCTATTTTATTGACATCTTCGAGCATTTGGAGTTATAGAGTGATTGAATGGATTTAATCTTGAGATCCAACTGTGGATTAATATTTTAGGGGTTTTTTTAATACTTTTTCATTTAGGGTGTTAATCATTTTGAGTTGGTTTGCTAACTATAGGAAAATAATCCTAAACTAGGTAGTCTACTGGTGTGATTCATAGTAACTTTGGTTGCATGGCTCCCCCATGAAATTCAACCATGGAAATCAAATTTTTTTGAAAGAAATTACTATGGAATACACTATAAATAGTGTATATAGACGTAGGAATTTAGGAGAGATGTTGATTTATTTATAAGGTCATGCCCTAGACGAGTTAGGTTATCCCATTTAGGAGTATGACAAGGATATATCCATTTGTAGAGACAAGGGAGTGTAATGGAGAATGGAACAAAGCATGGTATCAGTGTTATTAGGGTCTCATAGGTCCCTAGTGTCAATATTAGATCCCAACTAATCCATTTTGATTGATTTCTGAGGAGAAATCAGAGAGTTGCTAGTAGAGAGCCAAAATAGGCCTAAAAGCACTACTTTCTAGGATAGTGATGTAAGGATAGTTTCGGGACCCTAAACCTTAGAAATATTTTAGGTCTCCCAAAATGGTATCTAGATCCCTGATTAGTTTTTGGATTTGTGAGTAAGTTTTTAGAGTTAATCCATAAAAACAATCTTGATAGGTCTAATAGGATCATTAGGCCTAATAGGACAATTTGAAGGAAAATTGTGAACTTGACCAAATTGGGTTTGAAAACTTATGGGATTGGAGTTGAATGCATGCAGAAGGATCATTCCAAGCCTATACATGGCCCTTTTAGCAAGAGAGAAGTTGTTATGAATAATTTGGCATTGGAAGTATTCAAGCCATAGAAAGCATTGAGACACAACTATGAGATAGTTGTCCCTTAGAGTGAAACAAAAAATTGAAGACTCCTAAAGAAGACATATGAGTGATCTTAGGTTCAATACCTACAAACTAGGGTGGTCCTAAAGATCTATTGGGATCCTAAGTGGAGTAGAAAGAATAAGATCTAGTCTAAGAGAATTGTGTAAGCACACTCACAAGGTTACTTATATCAGCTCGGCCATTAAACATTCATATTTTATTTTCATTTGCATAGTTCTTTTATATATATGCATATTAATTTTGAGTTACATACTATTATTCAAACATAAATAACATCAAACAATAGCATCTTCATATATGCATATACAATGTTTATTTGCACATGCACAATAATAGTATCCAACTATTGGTTCACCACATATGCATAATCCTTTGATGAAAAAACACTATTATTTGACTTACCATATATGCATAAGCTTTTTTGTTGTCATTTAAACATGTATTATAGCATTAAATAACACCACTATTTACTTGAATACACACATTGCTTGTCATTTGATTTTTATTCTTGATTATAAATTTTTATAAAACCTAAATGACATTGTTATTTACTATTGACTTTTGCATATGGAACGGTCACTTAACATGAATAACAAAATTGTTACTCACCTTTCATTATTGAATGAATGCATTGCACATACAAGATAGCATTATTGTTTACCTTTCATTCTGGCACATGCACTGTATCTGAACATTCCTCCCACAACATTAGACAATAACAATATTTACTTTGTCATCTTTGCACATGTATAATTATATCAACATTTGATTCTCATGTTTGATCCATTATAGTATCACTAATTTTTCCCTTTAAGAACACACTGTCTAGTTCAACTCTTGTGTATGCATTTATGTTTTTGAGAAAAGATATCACTGTTGAATATACATAATTTCTTCCATTTGATTGCAAAAATGGATGTCACTTTTTTTTTTCTCTCCTTCAAAGATAGTCGTATTCATAATAGTATGAAGATGAATTATTTATTGCAATATAAACAATGTATGAACTATTTCCATGCATTTTCTAAATTTGATTCAATGTAATTAGCTCTTTTGTATGCATGTGTTTGACAGTTTATAACATTATTACTTTAATTCCTCTTCTTTTAAATAAGGATTATTTTTTCTTTGACTCATCCTTATGCATTGTTATTTGATAATATTGATATGCATATTCGTTCCATTTCAAACAAAATTACATTTAATCTTTACTTGTGCAGTAATAGAATACAGTGTTACCTCACTATTTGGTTGCAAGAAGAAATTCATCTCCATCTCTGTAGCACTCTGTTCTTTGCACACTCATATTCCATCTTTCATGATATATGCATCTTACAACAACATTACTTTACTCTAAATTTTGTTCCAACATCATTTAAACTAGTAACAACATTCTTGCATCTTGTACCAACCATTATGAACTGCATCTCCTTCTTCTTCATCTTCTCATTTATGAACTGATGAACTCCTAGCATTATTTCATTGCATTTAATGCATCTTTTGAGGTTCGATCATGGGCTCATGACACTTATTACATTTTTATTTTTCATCTGCAACTAGTGAATTCATAGGTCATACTTCCTTCTACATTTGAATAAACTTCTGTTCATTTTCCTTGTACACACCATCAAATCACCATGTTAGGTTAGTGGACATAATTAAGTAATCAATGTTTGTGTGTGAGTTCCATATATAATGGCATTCATGCATGAATGTTGGGTTGATTGGTTGTTTTTACCATATTAATATGTAGATGTTTCTGAAAAAGGTTACAAAGCTACATGAGATAAGTCATTTTAATTCAGATTTATGGTTTTACAAACATCAACTCTTGAATAATGCAGAATCATGACCATATAAAATAAAAGGTTTCATGGAGCTATGTCCCTTTAATACTATTATTCAATTGATGTAGATGCATAATTATCCATTGTATTGATGCTATTGGTAGATTTACAATTCTAGAAGTTTCATTGTTGTATTCTTTTTTGGTTTCCATGTATTGCTTAGATCCAATTTGGCTCTAACACTTTTCTATTTTCATGATGCAGGACAAGACCCTAGACCTAAAAATGTAGAACTGACATCACGATTAGATAGAGGAAAGACATAAAGATTGGACAGAGGACGGACAACCAGCTACCATATCACATAGTCAAATTTTAGAAGGCAATGCATGGACCCCTGCTCATGCTTCTATTATGATTTCATTTTGTAATTAACTCTAAGTTTCAATATGAAATATGTAATATGGAAGAAACATATGCTTATTGCACTCAATTTGAATGCGCAATGTAATGATCAATTATGAATTTGAAAATCTAGATGTGAGCAATACTTAGATTATAATTTAATCTGATAATATGAATGCAATGGAAACGTATTTCATCTTCATTACTGAGGATAAATGTTAAAGAGGTGTACTTTCATGCAAGTTTCTATTGTTTATGATTGTCATATTGCATGTGTAAAATTAGGGTAACAATTATGGCGACCTATGCTAGATGTTTTCCTGCTAGACATGAACTATAGACCTTATTCCTAGGGAAATGATGTCAAAAATAGAACATACAAATGCATCCCTATTTAAATGAAAATTCAACCTAAACTAGGACTCATGCAACCTTACTAGGACCCTGTGCCAAGAAGGCACTTTATTGAAAATGAAACCTAAAGAATCCTAGTGCTTGAGAGCACTTATTGAAATGAAACCAAAACTGAAAGTACTAACCCTCAAAGTAGATCTTGAGGAAGATCCCATTTAATGGGATAGGAAAGATCTCTCCATCTATGGTGGATAGGTGAAAGGCATTATTCTCTTTGCACTCAGTGATGACAAATGGGCCTGACCAAAAATTGTCAAATTTATCATGTTTCCCTGGTCTACTTTTTCAGCACATCTCATTTAAGAACTAGGTCACCGTATTTGAACTCTTTCAGTGTTGGATTCTTGTCAAAAGACCTCTTAGTCTAATTCTACCTTAGCTCAATGTTATTTAAGGTTGTGCTCCTTTTCTCTTCTAGCTGTAACAATCCAACTTACCTCAACTTAAGAGGATCTTCCTTTTCAAACAACATCATATGATCAGCCAATTGTAGGGTTGGAAACTTAGTAGAAATAGGAAAACTTTCTTCCTTACCATAAACCATTACATAGGGTGAGCTACCAATGATCTATTTTGGTGTAATTTTTTTCCAGCCATAGTGCTACCTTGAGTTTTGAATTCCAATCCCTCTTGTTCTCTTGTAAAGTCCTTTTGATAATCCTTATTAGGTTTTTGTTAGTAGACTTGGCAAGCCCATTACCCTAAGGGTAATAGTTAGATGATGTATTTAGATAAATCCCATTTTTGACAACCCATTTTTCTATTCTAGAACAAAAAAAATCCAATGCATTATCTAAAATAATTGATTGAGGTACCCCAAAATTAGTTATAATATCTTCATAGAAATTGAGAACAACAGATCTAGTTGATTCCTTCATTGCAATAGCTTCGGTCCATCTTCCAAAGTAGTCTGTAGAAGTTAAGATCCATTTGTGACCTACACTAGAATTAGGGTTTATGGGGCCTATGAAGTCTGCTCCCCACTTGATAAATGGTTGTTCAACAATAATAGGCTTGAGTGGCAATGCTGCTAGCCTATGTTTTCCTACAAAACAAGCACATTTTTGACATTTTCTTTCCCAAGAACAGGCATCCTTAAATAGATCAGGCCACTAATAGCCTCTCCTTTATATTTTTCAAGCTCTAGTCTTTGTATTGAACTTTCTTCCAAATGATCCATCATGAAATTCAGATAAAATTTTGTTTTGATCAGCAGTATCAATGCATTGCAACATTCCAAAAAAGTCTTTTCTATAAATCATACTATTTATCAAAACATAAGGGATAGATTGCAATCTAAAATACCTAATTTTAGCTTTATCAAGATTAGTTAGAAATTGTCCAGTTTACAAAAAAAATTTCATATCAGTCGACCAAGTATCTGGCTGATCATTAAGTACAAGATTGTCTTGAAGTAAGACAACTTCATTGTTGTTTTCAGCTTCTTCCTCCTTTTCTACAATTTGAGAACTCAAACCCTTTCCTCTAACCAGATTGGTTACATGAATATGTACATCATATTCCATAACTTTTATGATTCATCCTACTCTCTTTTCATTTACATCCTTGTTCAACTCAAATTCTTTAATGATAGGATGTACAACCATTATATGAACTTTATTTCTAGCAACAAGATGTTTAAACTTCTTTAAAGATTTGATAACAAAAAGTACATGTTTTTCAACAAAAATGTACCTTTGTTCATAGTCCTCCATTCCTTTGCTGAAAAATACAGCTGGTTTCTCTAGATTGTCACCATTCTTCTACACCAACATAGATGAAACAATATCATAGCCTCAAAAATCACATAGACTAAAATCTTTAGAAAAATTAGGATAAGATAATGTAGGAGCTCATGATAAGGCATGTTTAATCTAATAAAAAAATTATTTTCCTTCCTCAGTCTAGGATAAAGGCACATTTTTCTTCAGCATTGTAGTTAAGGGCTTAAGAAGATTAGCAATGTCTGGAATAAAGTGCCTAACAAAGTTAATTCTGCCAATAAAAATTTGCAGCCCTTTCTTATGTTTTGGCAAAGATAAATCAAGAATTATATGGATTCTTTCAGGGTATAATATTGTACGCTCTTTTGAAACTTGGTAGCTTAAAAGCTTACCCTCATGGACTACAAAAACTAATTTTTTAGGATTGAGAGAGATTCCAAAATCTCTACATATTTGAAGCACTTGCCTTAAATGACCTATATGCTGATATGCAATCTTGTTGTAAATAGTAACATCATCCTAGTAGACTAAATCAAATTTCTAAATTAGATTCTTGAAATCCATGTCCATAGCCTTTTGGAATGTGGCTCCTGCATTTGATAAACCAAATGACATTCTTTTGTAAGCCATTATTCCCCATTTAGTGGTAAAGGATGTTTTAAACTAATCTTCTTTTACTAATAATTTGTTATAACTAGAATAACCAACTAGAAGTGAAAATCTTTCAGAACTAGAGACATAATGTAAATTTTTTTCTAGGGATGGAAGAGGGTGTCTATATCTCATAAATGCCCTATTAAGGTCTCTAAAATCTACACATAGTCTAATCTCCCCATTCTTTTTCCTCATAGGAAATATATTTGAAAGCCAAGATGTATGTTTGATTGGGAAGATAATCCCACTATTCAACAGTTTATTCAACTCTTTAAGCATCAGGGGCTCTAATTTAGGGTTGATTGGCCTTTGTCTTTGCCTGATTGGCCTAGAATTGGGCTCTAATTCAATGGTGTGTTGGGTTGATTGAGGTTCAAACCCTTTGAAATAAGCATAGTCCCAAGCAAAAACATCATTAAACTCCTTGAACAAAGTAATAAGAAGCTCTTTATCTTGAACAGAGTTAACTTTACCAACCATTGAGAATTTATCTTTCAATATCTCTAGCTCCTCATAATGATCTTCCTTGACTAGTAGGTTGGTTTTGTTCTTCTTAAACTAATCATCAGAGTTGAAGATGGACTCCAAATTGACTAGTCATTTAGGGAGCTTATTGGAAATTAATTGTACGATTTGATCCTTGAATTTTTTTTTTACTTTGTTATCTTTTCGAGCTGCAAATCCATCTATTTATGCCATAAAACTTAAGATCTGCTCATCAGTACAGAAAAATTGCCAATTAATTTCATTATCCGGGATGGATGGCATAACAATAATCTGAATATGGGATTGATCAGTATTTACACCTTTATTCTCATAAATTGTAACTTGAGAACCAATTGTACCTAACCTATCAACATGTTGGTTTTATTTCTAGGTAGAGAAATCAGATTGAATGCATCAAAATCAGCTAGAATATCTGATATTTTTTTATTTATACAACTTTAAGAGATCATTTTTAATAGAATTCAGACCTCTCGCCTGATTAGCCACCAATTCACTATCTCCAAATGCCCTTAAACACTTAACATTTATTCTTCTTTCCCATTCAAAGACCTAAATCAGACCTTCATATTCAGCCACATTGTTAGAACAAGGAAACAATAATGTTAATGTAGCATAGTATTTGTCAACTTTTGGTGACACAAGCATAACCCTTGCACCAGCTCTTTTCTCATTTCTATATCCAACAAAATATATATCCCAAAGTTGATTAGGCTATTCTGAATCAACATCATGTGATTTTATCAAGTTAAGCATAACAGGATAAGATTCAGCAATCATATAATTACCAAAACCAGCATTATAAATAACACTATCTTGGCTAGTAAAGGATTTTCCAGCTGCCCGCTCATCCAAAAAAAATTAGGGATGCCTTTTATGTGAGTATCAAAGGTTGGATAATATTTAAGATCATCAACATCTATGATCACACAACTAGAATTAATAAGGCTTAGAATATATGGATCTTTGTGATCTTTGGTCAACATTTTTTATTTTATTGCCACTTTTGCACCATATCTAGTCCTAAATAGCATGTGTGACAAATTAGATGATAAATATCCTCCTATTTTTGTAGTAAAATCTATAGATAAACATAGGGAAAAATAAGGAGGAAAATCTTTAACATAGATATCTTGTTGAACAGATAAATTTGGGAAAGCATGCAAGGTCAAACTTTCATTTTTAACAACACATAAAGTGTGGATTGATGAACCATCTAACTCAATAAATCCTTTATCAAGAGGTTCATACTTCAAATGAAGTAAATATGCAATCTCCTTGGGCATTGATATGATGGTTTCACCACTATCAACCATGCAATTATGCACTAATTTATTACCAATTATCAAAGAAACATAAAATTTAGGTGGCTTAACCTTTGTAACTTTCTTACCATCCCTTTTTGTTGTTCCTTGGACATCTGCAACCCCCAAATTAGCCAAAATAGTCCTTCAAGGATGCTTTAGGGCTTGATGTGAACTATTTGTCCCTTTAGACAACTCTTCCTTAAGTAGATCTGTCTGCCATGGAATGGCTAAATATTCCCACATAGAAATATAAATATTCATCTTCTTCATATTTTCAACAATATTATAAGGAACAACCAGCTATACCTTTTGAGGAGATTTACCAGTGATCTGAGGAGTGTTCTTTTAGTATAGAAATAGGAGGGATGGGTGTGATTGAGTTGTAGCAGTAATCTTAGCAGCTGATTGCTTTGATTCTAGAGCTCTCTTCTTGGATCTTGTGTTTTCTGATATAGGTTAATCATTACTCGCCCCATAGAATTCTTCCTCTTGGAAATTGAGAAAATTAGTGTCTGGAGCACCTAGATTCAGTTTTTGTTGAGTCTCATTAATGGATGCATCTTGTTGTGAATCAATGACACTTTGAACCATTAGAACCTTATTAAGCACTCCATTAGTGCACTTTGATTGATTGTGGGGATGCCCACAAGGATAAAAACACTCATACTCAACAACAAGGTTATTTGGGTTAGGAACAATATCCCTAACATCATTAAGAGGTGCAGGATTATAAGGTCTATAAGGCCTTTTGTTCCAATTCTGCCTATTGGTATTGTCACTTCCTTGGTATTGTTTCTTGTTACCTTGGTATTGGGTGGGTTAGGCTACTATGATGAGGAGCTAGAAAAATTATTTTGAGTATGGGATATTGGATTTCCTTGACCTTTCTACCTTTTAAGGTTTGCCAACTCCTTTCCAAAGGTTTGCAATAAACTGTCAATTTTTGGTTAGCTATCTTTTATGCTTTGCAACTCATTAGAAGGGTCAGCGGGCATCATCTGTTCATTTTTGTAAGATGGTAAAGGTGCTATAGGTGGGGTAATCAATGAAATATTGGACTGGATGCTAGTGAATAAAGGCATAGGTGGCCTAGGAGCTATCTTCCTTTCTTGAACAAGATTATTCTCTGCCCTAATTGCAATATCAAAATCTTGAGGTAAAGAAGTTCCCCTGATAGATTGGATCATAACTAAAATGTCACTATTCAGACTCTTTAGGAAGTATAAAAATGCATATTCAGTAGAGGGTCTTAATGCGGCAGGAATCCTATTCCATGTATTTTGAAAGTGGAGATTGAAATCACTCTTCTCTTCTTGTGGAGCGCTTTTGATACTAGTTAGTTGTTCCACCAAAGAAAGATTATTAGATTTATCTTCAAAAATTTTTTACAATTCCTCACCTAGTGCATCCCATTAAGCAATTGATCAAACTTGGAGAGTTTGGAACCATTCCAATGCATTTTCCTTCAATGATGTAGCCAATAGCTTCAAAGATACATCCTCCTTGATGATGTGATGAACATTGCAAAGAGATGCAAAATCTCTAATATCCTCAATTATTGTTGTTTGTCCTTCTCCCATGAAAGATGGTAACCCTTTAAAGGATGCAAATGGAATGTTTTTGTGATTGGCAGTTCTTAAAGGACTACCCTAATCAAAGGGTACAAATGGAAACCTTCAAGCCATCCTTAGTGGTGTTGTAGCAGAACTTGAATGTGTTGGTTTCTCTTACTATACAGGTTGTTCAAGAACAATTTTAATTTGAAGTGTTGAAGGACTTTCTAAAGATTCTTGATTTAAATATAGAAAATCAGTCTAGAATGTGGGAGGAGCTAAAATTCTTTCATACCTTCTTTCCATTGGTCTTCCTTATTTCCTATTCCTCACTACAGGCTGAAAGGAGAGCTGTTTTGGACCTCTAGGCTCTCTTCGCAAAGTTCTTCCTCTCCGAGTATGTGATAGTTGTAAATATTCAAACTCTTTGTGACTCCTTGTTTTGATTATGTTCATGTATCACAAGGGGTCCCACTAGGCATTCCAAAAACTATTAAGGCCTTTGAAAATCACCCTAACTTAGGCATTAGGGTATACTAATATCTCATGGTAAAAATGGAAATCTTCTTGAGTTGTGGATGAACTCTGATTAAGAAGGAATCTCTAGATTCTAGGTCGGTTCGTATTTGATTTGGAAAATCACCTATGACTAATTTTTGATTCGGGAAAGGGGAAAGATTACTAAAACTGAATAAACAAACTAAAAAGGTGATACACAAAATTTGATTCTGACTTTTTCAGAATTTTAGGCTGGCATCCACAGGACACACACTACTGAGATCTGTAGTAACATTCACTACTCAACTCATAGACTGACCTGAAACTAACTATTAGGGTTTATACCACAAAGAGTGACAATTTTTCCAACAAACATGAAAATTTTACAAAAGGTTATTCTTAACAATCTAGAATAGGAATTAAATCAATTCTCTAATCTATGTTGTAACACACTTTACACTTAAATATAGAAAAGTTGAAAGGACTAATAATAAAAACTCAGAAAAATGTATGAATAATGGGGACAAGCTTTATTATCTTCAAAAATCTACAAAATAGTTTCATGAGAAAGTACAAAATATGCCATGGAATATCTACATTCACTTGTACAAAATTTGCATAAAACATGAATCAATGCCTACAAAACTCATAAAAAGGTAGAAAAAGAACAAAAAGATTACTAAGACAGCTTCCTCTCAAATTTTGAACCCCTAAAATTGAACAAGAGGCTCATTTATATACTCTCTCATGGCTAAATTAAAAAATCTAACCCCAACCAAAAGGCCTCCAAATAAGAAACATCCTAATTCAAAGGAATAATTGATGCCCTAAATATAGCCCCTAATGTCAGCATTTGAAAAATTTACATCTTCTTTTAAAACATTACCAACATATATAACAAATTATATCAAAACCCAAAAACACATTTAACCTAACGTCCACAACAGATGGAAATCCTAACCCATGGCATATACCCAAAACATGGAAAACTCAAAACCATAACTGAGGTCAACATGACTGACGTCTAGACAAAAAATATCCATCCTTCGTCGCATATGTTGTACAGTCATGGCATTAGGATGTGGCTATCGTACACTATAGTGTGCCAAGAATTAACTTCGTCTCTCATAGTGGATTCCAAATTTACCAAAAATTGGCATAGGCATTGTTTTTGCATCTCATTTGGATTTTTTCATTTGGGGAAGAAGTTAGGTTTTCTGAAACTGTAACCTTATCACCGCCATGCTATGATTGTGGTCATTTTTTTTGGCTTCTCTACTACTACACTGTGATGTGGCAATTGTGTTGTCGCTTCTCTGGGATTTTCTCTCTTCTTCCAGATGAAAATAGCTTCATCTCTGTAATTTTCTCCATCTTTGTGTCTTTACTCCATCTACGTCTGCAGCTAGGAACGTGCATTCATGAAGCTCGGGCTCCAACTCAAACTGAGCAATGAATATCTTGGGCTATCTACATGTTCATGGCACTTGAGTTCACTATTTCAAACAACAATCTTATGCTCTCTTTTATACCGCAGGTTGTAGCTTTAAACTAGAGTTTCATTATTGCAGTGTTTGTGTTTAACAAGAGCTAGGTTTCATGCCATCATGCTTGGCATTGTACATGTTCTTCTCCATTCAACTCAACCTCCACCACTACTTCTTTGCATGTAACTTATAGATAAGTTACTCTCTTTACACTCCATCTTTTTGGTTGAACATATTGTTAGCTTTGAAACATTTGACATCTCTAGTTCCTATTTTTTTCAATGATTTGTTTCTTTTACCATGATTCTAGTATTTTGTTGATCTAGGTATCCATCTTTTGTGGGAAATGATTTTTGGTTTCTCTATTAGTTTTCTCTACTGTTATTATGGTGACCATTTGTTCGACTATGTTTACATTGAACCCATGAATGTTGATATCTGAAATTAGTAGTTAACATGTCCAAGAGTTGTCTATCATGAAGATCTTTTCAGCTCCACTACACCCACATGGTCATTATGTTTGAATGTTGTCACATTTTGTTTAAACTGTATCACTCTTTATGCATAATGTCGCCACTAGAAGTCTTCATCTTTGTTGTACCTTGTCTTCTTTGTCAAATTTGATAGTGATTACTATGTTGAAATCGATACCACTAAATGTTTGTATTTTTGTTGAGACTATGCCCTGTCTTTATGCATAACATGGGGAGTTTACATTATATTGTCTCTCTCTTCAAAAATCACAAGCATTACATTTATACATATTTACTTTTTAACACTTCTAGTGAAAAAGTTACCCATGGGGTTTGAGCATGGGCTCGTGACTCCCATGAGAAAAACTATGAAATAGAGCGATCACCCATTAAACACGCATATTTTCTTTTCATTTACACAGTTCTGTTATATATATGCATATTCATTTTGAGTTACATATTGTTATTCAAACATTGGTAACAACATCAAATAATAGCATCTTCATATATGCATATACATTGTTTATTTTCACATGCACAATAATATTATCGAGCCATTGGTTCACCACATATGCATAATCCTTTAATGAAAAAACACTAGTATTTGACTTACCATATATGCATAATCTTTGTTTATGTCATTTGAACATGTATAACAACATTAAACAACACTACTATTTACTTGAATATGCACATTGCTTGTCACTTGATTTTATTTCTTGATTATCCATTTTTATAAAACCTAAATGAAACTATCATTTACTCTTCACTTTTTCATATGGCACTGTCACTTAACCTGAATAACAACATTGTTACTCACCTTTCATTCTTAAAAAAAAGTTGCATTGCCCATACAGGATAGCATTATTGTTTCCCTTTCATTCTGGAACATGCATTATATCTGAACATTCATCCCACAACATTAGACAATAACATTATTTACTTTTTCATCTTTGCACATATATAATGACAACAACATTTGATTTTCATTCTTTATCCATAACAGTATCACTCATTTTTCCCTTTAAGAACACACTGTTATGTTTAACTCTTGTGTATGCATGCATATATTTGACAAAAGATATCACTTTTAAATATGCATACTTTCTTCCATTTGATTGCAAAAATGGATGTCATTGTTTTGTTATTTTCTCTCCTTCAAAGATAGTCGTGTTCATAATATTATGAAGATTAATTCTTTATTGCAATATTAGGAGTGTATGAACTATGTACATCTGTTCTCCCAATTTGATGCAATGTAATTCGATCTTATGTATGCATGTGTTTGACACTTTATAACAATATTACTCTTATTCCTCTTCTTTTAAATAGGCACTATTTTTCTTTGACCCATCTTTAAGCACTATTATTTGATAATATTGATATGCATATTAATTCAATTTCAAACAACATTACATTTAATCTTTACTTGTGTAGTAAAAGAATACAATGTTACCTCATTGTTTGATTGCAAGTAGCAATTCATCTCCTTCTTTGTAGCACTCTATTCTTTGCACATACATATTCCATCTTTCAATGATATATGCATCTTCCAATAGAATTAATTTACTATGCATTTTGTTTCAATATCATTTAAACTTTTAACATCATGCTTGCATATTGTACCAAACTTTATGAACTGCATCTCGTTCTTCTGCATCTTCTCATTTATGAACTCCTAGAATTCTTTCATTGCATGTAATGCATCTTGTGAGGTTCAATCATGGGCTTGTGACACTCCATTTTTCTTTGTCATCTGCAACTAGTGAGTTTATAGATCATACTTCCTTCTGTATTTGAATAAACTTTTGTTCATTTTTCTTATACACACCATCAAATCAACATGTTATGTTAGTGGACATAATTAACCAGTCAATGTTTGGGTATAAGTTCCATGTGTAATGACATTCATGCATGAATCTTGGGTTGATTGGTTGTGTTTACCATCTTAACATGTGGATGTTTCTGAAAAAGGTTTATCAACTATAGGAACTAAGTCCCTTTAATTCAGATTTATGGTTTTACAAACAACTCTTGAATAATGTAGAATGATGACCATATACAGTAAAAAGTTTCATGGAGTTATGTCCCTTTGATACTACTATTTAGTTTATATAGATGCATAATTTTCCATTGTATTAATGTTATTGGTAGATTTATAGTTCTGAAAGTCAGATTGTTGTATTCTATTTTGGTTTCCATCCATTTCTTAGATCCAATTTAGATCTAACACTTTTCTATTTTCATGATGCGGGACAGGACCCTAGACGTAAAAAAGTAGAACTACCATGAAGATTGGACAGAGGACAGACAACCAGCTACCATATCACAGAGTAGAATTTCAGAAGGAAATGCATGCACCCATGCTAATGCTTCTATTATGCTTTCTTTTCTTTAATTACCTCTAAGTTTCAATATGAAATATGTAATATGGAAGAAGCATATGCTTATTACATTCAGTTTGAATGCACAATGTAATGATCAATTATAAATTTAAAAATCTAAATGTGATCAATACTTTGAGTACAATTTAATCTGATAATATGAATGCAATGGCAATGTATTTCATCTTCATTAATCAATAGAAATGTTTAAGAGGTTTAGCTTCATGCAATTTTTTGTTGTTTATGATTGTCATATTGCATGTGTAAAATTAGGGTAACAATTGCATCAAATATGATAAAAGGAAGGTCTTCTCTAAAATTTTCAATGACAATAATGGTAGATGTATTCACATACACATCACTTTAGAGGGAATTTAGGCCTCTTAGAGCTCTTCCTAAGAAGCAAAAGGTTGCAAAAATAGGAAAAATTATAGACCCATTATTGGTGAAGGATATTGCAGATAGAATTGAAGACCCCTTGTTGGAAATGAATAAAAAGGCTTCAGAGAGGGATCTTATCAAAGAATAAATAATACTAGACATACCTTAGCTGGTTCCAATATTTGGACAATAATATTACCTCAATTTATGGTCCCAAATGTTCACCCATGTCCTAAACTTATTAAGGATGTGGTAAAGTTTTTTATTACAAAAGAGGGAATCATTCATCATAGGGAATTAAAGGTAATTTTTAGTCTAACTTAGGTGAAGATCATGCTTTGAATTCCTCATGACCCAAACTAAAAAATGGTGTTCATAAGACCGGATTATAATATGACTTGGAAAATGCAACAAATTCCTTGGTTTTTTAGGAAGAGAAATGTAAATAGAGCTATTAGTTCTCCCGAATTTTCCAATGACACGTACATATTTTTAAAAATGATTACAAAGATGCTTTATCCATATTGGCCTATGTTTGTTGAATGGATGAGGATGTAGTGGTGGAATATTTGTAGGTACTAGTGGCCTACCTTTTGAAGTCATCCTCATGCCTTAATTTCATTTATGAGTTTGTAGATGTCATTGCAGATAGTATCACCCAATAATCATGGGAATACCAGAATATTCATATTTTTCAGGTACCCATCCTTTTTAATCAATATGATTTTGTACCAAAATATATATTTGTTCTAGAGTTTCACATCCCTTGATATTTAGTACTTATCCTAGAAGATAGAAGAGAAAGCCTATTATTGTTCAAACTTTAGTTATTAATAGAACCCATGACTACGACATCTTTGCTGAATAATTTTGAAGACCCACCCTATAGACCTTCCTAGATAAATCAATTGAGGGTATACTTGGAAGGTGTAAAATTTATTGTTTACGAAGATATGAGGTTCTCATAGATTGGTTCTATGGAAATTATTTCACTAGAATAAGGGTTCAAGGTTTCATTACTGAACCACTTTTCCTTTCACCCATAGTCCGACAAAAAGAGTTGAGCTTGAAGGTTTTTGCATAGATCTCACTATGGACAAGAGATGGGTCTAGGAAGGAATAAAACCATGAATTATAAGCCACCAATTGCATATAGAGGGAATATAATGAAATTAGACTAATTCTTATTTTTAATTTTGCTTCATCATTACTTATTTTTGTTATATGAGTTCAGGGACCATGGTTGTGATGGATGCCTCTCAAATTGATTTAACATTTTTACTCATAAACCTTGACCATACTCAGAAATAAGGAGAAGTCTTCCTTATCCATTGTTGAACTTTCTCATAGACCTATCTTTTCAACATGTTCATTCAAGGCCTCTATCATTGATTTTCTACCTAGTGGTAGCAAAATAAACCTTGAAACCAAGATGTCCCAAAATTGTTAAAAGGAATTAAGAGATGAGAATTAGACTGAAGAAAAGATCATTTCCTTCTGGATATATAGGTAAGAAACCAAATTGGGATACATTTCTTATAATGTGACCCACACTAACCTGGAGTTTGAGGACAAGTGGTTAATGAATGCCAAGAATCCTCTAAGGATTATAGAAAGGAAGGGTTAGTTGCATCTCTCCCTAGAATTCATCAAACTGAATAGGAACTGATTCAGTGGATTGAAACACATGAAAAACTAGTGGTACCCAAAAGAAGTAAAGAGGCATACCATGATTCAAGGAGTTTGATAGATAAAGATGCTTTGAGGATTGTAACCACATTAATGAATATATAGACTTCATGAAGAAACAAAATACACATGACATTTGGAACCCCTCTTGAGAAGAAAGGACTAAAGGATCATAAATTTAGTGAATAAGAGCCAGATGAATAAGACAAGGAATCATCATCACAAGAGCACAAGAATTATTTACTCATCTCACAGTGCCTTAGGTAATATTTTCTCTTTCCCTCCTCTCTTCTGAATCTTTATTTTCTTTTGGTGTAGTTCCTAGGTTTTTTGATGTCCAAAGTGTGTCAAGACTAGTTCTCGAGGGATAGGTTCCTAAAAAACCTAATAGTGATATCTTTCAATATTTCAAGACTATTACCCCATTTTCCCTAACAAATCTAAGTTTGTCAATGTCAGTAGCTCGTTGTACACCGATTGAGTCTTCCATATCATTAATCTCATCAAGATATCTCCCATATATGTCCCATTTTTTCGATAATGAGATGTCGCCTAGAGTGTTATAGAAATCCATTTCAATGCCACCGAGAAAGACAAAATGTCTAGAGCCCTAAAAAATGAAGAAAAGAGAAGATATCCAACTAATCATGGCAACGCTTAGCTCCCTATATGATGAAAAGAGTAGTGTTCAGCCTTGTATCCAAAGTACTAAATGTAAAGGGCTAGTTATAGGGTTAGATTCTCCTTGAAGAGTATAATACACATGCAAATGGTCTTAAACTCAACTTAGCACAACCAGGAGATAATGTTTAGCTGATGGAGAAGTCCCCAAGGATAGTATTAGTACATTACATAAAATTAACAAATAATATGGAGAATAAAGAGAGAAACTTGCCAAATGTAAAATAAAAAACCACTAATAAACTCAAAGACAGAAAAACCACATCAGTTGGATTGTGAAAGACTACAAAAGGATCTAGGAGAAAAATCTTTTCAGAAATTAGAGAAACAAAAGGCTAAAGTGGTTCAAGAACAAGCTGAGTTGGATAAGCTCAAGGAAATAACTAATAGATAAGATGATGATCTAACCCAGAGACTGAATATAAGAGATTAAGAAGTGGTTCAATTCAAGAAATCCCTAAACAATCCTACCAAAGGGCTATAGGATAGAGACAAAAGTATAGAAAACTATAAAAGGAGTCTTCTCATAGATTATCCAAAGCTCACAAATCAATTAAAGAAGGATAAGGAGGAGAAGGAAATATTAAGAAGAGATATACATGAAATATCAAGTCCACTAGCCCAAAAGGATAACAAACTAGTCTCTAATATGGCTCATCCAATTCAGGTTGTGAAGGAATTACAGAGCAAGGAAGCCTAATTATAAGAAGAGTATCAAAATATCAAGAGTGTACTAGACCTAGAAATAGGAATTTTGCAAGTGGCTATCGATTACCTTTTAGAAAGAGAAAAGGATTTGATGGAACAACAACAAGAGATTTTTACCATGCAGGCATAGATTGCCCAAATCCATGTAAAAGTGACAGAAATGGAGAACTAATTCCAATATTTTTAGGTCACCATAATCATCCCTACCTCATTAAGTTGTACTTTATTGGTGCAACAATTATATGTAATATTTTGGGATAGATCAAAGTGTATGTACTAGGATTAATCCTAGCATTCTTTTGTTTTGTTTATGTGATTAAACTTTGTGCTGGAGTAGAGAATTCCTTGGGGATAACAAAGCAAGAGATTGCCTCAAAAATTATGAAGGCAAAGAACCTAAATTTAAAATGATATCACATAGATGACATCACATTATCATCATCTAGGATTATTGATTAAAGGCTAGCTGTAGTGCAGGTTGGATAATTTATCAAGTATGGAGAATAAATTTCATATACTAAAAAATGACTTGAAAGGTTAGAAGCCTCCATAACACAAAATAAAGCACATATATCCACTTTCATTTAGTTCTTTATGCCTTATCATTTTAGTTTAGATGGATCATTGCATGGAGAAGAATAGTTCAGGTAACTAATTGAGCTAAAACAAATGGATTTCTTGTATGAGAAGATTATAGGACCTAACATAGCTTCTTATGTTATAATTTTCTTGGATCCTTTAGCTTATCTCAATTTCAACATGGACACAACAAGGACCATTTTTCTC
The DNA here is from genome assembly GCA_018584345.1 of Thuja plicata. Lineage (NCBI taxonomy): Eukaryota > Viridiplantae > Streptophyta > Pinopsida > Cupressales > Cupressaceae > Thuja > Thuja plicata. The sequence continues at coordinate 1,271,608 of MU225126.1, forward strand.
ATCTTCTCATTCTAAGAAAATATTGCATTATACAATGTTTTTCATGATATCTAGCTCTATTGTTTCACACCTCGTTATTGTTTCCCCCCATGTGAAGAGTGTGTTTCTACTTATATTTTTTCCTTGATGATATAGCACTAACTTGTGTTAGAATAGTCCCAAAGGATAACTGAGAGGGGGGGGTGAATCAATTATCTGTTACTTCAGTCCCTTTTTACTTCTTTAACATTAGTGTACAACAAAGTAAATGCATAATTAGATAACACAATACTCAACACACAATTTTATTATGGGAAAACCAAATGGTAAAAACCCCCGTGGGAATTAGCACCCACAATAAACTATACTTGTTTGTAGTAATCCCTGTTAGAAGATATTTCAACCCTGTTAGGAGTTTTACAATACAATTCAATAAGTATAGGGACCTGGTTAAGGGTTTAACCCTATTAGGAATCTTTTACAAATAACCCTGTTAGCGGTGGTGGACTCACTGTCCAAAAGCTCACTGCTTGATGGTGAAGGCTACAACCTTCTAAATAACAGATATGCACTATATCTGATGATGAGCTGTAGAGTAGACCTGATATCTTGATCAGTTATAGTGTATTACAATCTTTCACTTCTTCTTCACATAGACCCTTGATGAATGAACCAACTCTGATAATCTACTATGTACATCTTTCTTCACTTTTCATATCATTCACACTTAGTGTATCACAATTGAACTACCATAAGTATCTTATCCAAATTATAAGGTCATTTCGGCTCTTAGAAACACTTCATAAATATCTTAGTTGTCTTAACTAAGCATGCAAACAATATTAAGTCCACTCAAGTCAATGTTGAACAGATGTGACGCTTCACTGAGTCGGCCTCACCAAATTAACCATAACTTTGCAATCATCTTGAAACACATTTTGTTCCTTTGGATTTGTATCATCAACTCATAAATAAACATGAATATACACACACATATCCTTAAGATAGGTGCAACTCATGTAACATGTTATATATGTTGGCCCTAAATAGTTATACTTCCAAAACTGTAACTGCTAATAACAAAATTGCATAACTTTATTGAAATATCATATCTAGGTCTGTGTTTAAGAAAATAACATAATAAACATGTCAAAAACATGTATCTATCCACACAAGTCTTCATGTCATCATTTAGATAAGTTCACATAGAATTACTGTTGTGTATTATATGTTGTCATCAATGACAAACATACAAACAATCAACTGCTCATAATCAAATCTCCAACAATCTCCACCTTTGACATTGATGGAAACATATGATATCAAAAACATCCTCTATTCATGGTGTCCTCTTTCTTTTACAATCTTCTCAATATCCTCATCAAAGATTCCTCTATACTGCTGCAGTTCCTCTGTCTGAGTTTTTGTTCCATCTATATACTCCCCTAGAGTATATGCTCCCCCTTAGTAAATTCTCCTCCTTACTATATACTCCCCCTTTGACATCAATGGAAAAGGGAACCATAGTTCTTTAGGAATAGGCACTACTCCAGAAGTAGAGTAGTCAACCATTCATCAGTCCCATAATGATTGATGTCTTTGCTGCTTCTTCTAAACAGACTTATGAGAGGGTATTACTCCCAACTTCTCCCTGAGATACTCAAAAGTATCCTTTGATAAGGGCTTTGTGAAAATATCTGCCAACTATTCTTTGGTGTTCAAATAGTCCAATTTAACTTCTTTGTCTACAACTTTTTCTCTTAAGAAATGGTACTTGATCTCTATGTGTTTTGTCTTTGCGTGCATCACAAGGTTCTTATACATGTTGATAGTGCTAGTATTATCTCAATGAATGACAATAGGATAATCAACCTGAATGACAAAGTCTTTAACCATCTGCTTGATCCAAACAATAGTTGAACAATTTAGTGCTGCTGCAACATATTCAGCTTCTGCTGTTGACTGAGAAATACAGTTTTGCTTCTTTCTTATCCAAGAAACCAACCTATCTCCAAGGAATACTGCTCCTCCTAAAGTGCTCTTTCTATCATCAATACAACCTTCCCAATCTGCATTTGTATAAACATGAAGCTTTACATTCTCTGATTTAGGATACCATAAACCATAGTCTATAGTTCCCTTTAGATATCTAAATATCCTTTTTACTGCCATTAAGTGATTTTGCTTAGGTTTAGCCACAAATATTCCAACAATGCCAAATGCATTAGATATGTCAGGTCTAGATTGAGTTAGATAAATGAGTTTACCAATCATAGATTTGTACAATGTCTTATCAACTACTGTGGAGTCATCATCTTTTTAAAGCTTCCTTCCTATCATCATGGGAGTGCATATTGGTTTACAATCATCCATCTCAAAGGTCTTTAGTATTTCTTTCACATACTTAGACTGATTAATGAATATACCTTTATCTGTTTTCTTTACATTTAATCCCAAAAAGTATTTTATAGGACCAATCATACTCATTTCAAATTCATTCTACATTTCTTTTGCAAATGCTTTAGTAAGCTTATCATTACCCCCAAAGATAATGTCATCCACAAATACAGCAATTAACAATAATCCATCAGGTGTTTCTCTTGTGAATAGGTTAGAATCTGCTACTCCTTTCTTGAATCCAATCTTAGTAAGATAACCATCAAGTCTCTCATACCAAGCTCTTGGGGCCTGTTTAAGACCATAGAGTGCTTTCTTCAATTTGCATACCATGTCTAGTTCATCTGAAAGACTAAATCCTTCAGGCTGTTCAATGTAGACTTCTTCATTCAAATCACCGTTCAGAAAAGCTGATTTTACATCCATTTGATATACTTTAAAGTCTTTGAATATTGCGTATGCCAAGAACAACTTTATGGCTTCCAGTCTACTCACAGGGGTAAATTTATTAGTGTAGTCTATTCCTTCTCTCTGTGCATATCCCTTACATACCAATCTTGCCTTGTTTCTAACTACTATATCATCTTCATTCATCTTGTTCCTGAATACCCATTTAGTTCCAATCACATTTTTGTCACTAGGTCTAGGGACAAATTCCCATGTGTCATTTCTGATTATCTAATCTATTTCTTCTTTCATTGCATTCTTCCAATCATAATCATTACAAGCATCTTCAATTCTTAAGGGTTCAATCTCTGAAAGTAAACATACCTCTTCATCCACTGCTAGAATTTTTGCTTTTGATTTGGTCAAAACATTGTTTCTTTGATCTCTAATGATGTCATTTTTAGAGTGGTATCTAGATGTGAATTTTGGAACCTTAGGTGTGTCTTCTTCTTCTATAGTATGTGATTCTTCTCTGCTTGATTTAGGTTCATTGCATGAGACATCAATGCAATCAAACATTTCTTCAATAACAGTATATTTGTTGCTAGGTCTGGATTCATCCGCAATCATAGGTGCATATTCATAGTATCTTTCTTGAACCATAAAATTTTCATCAATCTTAACATGCGTGCTTTCAATTATCTTCTTTAATCTCAAATTGAAACATCTATATGCTTTGCTTTTAGTAGA
>MU225126.1:1275170-1302835 GCA_018584345.1 Thuja plicata
TCATAGTATCTTTCTTGAACCATAAAATTTTCATCAATCTTAACATGCGTGCTTTCAATTATCTTCTTTAATCTCAAATTGAAACATCTATATGCTTTGCTTTTAGTAGAATAACCAAGAAAAATACATTCATCACTTCTAGCATCAAACTTACCAACACCATCATCTCTTTTGATGCAGCACTTGCTGCCAAAGATTCTAAAGTACTTTACTATAGGTACATTTCCAAACCAAAGTTCATAGGATGTCTTATCTGCGCCTGGCCTTAATTGGGTTATGTTGATAGTATATACTGATGTTTTTACTACATCTCTCCAATAGGTGTGTGCAACTTTTCCTTCAATAATCATAGTGCACATTGTATCAAGTATGATCTTGTTCCTCCTTTCTGCAATCCCATTCTACTGAGGGGTTATAGGTGCACTCAACTATCTTTTAATACCATGCTTTTCACAATAGTCATAGAATAGATCAGAGGTGAACTCTCCTCCTCTATCTAATCTTAAACATTTTAGTTTCAATCCAGATTCATTCTCAACTTTAGCTTTGAATATTTTGAACTTCTCAAAGGCTTCAAACTTCTCCTTTAAGAACGCAACCCACATCATCCTAGAAAAATCATCAACAAACAAAATGAAATACCTTTCTCCGTAGTATGATCTTGTTTGAGTAGGACCACATAAATCTGTATGCACTAGGTCCAATTTGTTCTCAGCTAAGTTCTTCTTGCTTCTCAAGGAACTCCTTACATGCTTTCCCATAACACATTCCCTACATATTGTGTCAACTGGTCTTGCAATACTTGGTAGGTCTCTAGCTGTCCTAACATTGTTGATCTTTACTATATTATCAAAGTTGATATGATAAAGTCTCTTGTTCCATAACCAACTCTCATCAACCTTTGCAACAAAACAACTTACATCAGAATTAAGTAATAGTTTTAGGTCACCATAATCATCCCTACCTCATTAAGTTGTACTTTATTGGTGCAACAATTATATGTAATATTTTGGGATAGATCAAAGTGTATGTACTGGGATTAATCCTAACATTCAGTTGTTTTGTTGATGCGATTAAACTTTGTGCTGAAGTAGAGAATTCCTTGGGGATAATAAAGCAAGAGATTGCCTCAAAAATTATGAAGGCAAAGAACCTAAATTTAAAATGATATGACATAGATGACATCACATTATCATCATCTAGGATTATTGATTGAAGGCTAGCTGTAGTGCAAGTTGGATAATTTATCAAGTATGGAAAATAAATTACATATACTAAAGAATGACTTGAAAGGTTAGAAGCCTCCATTACACAAAATAAAGCACATATATCCACTTTCATTTAGTTATTTATGCCTTATCATTTTATTTTAGATGGATCACTGCATGGAGAAGAATAGTTTAGGTAACTAATTGAGCTAAAACAAATGGATTGCTTGTATGAGAATATTATAGGACCTAACATAGCTTCTTATGTTATAATTTTCTTGGATCCTTTAGCTTATCTAAATTTCAACATGGACACAACAAGGACCATTTTTATGATCTTCTCATTCTAAGAAAATATTGCATTCTACAATGTTTTTCATGATATCTAGCTCTATTGTTTCACACCTCGCTATGGTTTCCCCCTACGTGAAGAGTGTGTTTCTCCTTATATTTTTTCCTTGACGATATAGCACTAACTTGTGTTAGAATAGTCCCAAAGGATAACTAAGAGGGGGGGGGAGGGGGTGAATTAGTTATCCATTACTTCAGTCCCTTTTTAATTCTTTAACATTAGTGTACAAAAAAGTAAATGCATAATCAGATTACACAGTACTCAACACACAATTTGATTATGAGGAAACCAAATGGTAAAAACCTCGGTGGGAATTAGCACCCACAATAAACTGTACTTGTTTATATTAATCCCTATTAGAAGATATGTCAACCCTGTTAGGAGTTGTACAATACAATGCAATAAGTATAGTGACCTGGTTAAGGGTCAGACCCTGTTAGGTGTCTTTTACAAATAACCAAGTTAGGGGTGGTGGACTCACTGTCCAAAACCTCACTGCTTGATGGTGAAGGCTACAACCTTCTGAATAACAAATATGCACTATATCTAATGATGAACTATAGATTAGACCTGTTGTCTTGATCAGTTCCAGTGTATTAAAATATTTCACTACTTCTTCACATAGACCCTTGATGAATGAACCAGCTCTGATAATCTGCTCTATACATCTTTCTTCACTTTTCATATCATTCACACTTAGCGTATCACAATTGAACTACCATAAGTATCTTCTCCAAATTAGAAGGTTATGTCAGCTCTTAAAAACACTTCATCAATATCTTAGTCATCTTAACTAAGCATTCAAACAATATTAAGTCTGCACAAGTCAATGCCAAACAAACGTGACGCTTCACTGAGTCAGCCTCACCAAATTAACCATAACTTTGCAATCATCTTGAAACAAGTTTGGCACCTTTGGATTTGTATCATCAACTCATAACTAAACATGAATATACACATGCATATCCTTAAGATAGGTGTAACTCATGTAACACATTATATACATCAGCCCTAAACAGTTATGCTTCCAGAACTGTAACTACTAATAACAGAATTCCATAACTTTACTAAAACATCATATCTGGGTCTGCGTGTATAAACATAACATAATAAACATGTCAGAAACATGTATCTATCCATGCAAGTCTTCATTTCACAATGTAAATAAGTTCATGAAGAATTACTATTGTATATTATATGTTGTCATCAATGACAAACATACAAACAATCAACTGCTCAGAATCAAATCTCCAACAACTTGATGTATGTACATGATAGTGATACATGATGATATCATACATGGAAGTGATGTTGGAAATACAATAATGGGAAAGAAAGATACTGAGAGGGGGGGTGAATTAGATCTTCAAATTTAAACACTTAAAACAAACCAATCCACATTCATACATATATGAATCTAATGTAATCTCAGATAGCATCCACATAATGAAATAAATAACACATAACACAAGAGCTTGGTAACCCAGAAACCCAAATAGATAAAACTGGGTTGGGGATGACACCCACAAAATTCTCCACTACTGCAGTAATAAAGTGTGCCTATTAAGGCTACAAATGTTGATTACAAAATTTAATCTACCCTGTTAAAGGTCTGTCTGGTTAAGAACTAAAGATCATTACAATCTACCCTGTTAAAGGATTTCAACTTACAATAAAGTAAGCACTCTATTAGGAGATAAAGAAAGGTCTACTAGAACCACTGTGTTAAGAGATTTTCACCTGATGCAATGATTAGAATGTCTCAAGTATTGATCCTCCGGTATGCACTCTGATGCTAATGATGGATCTCCACTTTCTAGTACCTTCTATGATCTTACAATCTGATATAACTTTACTCTATTATTCACTGTGTTGTCACTCTTCTTGATCTCTGCTTCTTAACAAGATAACCCTCTATGCATTTCACTTCAAAATGCAGTCACCACATTTTGTCTACTCTCTCCTTACACTTCCAAAATAGGGTTTAGAAATAATCTAATATATCTTGTTTGAGTTTAATAGCGAGATCTAGATCAACAATCAAGATCTAATACCCATACATTGATGGTATTACAATTAATGTTTACAATAGATCATGCATAGGATAAAACAATTAAATGCATAACTAACTCCATAGAAGAATATTAAATGCATACATAAGTCAGCCCAAAAAGATTATACAAGTTGGCTGGATCACTTACCCTCGAAGTTTGAATCATTCCTAATATGTATACAAAAATTGTTCTTCTCGGCACTTGACTTCTTTGTCACTCGACACTTAACATCTCTGTGTCCTACTCGGCTCGGCAATGTAACTTAGCTCAAAAATGTAATGAGGAAAACTAAAAACTTCTTGGCAATGTTGCTCGACCTAGCATAGTTTTAGCTCAGCCACAGTGATAGCCAACTAAAACTGCCTAAGTGAATAACTAAGTGTTGGTCACTAATCATCAATAGAACTTAGAGATTAACAATCTCCCCCTTTGATATTAGTGGCCAAAACACTTATCATTACTTCCGTTCATTTCATCAAAATGTTGCCTAAGTATACTAAGTACTCCCCCTAGGAATATACTTAGAAATAATCCATACAAAAAGTTTACATGGCTTCAAAAATTTTATACAAGTGTACCTATTTTGTACTGATGTATCATACTGTATCCTTTCCAACTTCCTTACCATCTTCCCCCTTGTTTTTTTCACTTATTGCTGGTGGGGTTAAGTTGTACTTATCCAAAAATTATTTATGAAGCTACAGGATGGATTCAAATGTAGTATCCCAGCTTTCCTTACCAATCTTCATAACTTCCAATTTTATTTCTAGCTCGGTAGTTAGACTCACTAAAATTTCTGTAGTTGATAGATTTGCATTTCTTTGTGATAACTCCTTTGCAATTGAAACTTCCTTCTATATTACCTCCAAGTGAGGTAACAAGCTTGTATGAATAGTTATCAATTTGGCCCTTATTCGACCATCTTCATCCATAAGCTCAGCTATTCTCTGTTGTGCATTTATCAACTTAGTAAGATGTAAAGAACTAGAGGTAGTATATTTACCCAAAGTAGTACCAGTTGATCTTAAATCTAACTATAACTTCTCAATAAGTTGTAGATTATCCTTTGTGAAAAATTCAACATCACATAATTTTTTGTACAAAGAATAAACATTGGCTGTAACTTTCACTAAAGTTTCTACAAGAATAGAAAGTTCAACCTATTTTGTGGAAATCCCTTCTGAGATATTATCTAGAAATTTTCTCTCAAATCTTCTCCTAGACCATTGTAGAAGCTTTTCATTGTTGTCTATGTCATCATCAGTTACCTTCTGTACAATGTTGACTAGCTGATCAATAATTAGAGCTTGAGACATTTCATCCTCTAAGTCAAAAGCCTTTGCAAATGTGTCTTTGATGTCATGCAACACCTACTTTTTATTTTGTTTTATCTTCATCTCTTCTTGTCTCTTCTTCCTCTTAAGTAATTCTTGAAGAGTCCCTATTTGTTCAAAAGATAATTCATTGGGATCCCATTGTGGAATCACAATGACTTCATCTAAATTTACATCTAGAATTTGAGAATTCTTCTTCATAATTTTCTTTTTCGTCACCTCTGGTGAACTTATGCTCAACAACATAATACCTTTTTCTTTGATAGTATCAATGTCCATTTCCTCTTTTAATTCTATCAATATTGTCTATGGGTTCTGCATACTCCTAGTTTTATGACCTGTAGGATTGGATGATGCAGAGTGTGTTAGATCAACCAACACTTGCATTTCCTCTTCTTCTTTAGGCTTATCAATAGTATTTTTTATCACTACTTCACTATCTAAAACTATTTTCACAACCTCTAAAATAGGTGGATTCTGTGAAGTTACCTCTTGTGCATTTGTTTGCTATTTCTGTTCACCTTTCTGATCTTTGACAACTTCAAGTATCTCATCAGATGCTGTGGGATTTTCTTCTTCAGTACCAGTTGCCTTAATAGGTGAATCAGTTTATTTACCACTCAGCATTCAAATTGCTTGGATCATCAAATATAAAATCCATAGGACTGTCTGCAGTCAGATCAATAGAATTAGTTGAGTCTAATGCACCTTTGGTTTTGTCCTGTTCTATGGCAATTTGATCTTGAGTTTTTTGTGGCTCAGGGGTAGTCTTCACTTCAAATTCTTTTGTCTTTTGCTCAGATGTCCCTTCACCATATTTCTTATCTTTTGGAATGGCCAGTCCAAAAATTTCCTTCCAGATCCTTGTGCTTTGCTATACTACACCTTCAATATCATTTTTTAGAACATCATAGCCTCTGAGTTTAGGAACAAACCTATTCTTGTGATCCTCAATGAATTTGGCTCTTTGTTTTGAGGTTAACTCAGGTATTACCTGGGCTAGACTTCCTTCCCTGATCTATCTCTCTGTGGTAAGTGCAAATTCCCATTTTCTTGATAGAAAATCATATAGTTCATTTGGCACATGATTTCCTATCTCTATAGGATTTAATTTGAAAATACTCATCATGTCCAAGAGTGCTTCCTGAACTTTTTGCCTATCCACATTATTCAATTTCTCATACTTTATGAACCTAAAAGTTGCTAACCCTGCTGAATTCCTCAAAGTGTCACATACCTCATCAATACTAGCTGGTTTCTTGAATTGTGTTGTAGGTATGTTGCTGGGTTCATCAATTTCTATCTTTTCCTCATCACTATATGTCCCCAAATTTAGTCTCCTTCCTGGTCTCTTTGCTAGTTTTGTCGACTCAGCCTTAGGAGCAACCTTAGCTTCCTTTCTAGAACTAATTTCTGCAACTTTCCTCTTACCATACACATTTTTTTGTACTTTTGCTGGAGAAGTAATAATAGATGCTCTAGTCCTCGGATAATTAGTTGCAGGAGGTGTAACCTTAGGTTTAGCTTTTCTCAGCTTGGTTACTATGACAATTGGTGGTCTTTTTCCCTTAGCTTTCATAATGACCTCTTCTGATGCACTCACTTCCTCCTCTGTAGAAATATCCTCACCTTTTCTAGTGATCAAACCTGAAGGTGCATCCTTAGGTTCTTCATCACTACCTAAACCAACCATTTTCTTTATTTTTTTCACAATCTTCTTTCTTTTCCTTTCCATAGTTCCCTCATTCAATCTTCTAGAAATTTTAGCTTTAGCTTCATCAAAATTTCCAAATATCTCTGTTGTAGTATCAATTGCCTCAGCTAGGAGTGCAATGATGGCAAATGATGCTTCATCAATGTTAATTTCATATCAAAATGGTTCTAAGCATGTTATCCTAGGAGTCACTGCCTGGATATAAGTGTTATCTGTATCAACTAGAAAACAAATTTCTTCATAGTTCTTCTCCACTAATGACTTAGGAATTCTAGTCCTTAATCTCATTCTCTTCTTGAATTCTACAAAATAGCTCCCCATAATGCTATTGATATTACTTCCTAATTTCTCAATACATTCACTAATCTGAACTGTAATGGCTCTATCCTTTTTCCAAACAATATTTCCCAATGTAGGAAATGTATCCTGAATGTAGAAAAATATACAGACTAGTAAGGAACCAAACTTACATGATGAACTTTTAGCCTTTCTGATTGATGCTAGGTTCTCAGCTAATTGTGTCTATTGTAGCTCGGCAAGATCATATGTATGATTTTTCTTAACAATTTTCCATGCTTGATCAACAGCTGTACAAGGAACACTATCCAATCTGCTTGACTGATAGAACTTATGTGCTATTATTCTTACTCCAAAATCAAGTTCTAGGTCTGTAATTGTAGAGATAGTCATACCTCTATTGTTCAATATGGCTCTAGTGTTCAGTGTAATTTCTTCTTTGTTGTTATCCCTCATTGTCCATTTTTCGTTCACTACAGGATATCCACTCACTTGATGAATCATGCTTTTGGTGATCTTTACTGGTCCATTATCCCACCACATACACATCATGAACTTAGCTAAGGATAACCTTAATCCATTCATCTTTGAAACCTTGTGGAAAATATAGGGCATGAGTTAACCCTTTGTCAGCTAAATGTTTGAATTCTTCCTTCAGAACTCCATTAATAGACAATTTGTTGTAGGATTTCCTTAATTCACTATCACCTACTTCACCAATCTTAAACATATAATATGATCAAACATCATGGATCATAAGTACCTTAGGTGGAATAGATGAGAGGGCTCCCATTAAATCACTCTGAATCACACTTTCAGGAATGGTTTGAAAGTTGAAAGGTTCACATTCATCACTCCATACTAACTAAATTTGTTTTGGTTCTCCCTCCATACTCTTAGCTGGTGTGGAAGAACTTGTAGCCATAATCTTGAAATTAGGGTTTGAAAGATGAAAAATAGAGTACCTCAGCAAGTAACACTTCATACTATGCACCTTAGGATTGTCAACGACACACTGATGAAATCTTTGATGCTAACTTTGTTAAGATAAATTCTACAAATTACTTCAATCGCTCTATAAACTAGTAAAAATTGTAAGGTAAAAATGAAGTGTCAATTCTTCATCCTTTATAGACTTTGAAAGGTCAAGGTAGGTAAGAAATGAATGTTCTACCCATTGAGTTAGTGCAAGCCAGTTGTCCTCGACTTTAACACAACTTGCATCCCACTCAGCTTACTAAACTCGGCCATCATAAAACTTACTCGGCCATCATAAAACTTACTCAGCCAACAAAACTCGCCACTCACTAAAGAACTCGGCCTTAGTGTCTATGATTGGTGCTCGGCACCTATTAGTGCAATTTTCACATCTCAGCATTTGTCTTTAAAAATATGTCCTGGTGCATCTTAACATATGCAAATATGGACTTTTGTAAATTTAATGTTAGGAACTGATGTAAGATAAGAGTTTTAGATACAGCTCCTTACATACCTCTTTTTCTTAGTTGCAGATGATGTGATCACTTGATCCATTGGATTGGGTGACCTCAACTTCACTAGCTTCACTTCTGCATGGTTCAGACTTCTTAACCCATGTCTTGTTCATTTGTGCTCTAATTTTCTCAACATTAGGATCAGGTACCCTAGTCTTACAATCTTTCCTTGTATGACCAATTTTTAGATAACTGTGACAAACTAGGCTTCCATTCATCCAACTTTTAGAATTTCCTCTGGAATGTGTCCTTATGCAGTTTTCTGGAACATGTCCATACTCACCACAGTAATGACAACTATGCCATATATTGTAATTGAAATTGTAAGTATTGCCTTTTCTTGGTGATTTCTCTTGTACCTTTGATGTCCACTGCTATTTACCTTTAGATCTGTAATCTTGTGCTCTATGACCATATTTGTGACAGTTATATAAATTACCATTGAGTCTAGGTGTTTTTCTTATCTTTGTCTTACATTCATATGCTTGATGTCCAAACTTATTACAGTTAATGAAATAACCATTAAAATTAGTTTTCGGATTGGACTTACCATTCTTGCTTTGGCAAATGTTTGATGTATGACCTAGTTTCCCAAAGTGGTGACAAACAAGTTTGTTGTTTCTTGGCTTTGCATGCCTTCTTTCACCTATCTTAGATGATTCTCCTTCTTCAATAGTTGTATGTTGTTCAGTGTGACCTAATCCAGAAGAATATTTTGGTCTTCTTGATGCTTCCACTAGTTGTTCAAAGTAGCTCATAGCAGCACTTGGATCATTCACTCTGTTATTAAGTTCTTTCTCAGATCTCAATTCATCTTTCAATTGACTATTCTCAGATCTAAGATTTACAATCTCCAAATATTTCATGCTAATATCCTGATTCATAAGTAATAGTTTATTTTCCATGTCTACTTGATTGACTGTCATAGCTTGTACATCATATGTTCTTTCATCAAGTCTGGTAGTCATCATTCTTTGGTCTTCTTCTGCCATAGTCTTGTCATCTTCAACTTCTTTTTTATGTTCAACAACTTAACACATTCTTATTGATTGGGCTTCTTGTTTCTTTTTCAAGTTTTTGATTTCTTCACATAGTGCACTGTTCTTTTCCAGTAGATCTACTATTGCTGCATTTCTCTCAGTAGAATCTCCATTCTAAAATAGATTTGCAGTGTCCTCTTCTTGATAATGAGTGTTATTCATTAGTTTGACCAAATCTTTCCTTGCAGTCAAGGACTTCTTTAATTCTTTTCTTGTAGTCTCAAGTTGTTGTAGTGCTAGCTGAATATCAATCTTTTGATTCTCAATGACTTTACCCATCTTGTAGATCTCCATCTCAAGATCTATATTCTCAAGTTGATTATGACCTTTTTAGAGAACTGAGCTCTGATATTAACTATTGGAAATACAATAATGGGAAAGAAAGATACTGAGAACGGGGGGGCGGGGGGGGATGGGGTTGAATCAGATCTTCAATTTTAAACACTTAAAACAAACTGATCCACATTCATACATATATGAATCTAATGTAATCTTAGATAGCATCCACATAATGAAATAAATAACACATAACACAAGAACTTGGTAACCTAGAAAGCCAAATAGGTAAAACTGGGGTGGGGATGACACCCACAAAATTCTCCACTACTGGGGTAATAAAGTGTGCCTGTTAAGGCTACAAATGTTGATTGCAAAATGCAATCTACCATGTTAAAGGTCTACCCAGTTAAGAGCTAAAATCATTACAATCTACCCTGTTAAAGGATTTCAACTTACAATAAAGTAAGCACTCCATTAGGAGATAAAGAAAGGTCTGCTAGAACCACTTTGTTAAGAGATTTTCACTGGATACAATGATTAAAATGTCTAAAGTATTGATCCTTTGGTATGCACTCTGATGTTGATGACGGATCTCCTCTTTCCATTACCTTCTATGATATCACAATTTGATATAACTTTACTCTGTTGTTCACTGTGTTGTCACTCTGCTTGATCTCTGCTTCTTAATAAGATAACCCTCTGTGCATTTCACTTCAAAATGCAGTCACCACACTTCATCTACTCTCTCCTTACACTTCCAAAATAGGTTTTAGAAGCAATCTAATATATCTTGTTTGAGTTTGATAGCAAGATCTAGATCAAAGATCAAGATCTAATACCCATACCTTGATGGTATTGTAATTAATGTTTACAATAGATCATGCATAGGATAAAACAATTAAATGTGTAACTAACTTCATAGAAGAATATTAAATGCATACATAAGTCGGCCCAAAAAGATTATACAAGTCGGCCAGATCACTTATCCTCAAAGTTTGAATCATTCTTGACATGTATACAAAAATTGTTCTGCTCGACACTTGACTTCTTTGTCGCTTGACACTTAACATCTCTATGTCCTACTCGGCTTGGTAATGTAACTTGGCTCAGCAATGTAACTAGGAAAACTGAAAATTGATCGACAATTTTTCTTGGCCTAGCATAGTTTTAGCTCAGCCATAGTGATAGCCAACTAAAACTGCCTAAGTGAATGACTCAGTGTTGGTCACTAATCATCAATTTAACTTAGAGATTAACAAGTGATACATTCATACTTGGCAGTGATATTCATACTTGTAGTGATTCTAGATCCATTTTTGAAATGACACATTTGATGATTTCTTGATGATAGTGTGATGCATAACATACATAACATGACTAGTTTGTATATATGAAAGGTTGATACATAAAATGTTTGAACTTGACATGACAGAGTACCATTGAAAATAGAAGGTTAACATTAGTTATTAAGTTGAATTAAATGTTCACTACATAATATGTCATTTGTGTTTAAATAGTCACCATGTGTGACTTAGGAGTCTTAGTAGTTTACAATCAAAAGAAGATCACAATGTTTTAATAAAAGTCACTAGGAGTGAGTATTTCCTTGGTCATTTTTCAAAAATGTATTTCTCATCAAAATAATTTTTCATTTTGAAATCAGGATTATAATCCGATCAACGTGTATTAAGTTTGAGGTGGTTTTAGTGGCATTAATTGACATGTCCTTATTATCGACGTGGTTGTAAAGTATGATTCTTTTCGATGCTTTTCTTTTAATTTTCATGTTTGTGCTAGGACCTAGCTTGAAATAACTAGGGAACAAATTGATCATGGCAGTTTGATTCATATCATGGGGCAGTTACAATATGGATTCTTTCTACCTTTGTATTGATACTTTGATATGGAAGAGGAAAATGTTTTGATAACAATTTTCACTTATAGGTATTTTAATCCTCTTAATTTTTCCTCTAGTGTTTTGTTTTTGTTAAACCTTTGGTTCATCTTTTGTTGCATTTATAAAGCATACATTAGTCCAAGCTGTTTATTTTTTCATAGTTGATCATTTTGCAAAGACACCCGTATTTATTAATTAGTATACAACATTATATTTTGTAAAGGGTTTGTGAAGTGTTCAAACTATGATTACTCTATGATCTTTTCTATCATTAGTAATAAACCTTACTCAATTATTTTTACCATCTCTCTGAATTTTAAGTTGTAAAACATGGTTCAGGTTTAGATGTCCTATGGTATTTTTTATTTTTTTAGAGATAAGCATATCTTCTCCTAAGGTTTGTTAGCCCGATTTGGGTCTTGTCTCAGTTATTCAAACAATCTTTTCTAAAAATCTTAGTTGCATTTATTTCTTCAAATATGGTTTGATTGTGGTAGCTACATGGTAATTGTGTTTCACAGGGTGGCATATTGATTTTGTGTCTCATAGTGTGTCATAATGAGTGTGTGTTTCATACTATGGCATAACCCTTCTTACTTTGTATACTGTGTGTCAAGGGTTTCTCTTATGATAGTTAGTCTTTCTCATGTCATTGAAAGTGTCTACTTAATGCATGCTTAAAGAGGAAACTAAATAAGTTAAAGATGTTCTTTATAAGGATTATTTGATTAGAATTTATTGAAACTGATTTTTTTTCTATCTAATTAAAATGTGATATTTTTTATAAGATAGTTAACGCATTTATTTTTTTGAAAGAGAATTTATTTTCACAATTATCAGTTTCATGGCAGTTTTTCCTTTCCTGAACAAGGAACATTATATATACATCATCTTGAAACATTTTGGAATAAAAATCTACAGGAAAATTAGATATAGAAATGAACAGAACTAATGAGATGTCCTCAAAATAAATATACTTTAAAGATGAAAAAATCTGTGTAACAATTTTGAATCAGAATCTCAAACAAACTGAGATCTCAATATGTTGGATAGTGAAACAAACGTATTAATTTTTTTATTGAAATTTTTATAATGTTGATGGAATATCTTGTGAGCTATCCAATAGCAAGTGAGACATTTTTTCTGGGATACATTCTAGTCAGTGATGCATTTTTTCAGTGAGCCACCCCAACCAGTGAGGCATATTGTTAGTGAGATAACCCAGTTAGTGAGGCATTTATAAAAAGAAATTTCAAATAATCCAGTGTGGTAATTTTCTGTGGTTTTATTCCCAGGAGGGTTTCCACTTAGACCATAGAATTGTATTATATCATTTTTATGTTTTGTCTATTTCTCCATCTACTCTATTTTCTTTATATTCCTCAAATATGTCAAAGTTTGAAAAAGACTTTAAAAATAAAATTGTGTATAACACTATTTCATCCCCCCTCTCAGTGTTCATTGTACTCAAATAATTTGTATTATTTATAAACCCTTGAACTTAAGTCTATGGATTTCCTAGCATGGGAGTATCTACCATGGCTAAGTGCAATACAAATAGATGTCAAAAGACAAACACTAAAGTAATGTCTACTAAAGTTTTGTCTCAAGAAAAGTCAGTGTCACTTAATTTTATAAGGTATAATAAAGAAAATCATGTATAAGAATATAATTCTAAATTTGAATTGGATGAGTTCCTAATTAAGATAAATGAATCTGATATAGAAGAGGGTGTTAATGATCTAAAGGAATAGTTGATTTTGAAGGATAATTTTTTTTTCTCTTTAGATATGATTAGTAATTTTGAAAGAGAAATTAAGAAACTCAAAGAAATGTGTAAAAGGTACAACAATGCACTTGTGTCCTTAGAAAAAAAAATTGAGGATAATTCTCTATTAAAAGTCAGTTCAGAGAGCTTAAACTCAAATATGAAAATGGAGTTGGAGGGAAATAAAAGGGTAGTGGAAGTTACAAAATCGTCCCTGGATGTCAAAACCTTTAAGATTTATAAACATCAAAAATAATTTATTATGTTAAAGAAATATCTTGATAATGTTAGGAAACAACTTGCAAAATAAAACCAAAAATTTAATGAAACCACAAACATGTTATATGAGATGCTAGGTAAGCAAAAAAGTATAAAGATCTTACTAGGTTAAGATATGAACTATGGAAAACCTCTTCAGATCAAAAAATATCAAGAGATGAAATAATTTTAATATCTGCAAATGGAAAACTGAAATATTTTAAAGTTAGACAACCTCCAAGAAAGAAGATAGACTTGAGCACGATATCTTAACTAAAAGGGCAATACAATACTATGTGCATTCATATTAGGGGAATTAAAATAGGAAAAAGGGGGGTAAGATATTTCCTAAATAGTGGGGAGGGGGGTTCTTTAGGGGGGGTGGGGAGTGTAGGGTGATATACGAAAATGTGTGTGGGTGGTACTCAGTGGGTATTGGAGGGTGGTGAAAAAAAATAAGTTTTGGACAATTTTTTTTGAAAATAGGGGGATTCTTTATTATGCCATGAACACATGTACTATGATTCAAGTTCAGTAAGTGAATTCCCCATGGACTTGAGCTATCATACTACTTATGTAATAGAGAATAAGGTTTCTGATGAAACACAAAATATTATTTTCAACAAAGTTGGAATGAGGGATAACTGGTTCATATACATCTGACCGACATGATCATTCAATGATGTATAGTTACTCTTAATTTCATGGTTATTTCTATACTTGTCATGTTTATGGATAAAGAGAAATAAATTCTATAATTCATACAAGAAATGTTATTTTCATGGAATAAAGATGAAAATGATTATAATTCATCACATTAGAACAATGGTATTACATGTTATAACTATAATAAATTTTGTCACATTTCAATAAAATTATTGGGCATCTAGAAAATATGATTTTGCATGGGAAGAGAATAAAGGGTCATGGACATGGTCAAATAAAAAAAATAATATCATATACTTTAAATGTAATTCTTAGCAATCATAGAGTAAAGTTTTGAAGAAATGGCTTTCTAAAATCATGTAAAGATAATAGGAAAATAAAAATGGTGTAGAGAAGAAAAAAATCTGGAAGAAGGCTGTACTAATCTTGTACATGTTACACAAGAGATACTAAAACCTGTTTGAGACACGACCTAGTTTGGAGAATTGTTTAATGTTCTATCTCTTTCCCTAAGAATTTTCTTTAGTTTTGAATGTGCTTTGTTTTTTATGACTATGCTTCTTCTCTTTGGCACTTTGAGTGATCAATGCCTAATGTTTTTTCATTCTACTCATTTCAGCAATTTACTAGATACATTTTATGAGCTTTGGTTTGTCAATGATTTACAATGATAGTAATTTTTTCTTATTTAGTTTGATATTGTTGAGATGTTTTTCAGATTATTCATATATGTTGGCATTAATTTTTTGTCATTGATGTCAACATATTCATATTTTTGGATACAATGTTCTTGGTTAGTTTAGTGAGATGATTTATATCATATGAATATAGTTTTGAATATCATATGTTGTAAAGCTAGTAATATGTTTATCGATGTTTGTACTTGATTAATTTCAAGTGGAAGAGGATCACATGATAATTTGAGTGAGTTGTGATAGGTTTATCAGAGATAACTATTTTGGTTATTCTGTTAAAGGCAGTGTTTCAGTATTTGGATCTATGTAAATTCATTTAGCAATATTATTTGTTGTAAACCTGGTAGTGGGTTTGATACATGGATGTGTGTTCTCAGCTCAAATGTTTCATAATGTAGATGTTGGAAAGCTATTGTTCTTCTATGAAAGTGGTTATGGTTTAGTTTTTCCAATGAATAATGAAGAGATGAGTTTGATTACTGAGATAGAGATGTTCATGTTGATTTTGTGGTATTTTGTGTTTCTTTGTAATGTATATTGATCATGTCCTAGTTGTGTTCGTGGATTACATTGGGCTATGTGATCAGAATTGGAGATTCACCATGTAACATATTTTTTTCTTATTGTTCTTGGTCGACTTGGTGGTATAGCATATTTGGATAAATCATGGCATGATTTATGGATCAGGGGCATGTTTGAGGTTGTTGTTATGGATCATTTATATGTATTAGTTGACCTTCAGTGTATTTCATTGAGTACTGAGATGTAATTAATTAATATTTTGTAATTAGGTTCGAGGCTGACCTCATTCAAAGAAATTAATGTAATGTGTATAAATATGTAATATTTTGTAATTATGAATGCATGAATGAGAGTGTCTTAAATCAATGATACTGATGAGAAGAGGAATGAGTAGAATATGCAATTGAGATAGATAATTTTTTTACTTTAATGGAACTATTTTGGCATATTAGAGATGATGTTTTTCATTTCATGACCTTGGACTGTATGTCCTCTATGGTTTGAGATCATACATTGTTGTAATGCATCGATCCTTCCTTGGATTTGAGATCCATTTCTTTTTAAGTAGTGAGATCGAGGTAGTGTGCCTGAGTACAAGTTCATCCCCTTTGTAATACTCCTAATGAGGTATAGTGCTTTTAGCATAGTACATTCATCTTGTGGGTGTGATCCCCACCATTGGTTTCCCCTAACAGGGTTTCCACATCAAAAATATTGGTGTTATGTATTGATTAGTATGTTACATTCATTCATTAATGCTTATCTTTCAGATCTGAGATTAATTTGGTAATTTGGTTAAATGTCTTTATTTTTGTGATAATTGATTCAGCCCCATCTCAATTGTGTGTGCTAAATTTATCTTAGCAATTGGTATCAGAGCTAGTGTCCTCTTTCGAGAGCTTAAGAACTTAAGAAGATTCAAGATGTTTACCTTTAATAAGGAGAGTCTGAGATATGATGGAACAAAGTATACTATATATTGAAGGACCAAATGATTACACACTTAGATTTCTTAGTGAAAAACATTGGGTTGTAAAAAAGAAATATTAAAAGCCTCATGTTGATCTCGATACTATGATTGTTGATAAAAATAAAGAACTCAAGTATAATATGTGAGAAAAAAATCTTTGAAGAGTACCTTGTCAGATGTTGAATATACAAACATTTTAGGATTGGAAACTACATATCAAGTATGGAAAAAATTTGATCGACATTATATGAAGGAGATGAATGTGTGAAGCAAGAAAAACTACAAATTTTGAAAGGAAAATACGAGTCATTGAGGATGAGAGAAGATGAGAAAATTACTACTTATATGGGTAAAATTACTGAACTTGTTTGTGAAATCATATACGTTGGTGGAACCTTTAAAGAGAATGAGATTATTTCTAAAATTTTGATATCCTTGGCTCCTTCTTACAATCATAAAGTCTCTTTTATTGAACAAATAAAAATTGTGACTACCCTCATAAAAGATATAGAGGTAGGTAAGTTATCTTATTTTTAAAAGAGAGAATTTCGCGATTATCTTCCTAAACTTGAAACTTTATTTAAAGATGCTATTTCTAAGGATAAGAAAAGATATGATTCTGGAGAAAGTTCACCTAAGCTTGGTAGATATGCTAAGGAATGGGAACAAATAGAGAAAGAAGACATAGGCCTAGATAGCTTGAATCCCTAATTCCTAGAGAGTACCAAAGGGATCTTGTAAGTGTCAAGTAAAGTTTCCTTAAAAATATTTTTCATGTAATGATATTTGTCAAATTGCTTTGAGTTTCCGTAATAGAGAGAGATAAAGAGAGACTAAGAAATTTATGTCTAAATATTAGAAGTGTTATTATGCTATCAATGAAGGTGTTTCTAATTGATAAATCTGAAAAGAGCAAAGATGAGATTGTGTTTATTTAAATTAAAGACAAAGATCTTAATTTTGTGAATGAAGAGAAATCCTTGGTTTCGCTTGTAGATAAGAAGGATGAATGGGTTATTCACAATGGATTATCACAACACATAACAAGAGACAATTTTTTTTGGGGGAAATTGGAAAGGTATGATAGTGGTATTGTCATCTTTGGTGATGATACTCCTTGCATGATCAACAAAAAAGGTTTTAATACTCTTGATGGTACTAAGAATAATATTGACGATGTCCTATATGTTGAAGGTGTGAAATATAATAATTTGAGTGTTGGATAGTTAGTTGATAAATGATACAACTTATAATTGAAGGATAAAATGTGAAATATTATTGGAAGCTCTAGAATTGAGATTGCTACAGGGAGAAATAGAAGAGGTAATCCATTTGATTTGAGCAATTCTAGAAGTGAATACCTGATTGCTAACATTTATGATAGTTGGTTGTGGTGTAACAAATATTGTGATGTGAACTTTAATAACATTGTGAAGATAATTAGTACAAGAGTTGTTAGAGATATTCCAAAATTGTCAAAACCTATTAATGTGTTGTATAAAGAATGTCATTTTGGTAAATTGACTAGAAGTCTACTTTTAAGAGAAAGAATTATTATTTGAGTTGAATATTGGATTGGATGCATACTGATCTATGTGGCCCGAAAATAAAAAGAGCTACCACGGGGATAGGTATTTCATTTTATTCACTGATGATTATTCGAGAATGATGCGAGTTACATTTTTAAAAGATAAATCCGAAGCCTTTGACAGATTCAAGATTTTGAAAGCTATGGTTGAGACTTTAAGAAGATTGAAGTTGAAATGTATGGGATTAGATAGAGGTGGAAATTTTACTTCTATAGAGTTTAACAATTTCTATGAAGCACATATAATAAAGTGACACGTATGTACTACGAGGGCCCGACAACATAATGGAATTACAGAGAGGAGAAACATTACTATTCTAGACAATGCTAGAACCATGATGATTGAAGGTAACATTTTGAAAATCTATTGGAGAGAATTTATTAGAATTGTATTATACACTTTGAATAGAGGGAAAATTAAACAAGGAGCTAGTAAGACAGATTATGAACTTTGGCAAGTTCATATTCCTACAGTAAAATATGTTTGAATTTTTTAAAATAAATGCTATATCAGAAGAGATGAAGACATAGGCAAGTTTGATCCTAGACGTGATGAGAGAATATTTATTGGTTATTCTATAAAAAGAAAAGAATATAAATCTTATACCCTTAGGTTGAAGAAAGAAATTGTAAGTGTAAACATTAGAGTGGATGAAAATGATTAGAAATAGGTCAAATCTTGCAGTTATGAATACAATAATGAAGAAGAGAGTTAGATTGTACAAGAAATAAGTCAAAATAAGACATAAAATGGACCAGTAAAACAAAATAAAGAAGATGAAAATGATGAAGAAGTGAAAACAAAAGAATCAATTACAAAACACAATCCAACGACTCCTAGGTATGTAAAGTTAAATCATTCATAAAATGAGATTATTGGTGATAGGAATCAGGGCATTTAGGCTAGAGGAAGAATTGCTAGAACTAAAAAAAAATTCATTTCAAAGATTGAGCCTAAAAATGTTGATGAAGCATGTAAAGATGATAGCTATATTAAAGCAATATAAGAAGAATTGAAATATATATAAAATAATAAGACATATATTCTTGTTCCTAGACCCAAGGACAAGAATGTGATTGGTACTAAATGAGTATTCATAAATAAATTGACTAAAGAAGTCAAAATGTTTCAGAAACAAATCATACTTGTTTGCCAGGGATATTCATAGATGGAAGGTATTGAATTTTATGAGACCTTTTCTCCTATTTCTATAATTGAAGTTGTTAAGATATCTTTTGCATATGGTACTTACAAATATTTCTAGGTATATCAGATAGATGTTAAGTCTGTATTCTTAAACAGAGATTGGGAAGAGGAAGTATATGTTGAGAAACTAGATGGTTTTCCCTTGACCAATGAAGATGACATGTTTTGTAGATTGAGGAAAGAACTTTATGGATTGAAACAAGAACATAGACCCTATTACATGTCATTTGAAATGTATTTATTGACATGAAGTTTCAAGAAAGGCACTCCTAATAGTAATTTATATTTCAAAATTGACCATGATAGCATCTTAATTATTCCAGTTTTTGTGGATGATGTTATTTTTTGTGAAAATGACAAGTTGAGTAAGGAATTTTATGATGAGATACAGAAAGAATTTCAAATTTCCATGATAGGTGAGATAAAATTTTCCTTGAATGGAAGGTTACACAAAATGATAAAGCTATTTTCGTATCTATGTCTAAGTATGTGAAAGATTGATTAAAGAAATTTTGTATCGATGCTTCAAAACTTGTTGGTAATCCTATTGTTATTGGCTGTAAATTGACAAAGATTGATGATACACCTAATGAAAATCATACTATAAATATAGATAAATGATTGATGGATTTTTATACTTGACACAAACTAGACTAGATATTAGGAATGTTTTGGCATTACTGATGTAGAGCTTGGTTGAATTTTATTGGTACAAGTCTGATGAAAATGACGAAGAAGTGATAGTGTTCATTGTAGTCAAAGAATAAAATGATGAATATAAAAAGGAATTGGTCTCACACATGGAACATGGTAATGTATTGGTTATTCATATTGGGTTCTCACGTCACTTGACCAGTGAGAAAAGTAAGTTCATAAAGCTAGATTAATTTGATGATGGCGTGGTCAGGTTTGGAAACAATACACCTTGTTTGGTAAGAGGTTATGGTTCAATCTCTTTGAATGGTAAAACAAATATTGATGACTTCTATTGCATTGAAGGTATTATATACAACTTTTTAAGAGTTGTTTAGTTGAATAAATAAGGTTATCATTAAGATTTTAAAGGAGGTATGTGAAGGATACTTGGAATCTCAGGAGATATGATTGCTACTAGGAAACACACAAAAGGTAAAGTATTCCATTTGAATACTATAGTTTATAGTTGTTTGGTTGCTAAGTTTAAAGATAGTTGGTCAAATATAGAAGGTTTTTTCATGTGAATTTTTATAGTATGATCGAGGTTAGTAAGTCAAATATTGTTAGGGGATTGCCACAACTTGTGAAATGAGACAATGCAATGTGCAAGGAATCTCATTTGGGTAAGATGACTTGTTCTACTTCCAGTAGTACGTATTTTTCATCTAAAAATATATTGGATTTAGTACATACTAATCCGTGTGATCCTATAAGGACAAAGAGTTATCTTTGTGATAAGTATTTCATGTTGTTTATTGATGAAAATTCAAGAATAAAAAGGGTGACATACTTGAATAATAAATATGAAGCTTTATATAAGTTCAAAGTGTTCATGGCACTTGTTTAGAATTAAATATTTAAGATCTTGAATTGTTTAAGATCAGATAGAAGATAAGAGCTCATTTTATGGGAGTTCATTAAGTATTGTGAATAAAATGGAATCAAGAGATAGATGTTAGCATGAAGGACTCCTCAAAAAAATAGAATTGCAGGAAGGATGAACAAAACTATATTTGATGCTTCTAAGAAAATAATGATTTTGTTTGTAGTGGGCCAGTATCCCTTACAAGATTCATGAAATATTTTAACACCCTCATGTGGATTATATAAATCTAGTGGTTGTATCGAGCCTTAATAGGTAAATCTTTTGGTGCAACAGAAACCACTATTTGTAACAAGTGGTATCAAAGCTTGGTCATAGGTTTGAATTACGCAAGTCACGATGAGTGACACTAGGAGGGGGATTTTTGGTATTGGTCCAGTATCCCTCACAGGATTCATGACATGGTTTAATAGCCTCCTATGGATTCTATAAGTCTAGTGGTTTTATTAGGCATTAATAGGTCAATCTTTTGGTGGAACAAAAGCCACTACTTGTAACAGATTCAAGTTAATGTACCTAAGTCATATTGGAGAGAATCCATTAGCATTGTAGTCTATACAATGAACTAGGTACAAGTGAAGAAAAGAATGAATAAGAAACTTTATGAATTGTGGTATGGTTATACAACTAATGTTAATTATTTCAATATTTTTGGCAGTAGATGCTATACTAAGAAAGATGATTTCACTATAAATTTTAATCCTAAGAGTGATGACTTAGGTATTTTCTTGGGATATTCTACCAAAGGAAAGGCCTATAAGTGTTTCAATATAATGACCAACAAGATGGTTGAAAGTGTAAACGTGAAGGTAGATGAATAATTAGAGATATCTAATGAGTCAAATAGGAGAGACTCAGGGAATGTCCAAGAGATTGTGTATGTGCAACCTGAACTGCAAGAAACTTATGTATAGAATGGTGAGAACAAAGTGGTTCAATGTATAGAATAAGAAGAAGAAACATCTAGACTTGAACTGGGTATTCCAAGGTATGTGTTACCCAAATTTGCCATCTTGTCTAAATTTGGCTATAAGTGGAGAAAAATGAGGCTCCCACAAGGGTAGAGCCTAGCTTGTATATTTATTTCATGGTTCTTGTTATTTATCTTATTCTCTACATATTTATAGGTCTCTCATTTTACCTCTGGGTCATCCATTTTAAACTCTAAATTCCAAAAACCTTATGAAAAAACACCTAGACCCTAACTCCTTGGTGGTTATTCTAACTATTCGTTACCTTTTTTTTACTTAACTTCCAAATTTAGTACGTCCTTTAAGTTGTCTGTCAGCGGGGCCAATGTCATTTTCCTAATGGGTTCATATTTCCTAAAGCTATTTTTCTAAAGTATCGACATACTTTATTTACCTCTAGCAGAAATAGATTATCCTTTGCATACGATGGTTGTTGCAATGCCTCAATACCTAGATCATGCCTAAAGATTATTCAAGGAATCATAATTTTTCAATGCATGTCCATGAAAGGGGTGGTCTGAGGTTAGAACGAATAAGTTAAAGATCAAACATTTCTTTATTGATCTTATGGTTTGCACAATCCCTTGATAACTAGGATGCAGGTGTTTAACCATTGAGGAATCATGTCGTTGCGCTATGTGGATGGTGGGGTCACCTTTATAAGAGGTCTCAATATTATTAATATATGATCATGTCATTTTTTATTGAACAGTCTATACATTCCCTTGATGCAGAGATGAAAGGAAGTTAATCTTTGAGGCATTACACTTGCATGCCACATGTCCTTTCTGATCAATTGGGGCCTACGGTTTCCAAGGTAGGTAAAGAGTTAGTCTAAACTAAAGTTTATCTTCATTTTATGGTGGTCATAATTCCTTAAGTCCAAGATGCTCATGATCTAATGTTCAACACATTATGCCTTGTTGACGCATAACAGGTTGTCAGATCTTAGGCCCATCTACAGTAAGGGTAATCTCCAAGCAGGTTAAAATAGATCTGACAGCAAGCGTAAAGGTTTGATAACCAAGATGAAGATTTTCATCTATCAAGGAATTACATTGTTCTGTTACGTGTCCATGGTGGACTAGGCAGAGGTAGATAAAGTAAGGTAGGGATAGAGAAAGTCTAATTTCATTATACGGATGGTGCTTTGCTTTAGTCTAGAAGTAATCAAGATCTAACGATTAAGGCATTGCGCCAAGGTGACAACTGGAACTTATGAAATCATGGGTCCCAAGTTTATAAAGTAGCAAAGACACGGTAACTTAAAGAAGATCTGGTTGGTGCTATCACTCAAAGACCAAGATGAAGATGTTTAACCATTCAGGCAATGCACCCTATTGACACGTGTCCATATCAAATCTGAGGTCAGCACTGCAGTTAAGATAAAGGTAAGGTAAGTTGGTAAAGATCAAATAGTGGGGGATTTGAGTCAAGGGTAAAGATGCAGATAGTTAATGTTTGAGGCATCATAACTGCATGCCGCATGGAAGATTTGATATTGTGCTTGCGAATAACTTAAAGGAAATCGATGATCATTTTTTTAAGTTAGTAAAGATTCAAATCTAGGCCTTCGATTAGGTATTTTTTTTCCACCTATGACTATTTATGTTTAAATTCAAATATTCCAATGTCATTCTCTGAGTTTTCGTGATAGTGGTGACATGTTCTAACTTGCAGAGAGGGTAGATGGATCAAGATGATGTGTCTGCTTGAATTTATGGCTATGGAAGATATCTTTGAAGTGTATTTGATTGTCTAAGATGTTTCCTAAATTTTTTAATGGATAGACTTGACTATTTTAGGGTTTCTTATTTGTTTATTGGATATTTATTATAACCCTAATTTGTCTAATTTGATCTGATGAATTGACTCTCAAGCCTGTGTGCTAGGGGGGTGTATATAAGTCTTTTTTTTTAATCTTTTGTAGATAGGTTTAGAATATGTACGAGTTTTCAGTGACATTTTCTTTGTCCTAAATCTTTTCATGTGTCTTTAATTAGTAGTTTATCAAGCATTATGCAAGACTTTCTATGGCATTTTTCCTATGCTCAGGTTTTCATGTCTTTTGGGATTCTTTTTGAACCATAAAATATTGGTTGAGTAATGAGGAATTTTATGGTTTATTCTAGGTCTTCTTTCTTCTCACCATATTTGTGTGCTATGGTGGATGATTTATTTAGATGGTTTTGTGATTTTTGTTCATTCCTTTTCATCTTGTCTTATTCCTGTGTCTATTTTCTGAAGTGGATGTTTGTTTGCAGGTCATAGTCTGTTTCTATCTCCTTGAATATGCTATTGTCTGTGAAATTTTCTCTTTCCCTAAATACCCTCTTTTCATTTTAGACCTCTTTATGAAACAATTTTTTCAAACCTATCTAGGAAGTTGTACTTGTCCTAACTCTAAGATTTCATGCTAATTCTTAGTCATTGTATTGTGGTTCATGTATTTTTAGTGTATCACCTTGTAGGTTAAGTTTTTCTTTTTCCCTTTCAGTTCTCCTTCTATCCCTTTTCCTCCCAAGTTTTCTTTTCAAGTTTAAAGAACAAAAATAGGTGATTATCCAAGAGGAACCAATCTAGATTCTTGAGATTTCACTTCAGTTAGAAAAGGTCCCACAACTTGGAACTAATTCCCATGTTATACTAGATCATTTGACTTAAGAGCTTAATAGGGTGCAAATTTGGTGTATAACAATATGTAAATTTGAATTATTCTACTAATCAAATCATGGGTGAAAAAGATGTTGTTGTTGGAACAAGAAGGAAAATCAGGGAAAGTTCATGTCTGATTTACAAGTTTGAGCCTAAGACCATGAATGGATATTTGGTGAATAATTATTTGATAAAATCCATGGAAGAGGAGCTTGAAAATTTTGAAAAGAATGACACATGGTCACTTGTTCCTAAACCATCAAAGAAAAATGTGATTGGTACAAAGTGGGTTTTCAGGAACAACTGAATGAAGATGGAGAAGTGGTTGGTAATAAGGAGAGACTTGTGTGTAAGTTCTATGCACAAGAGGAAGGATTGGAGTTTGGAGATAAATTTTCTCCAATGGAAAGACTTGAAGGGGTAACAATTTTACTTTGTTATGCTTCTTATAATAATTTCAAAGTTTTTCAACTGGAGGTCAAATTTTCTTTTCTAAATAGGATTCTTGAAGAAGAGGTTTACATAGAGAAACTAGATAGATTTTCTTTTACTGAGAAAATGGATATGGTGTGCAAGATACAAAAGGAAATGTATGGACTGAAACAAGCACGTTTACCATGGTATGAAATATTACACTCTTATCTCATGAAGATTTAATTCATAAGAACAAGTGAAGATAGTAATGTGTACTTCAAGGTTGAAGGTGATAAGATAATCTTAGATGAAGTGTTTGTGGATGACATAATCTTTGGAGGAAATGATGAGATGAGCTTCATGTTTGCAAAATAGATGAAGAAAGAGTTGGAGATGTCAATGATAAGATAAATTAAGTTCTTTATTAGATTGCAGATTTCATAACTAAAGGATGCTATCTATATAATTTAGTTCATGTAAATAAAGGATCCACTAAAGACAGGGAATATTCCAATCCATTTGGAATCCTTATGGTGACTAGATGAAAGATATCTAAGGAGGATGGTTCAAGTGGGATGGATACAACTCTATATAGATCAATCATTGGTAAATTGCATTATGATGTTTATAATAGATGAGACATTACATAAGTTATTGGAATAGTGACCATATTTAAAGATAATCCAAAGGAATCTCACATGGTAGTAGTGAAGAAGATATTCAGGTACTTGAAAGGGATAGGAGACTATGGTCTTTGGTATGCTCACAAAGTGGATTTCTCTTTGAGTTTTTTTACTATTACAGATTGGGAAAGAAACATTGATGATAGAAAGAGTACAAGTGGAGAAGCATTCTTTGTAGGAGGATCACTTGTGTCATGTACAAGAAATAAGGAAAATTGAATCTCCCAATCTAGTGAAAAAGATGAGCATGTAGTAGAAGCTATCAATTATACACAAATTGCACAGATGAAGAAGATCCTAGAAGGTATCAAAGAGAAGGTAATTGTGTAAAATTTAAACACAAAATCTGCACACCCTACTGTATCCTTGGAAAATGGAAGCACTTCCATTTTTGACTTATTTAGCCATCTGAATAAGTGGTTTGGAGTCATGTGAAATTCCTTGAATGGGTCTTTGACTTGGATCTAGATTTTTCCCTATTCTACCCTTTTTCCCACTTCTCTCTACGATATTTCTAGCATCCTACATTGCAAATTTGAGGGTCTTGACCTCAGGGTCAAGGTTGACCTCGACCTTGACCTAGGTCATGGTTGAACTCAACCCTGACCTAGGTTATGGTCAACATTGACCGTGACCTAGGTCAGGGTCAACCTTGACCCTGTCCTACGCTCCAAATTTCAAGTTTCCAAGATTTCCAGATGTCGGGCTTCTGGGTCGGCTATTTCAGACTCTGAAGTATAGACTCTTAAAATTATATTTAATATAGGTCCACTTCTAGGGGTATAGGTCTAATTGGAATTTAATTCTCCTATGTAGGCCTCTCTAGAATATTGTGCTCTAGATTTTTATATAAGGAATCTTTTCTCCTTTTATATAAGAAAAAAAGATTGAAAAAGACAAGACATGAAGA
Source organism: Thuja plicata (assembly GCA_018584345.1). NCBI lineage: Eukaryota > Viridiplantae > Streptophyta > Pinopsida > Cupressales > Cupressaceae > Thuja > Thuja plicata. The sequence continues at coordinate 1,301,725 of MU225126.1, forward strand.
GGTGAGACGCAATTTCATCCATCCAAAGTCTACCCATAATCTATTTAAGGAGTTATCAAGCATTCAATATTTCATCAATTCAAGCATTAAATAATTCAAGCCTTCAAGAATTCAATTAAGCAAGGAGATTCGTTGGTATCCATTAAAGGATTCAAGCTCTATGCAGCCCTCTTGTTGAAGATTTCTCCATCCACATCCATGCAAGCTTCTTCCTATTCCAAGATCTATTTAAGAATGGTGTAGAAGATCTAAATGAAAATTGATTTCAGACATCCTACATCCTATGTTTTACATTCCAAATTAATTTCGAGGATCCATACTTGTGGATCAAAGGATTCGAATCCTCCACAAGGGTTTCCATACAAGTAAGGTGAATTTATTTATTGACCTTGTTTATATCTGCAATTTGTGAGGCCCAGCCTGGACCCCCATCATAGTTTTCTAGTTCTTGCTTATGATAGACTTAGCATATGATACTTTACTTTTGATGCATTATTAGACATTATGGACCTTATGCTTTATGTCACGGATTTGATTATTATGGATGCATGGACATATGATGCTTTATGATGAACATTATGAACCTTATTATGTTTTCTAGTTTGGACATTTATTTTGAGATTATAAATTCAGAAAAACTCATTATGATTATATTATGGTTATTGTAGAGATTTAGATTTATCTGATTTAAATGTTGAATTTCAATTTATTGCAATGTGAATTTTACCTTATGATAAATTCTCAAGATGAGAATTACGTAATCTTGTGATCTCTAGTAATAACTTACTATATGGATGATTTTCTTATGTTATAAATAATATTTATCTCCTTATGATGTATATTTATTTTCTTGGTCTACTGATATTTGAATTGAGTGTGCAGGTGAGAAACCATGGTACTTTATTCGGGGAACCAAACAAAGAGAATTGTGAACTCTGTTTGAGCAAAGGTTGCGTCTAATAGAAGACAAAACCTCATTGTTTTGTAATTTTATTCGTAAATGTATGTGGATGAATGTGGTAGCATAATCTTTAAAATGCATTCTTAAATTCTTTTCCTTGTGAGTTTGCCTAAGTGGATATGACATGGCTTAGTGATGTGTAAATTTTGT
>MU225126.1:1303987-1314417 GCA_018584345.1 Thuja plicata
CCACTTCACCCCAAGTTGGATCTTGAAAGATCCATTGTGTAAGCCTTGGGAAAAATGGGAGTTGAATGTAAAAATCCTCATGTTCTTGTGTAGTTGTTGTGATTGAATGTATCCTACCCTTGTTTGGTTCCCCAAGCTTGGGGTTGGCTTCATAAGCGGCCTATGGTTGGGTGGAGAGCTGCCCCATGGTTTCTCTTTTTCCTTGTTTGTTTTTGTATTGAATGTAGATTTAAAAGATTTGAGGGCACATTGAAAGTTTGGATAGAGACTAGAAGGAAAGAAAATTCAGATGTTTGCTTCTCAACTCCATTTTATCTTTATGTAAAGAGGCTTATGATAGCCATGTGCCAAGAAAAGAAAGAAAGAAACAATTTTTACTTGATAGCAAGAAGAAATCATTTTTTGTAAGAAATTTTGATAGCAATAAACAAGAAGTGGTTTTCTAGAAATTCCTTGTTGAGTATATTTTCAATTGCAATATCAAAGGAAATCAAAAGTTTTGTTTTGTTGCATAGCTTATTGTAAAAAAATTATTTTGTTGTGTGAGAGATTTTTCTTATAAAAAAAAAAATAATACCATTAGATTTTATCATGATAAATCTAAAAGTTTTTAAAAGAACATCTCATTCTTTCAAATACTCTTGTGTTCTCAAATGTAGTCTTTCAGATTTCAACTTATTAAATAAAAATAGAAAATATATCATAATCTTCTTGTATGGAAGTCTTTCCTTTTATTTTAATGAACTGCATATACTAGAAGTTTTTATATTGATGTTTTCTTGGAAATAAAAAAAAAATTGTTTGCTAAAGAAAATACAAATGTTTTTACACATGAGTATCGAAAATAAAATAATAGAGAATCTGTCCATATAACTTGTAATTACAGATCTTATAATTTATTGACTTCCTTTAATCTGCTGAGTAAAAAAAAAAAAATATATATCTATTATACACACACACACACACACACACACACATATATATATAATTTATTTTATATCCATTTATGCCTTTATATAAAAAAATAATGATAAATGAACTGCTGTATATATATACATACATATATATATACATATACATATATATACATATATATATATATATATACCTAAAACTTAAATAATAAATAAAAAAATAAAAAAAATATTAAACGGTGCGCGGGATTTCCTTTTGATCCTGCGTTTTTATTAAAATGAAATATAAAAAAAAGGGGCGGGGGGCGGCCGAAGCCAACCCCCAACCCCTACGGGTTCTTATGACTATGGGGGGGCAGTGTGGTGGGCGCGGCCACCACCGCTGCCACCACAGTCGGCAGCAAAAGCCGCCGCCGTGGTGGGTGGTGGGGACAGCGCCACCCACAGCTGTTCCCCTCCCTCCTCCATACTTTAATCCGTGCCTTCCCTCGTTCCTTCCAACTTGCAGCGCCGCCATTGTTGTGGCCGACACCAAATAAAAACACAGTCGCTCCCGCTACTTGTGGTATACACAAAAATTTATATATATTTATATATATATATACTGCAACAAGTATATACATATATATATATGTAAATATGTATGTATTTGCTGCTATTTCATCAATGAATCTCAATTGTAGACCTGCAAGAAGAAAGAGCCTAATGCAAAAAAAAAAAAATATAGAAATTATCATCTAGGGTTTGGAGGAAGAGGAAATGGAGAGAGAAAGCTAAAAGGGGAACTTTTAGCCTCTCTCATAATTGACCCTAACCCTAATTTCAAATTAGGGTTTGGGGATTTCAAAAAGGGGGAAATAAAGAGTGGGATTAAATTTGGAAATTAAAACTTCACTTAAAGTAACTTTATTTTATTACTGAATTAGTCCCCTAGTTAACCTTGTTTAGATTAAAGTGAATTAAGGGAATTGACTTATAGATAATTAATGTGACAAATTAAAGTGATGGTGGGAAATAAACAAATATATTTTATTACTGGTTTAGTTGTTGTAAAGAAAAATAATTTTATAATTTAATTGTATACTACTTATAAATCAACTATTTAATAATAAAAGACCCACTAGATGATTTCCTTTTGAACTTTCATTTTAGTAAATATTTACCAGAAGGGGTTAAATGATCATATCTGATAATTTTATTAAACATCRTTATTTAGGAGATTATCTTAATTTATAATAAAATTGAGATAACAGGGATGAAGATTTAAATTGAAATTTATAGTTAATTGTAAAAGGGAAAACCTAATTAAATTTCCTAGGAAAACTTAGGGACCCTTAATGTTATTTTTATGTGGACAATATATGTGGCCAGTATACTGACTTCTATAAAAATAATATTAAGGAGCACCATAACCTAGAGGGTTTTATATTAATGCAGAATCCTTAGCTTATAAGTAAATCCAATCTTTTCGAATAACCCTGGAGACAGAGAACAGTGAATCTTTCTCTCTTCCTCCACATCATCAAACTCTATTTGAATACCTGGTTGACATGTAGACACAGATAACCTTCCACTTATGATCCTTTATCTTTAAAGCATATAGGGTTAAGGGATGTTGACTCTAGTCATGATTCCCCTTAGACCCTCTTGTTAGTAATATTAATATTTAATTTCTCCTTCACAAAAAAAAAAGTTGTTGCATTTTGGGCGTGAAAATTTTGGGCATGACACAATTTCAATTATATTTGAAGGTTAATTCCAAAACTAGTATTTGGCCAAGGCAAACCCCACCCCCCCAAAAAAATAAAACCATTATTCTTTCATAAATAGGTATAGGATATCGAATTACAGAGAAGATTTAGATACCCTTTACGGCCAACTTTCAGGATTCACGATAGAATTTTGGTCGGAGAAGTGTAGGTCAAGGTCGACATAAAGGGGTGCAATTGCACCCCCACATTTGGGTTAAGGTCATCCTGACTCAAAAAAGAAAAATATTCCTAGGTTTTCTCCATCTTTGTGTTTATGTTCTAGGTTCGGTGTCAAAATTCTCTGAAACTTAGTACAGACACCAGAAAACAACAATTTTCAGATCTTCTATGCTTTGAGGTTAGTACTTGTCTTCAATTCATTTCAAGTTTTTAATCAATTCAAATCTACTACACACTCTTCATCCATAAACCATGGATTTAAGGCTCTCTTCTTTCTTCTTTTGTCTTATCGATTGATGCATTTGTGCATTAACCATTTTTATTATGGTTGATCAAAGTGGTTGTTTCCTTTTGTGAAATTTGGGGCTAGGAGGAGAATCTTAGCTTCCCCAAAAAACTTTAAATACACAATAAACATCTATTTCTTCCATTAAATACATTTACATCATACACATTATATCCCTATTACATTTTTATATCTTACTCCTACAAGCTAGCAATATTGAAGGCTCGTATACCGCTGTAAAATTCCCAAATTCCAAGAAGCTAGTCTCGGGGAAAAGAATGTAAATATTCAGACAATAAATTATAATTCTTGACAATTAGATTGAAATTCACATGTTCTTTTAGCACTGATTCATTATATACATATAAGGTTCCTTATGTATTCCAGAATTTAATAATCAAGTCTACTATAGAATATAAATCCAGCAAAATATAAATTTAGAATTTTAAGAATGCACATGTGTATATAAATAAAGCGGAATAAATACAGATTCATTTTTTCTATATAAATTTTAAAATATTGCAGTTATCCGCGGTTGTTCATCCAGTTTGTATCCACTAACCTTCCGCAGTCCGCAAACCCAGATATTATATATTCCTTTTTCATTTTTGCAAAGGGAAACTTTTCATTTATGAATAATGTTCATCTTCCATTGAGGAAGGATGTGTAAGGATGAAAGTCACTATTACACCTGTCTAAATCTATTTGTCTTCACACGAGGATTATGTGGAAGACTATCGTGAGACCCATCATGAACTTCACCACTAGGCTTCTCACACTTTATATCTCTAGTGCTTCTTGATACATAGATGTTGGATGTTAGATGCCAAAGCTGCTAATTGGGACCCGCCTTTTGAAGAACTGAAAGGTGGCCCTCATTGTTGATCTATGTAATTCACACTATTTCAACAAATAATGTTCCTCTCCCACTACTAAATCCACTAGGCCATAACAGACAATCTGACGAAAGGAGTTGATTTTGTCTTCATCTGTAATCACTTTCACATAATATTCAAGCATGATTTCTCCTCCACGAGCATGAATTTTTGACAACCAAAATTGGTTGTAATATTCCTCCAAGGGAACTACTTTATTTAAATATGTAACTTAATGTTACACTACTTTTAATTATGTAATATTAATTTGTCCAAACTATTAATATAAAATATTTAAATTCCTTTATTTTATTAGCCCTATAATAATTATTTGGGTACATGACAAGTCTCCCCTACATCATGTTGCTTTCCCACAACAAACTGTGAATATGGATGGCTCATAATCTTCTCATTTCCCCAAGTAGCATCATCCAAAGGAAAATCCTTCAATTTGATTTGATATTCCCGAATAGTGAGGTTACGTAGATGTCGATCCCACATTTCTACAATCATCTCAAGAATCATTGCAGTTTACCTTCCTCATACAAGGGAGGTAAAACCTCTGAAACTGTGACCTGTCTCCTAAAGCCTTATTGAAAGAAGAGATGTGGAACACATTGTGGATCCTTCTATCTACTGGTAAAGCCAATTCATATGCAACATCTCAAGTTTTTCCCACAATTAGATAAAGCCCATAAAACTGAGGCTTCAATTTCTCAACCCCCCTATGTCTGAGAGATGACTGTCGATAGGGCTATAATCTAAAATACACTAAATCACCAACCTCAAAACTCTGTTCCACCCTCTTCTTATTGGCATAGATCTTTTGGCAGTTTTGAGTACAATGTAGATTTTCCTTGAGAGTTTTCAAGATGTCCTAACTCTCTTGAAGTGAATCCCATGACTTGGGCACATTACTGGTATGAAAATCAAGATCTACAAAGGATAAGGCATTGTCCCCATATAATGCCTTAAATAGCATCATACTGATGGACATATGGAAAGTATTATTATAGAAATACTCGTCCAAATGTAACCAATGAACCCAAGCCTCTTGATGCCCTATGAAATAGTTATGAAGGTATCCTTCAATCCATTTATTGACTATCTTTGTCTGGCCATCGGTCTATAAATGGTAATTAGTCCTATGATGCAATACTATACCTTTCAACCTAAATTTTTCCACTAAAAAATTACTCAAAAATATGTTGTTACAATCGCTAATTATAGTCTTTGGTAGACCATGTAAGTGGAAAACTTCCTTGAAAAACAAGCTAGCAACTTGAATAGTTGTGAATTATTTAGTGATAGAAAATAAATGTGCAATTTTTTTTAATCGATCAACTATGAAAAAAATACAATCTTTACCTTGAGATCATGGTAAACCAGTAATGAAATCAATTGAGATACTCTCCCATTTCTGATCCGGAATAGACAAAGGCTGCAATAACTTGACTGGATAAGTATGTTCTACTTTATTCTGCTGACATGTGATACATTCCTTGATGCATTGAATAACATCATTTTTGAGCCCTTTCCATGTGAGTCATTCACATATGTACATGTAAGTTTTGAAATAATCTGGATGTCCTACTAACGGAATATCATGAACTATTTGTGAAATTTATAGTTTTAACTTAGACTCACATACTAAGAAGATTCTATCTTTGTAGTAAATAATGTCATTCACAACTTTGTACCTATCGTCCTAAACCTTTCCATCCAATAAATCATAATAAATGGAGTTTTTAGAATATTTGACCAACAAAAAGGGTCTGCAATCAGCTGGTACCCCATTTAAAGGATTTAGTTCAGGCCTCCTAGACAAAGCATCCACTACAACATTGTTCTTACCCTTAACATATTCAATTTAAAAATCATCAGCTTGAATTTTACTGATCCACTTTTTCTTCCTATCATTCAAGTCTCTTTGACTAAGAAAGTACTTTAAACTATTATGACCATTTTAACTACAAATTTTTCCCGAACTAAGTATTGTCTGAATTTAGCTAATGCATGCATAATAGCTAATATTTCCTTTTAATATATGGAATACATTTTTTCAGCACTAGTTACTTTTCTTCTTTCAAACACTATCAGATGTTTATTTTGCATTAAAATGGCCCCAATTCCTTTACCGTATGCATCACATTTTAATACAAAGGGCTGATCAAAATCTGGTAATGCAAGGATAAGGAAAGAACTCATTACCTTCTTGAGTTCCTTAAATAGCTGTTGTGACTCTATAGTCCATTAGAATGCCCCTAGTTTGGTAAGATCTATCAGTGGTGCTCCAAGATGAGAGAACCCTTTGATAAATCTCTTATAATAAATGCATAGACCAAACAAACCTCTTAAATCACAAAGAGTCTGTGGAGGCCGCCAATCTTTAATAGACATGATCTTTTCTTCATGCACCTGCACACCTTTAGCACTAATCATATGTCCCAAGTATAAAATTTCTATTATCCAAAATTCACATTTGGAGGCCTCTACGTATAGAGATTTAGACTCCATTATACCCAAAATTTCATCAATATGTTTCAGGTGTTCCTCCCAAGTCTTGTTGTAAATAAGTATATCATCAAAGAAGACATCAAAAAATTTCCACAGGTATGTATTAAAAAAATGGTTCATACAAGACTAAAATGTTGCTGGAGGATTTGTTAGCCCAAAAGGTATAACAAAAAATTCATAATAACCATAATGACAATGGAAAGTAGTTTTATCAATATCATGTTCCCTTAACTTAATCTGATGATATCCTGATCTTAAATCAATTTTAGAAAAATATACAACACCATGTAATTCATCTAAAAACTCATCAATATGGGGAATCAAATACCTATTTTTAATAGTCTTTTAACTGAGGGTATGATAGTCGATACACATGAGTAGAGTCCCAAATTTCTTTTTGACCATCACTACTGATGAAGCAAACGGACTCGAGTTGAGACTAACGTGTCTCATCTCTAATAGCTCCTTAATAGCTTTTTCTATTTCATCCTTCAATGCCTTAGGATGCCTTTATGGAGTAGTGATTATGGCCTTATCCCCTTCTTCCAATTCAATTATATGTAAAAAACCTCTATCTGGGGGTACTATAGGGGGTATATCACCAAAAACCAAACTGTGAGAATTCAATACTAGCAAAAAAACATATGAATAGTGCTTAGATTCAAAACATGTCACCTTTGTAGAAATCAAACACTGTGTCAACCAAGAAACCTCACCATGATAGAAAATAGCTTCCATCCTTTTAGAAGTAATAATCATGGGCCCAGCATTTGACATACCTCTAAGAATCACATTTTGTCCATCAACTTTGAAAGAGAATTCCATGTGTTTGACACTCTGAGAATACTTATCTAATGTTTACAACCACTGAATTCCTAACAAAACATTAGTATCCACCAAATCAATTACACAAAATTCATATTTCACTGTATAATTACCCAAAGAAATACTCAATTGTGGAACCTTATGTGAACTTACTAAATTAGTACCGCCTGCAAATTTCACATCAAAACCTTCATGTTTAACAATATGTAAACCTTGTTTCTTAACAAGAGCAGCATTAATAAAATTATGGGTAGATCCACTATCAATCATAACAATAAATTATTTTCCCTGTAACACCCCTCATACCCTTAAAATGTTTTAATGAGGAATTCCTGTCATGGATGCTATTATACCACCTGGTTGTTTATTATCCTGTTCAGAGGCAGAAATTTTTTGGGAACCTTATATATTTGGATCTATATTTTCCTCGTCTTTAACATTGGATATTACTTCAATGTAATGCATTTTTCCTTTTTCCAAACACCTATGACCTAGTTTTCATGATTCTTTACAAATGAAGCACAATTTGCGACTTCTGAGTTCATGCATTTCCTCTTTATCAAATCTGGGTTTTGGAAACGTTTCTTTGTTGGGAAGCTCCTTGTATTTGTCTTGTTTTGGTAGGGGGCTTTTATTCCAAATCTTTCCTTTTGAGGAAGGCTCTAAATCTCTATCCTTATTAACATATCCATTTGTAGTGTGGTAGGATATAAATACTTTACCCATCCTTTCAAAGAATCGAAGATTCCATCAATAAAAATAAAAATCTTGTGTCGCTCAGAAATTTCAGTGACAAGCACAACCCATTTTTTAAATTCAGTTATATATTGTTCAACTATTCATGTTTGTTTCAGTTGTAGTATTTTATTTTAAATGTAATTTAGGATCTTGGGAATCAAACATGAGATGTTGAGTGAATTCCATATATGTATCTACCAAATGATGGCCCAAGGTAACCTTCCCATGGTGCCACCATTAATGTGCTACTCCATATAAATGTAAAGCTACATATTTAATAGCTTCCACATCCATCATAGCATTTAATTGAAAACATGTCTCTAACTTTGAACCCATGCCCTGGTGGTTGTCTTTCCAATGCCATCAAAGTAAGGTATGGACATCTTCCCTATTTTTCTATATAATTCACTATTGTAATTTATGCCCCTATGAGGTCTATGTCTCGTCCTAACATCCATGTACTTTCTAAATGACATGTGAGATCTGAATTCTACCCCAGCTGATTCCCAATCATTTAAAATTTCATCTTGTACCTCTCTAGTAGTAGGTTCATGTTCTGGGTGCAAATTTCTAGGAGTAAAATTTGGCATGTAAGGTATAACTATTTTTGTCCTTTCAGGTTGATATTTATTAACTAAACGATCATCCCTACCACCTTCATTTTCATTTTGGTTTAAATTTTGAGTCATGAATTGATTCATCAGATTGGGCATAGTATTTACATTGTTTGGCATGTCCTATTCACTTCTCATCAATGCCACAATTAAATCCATATTATTTTCTTGTTCCCCCATGTTTTTGTCATGTTAAAAAATTATTTCTTCTTCTAACTCATTATGGCATTCTTCATTTTCAAATTTTTGATTTGAACTAGATGGATTGTTTGGATTTCTATTTTGACGTTCTCTGGTATTTCAGAAATTGTAATGGCCTGATGTCATATTCAGTAGAATTTTTTTTGTTTTGTTTTGGAAATACAAAATCTAAACACCATACAAGCTGGCAAGATTCAAGGCTATCATACCACTGTAAAATTCTTGAATTCCTAGAAGCTAGTCTCAGGGAATTAATGCAAAGATTCTCACAATAAATTATACTTCTTGAAAATTGGATGAAAATATAGATGTTCTTTCACCAATGATTTGTTATATTCGTATAAGAGTCCTTGTGTATTCCAGCATTTAATAATCAAGTCTACTACAAAATATAAATCCAACAAAATATAAGTTTAGATTTTTAATAGTACATGTGTGTATACAACTGTAGCGGAATAATTCCAGATTCCTGTTCTCTGTCTGAATTTTTAAATACTACAGTCCTTTAGGATTGGATTATACTAAGAGGGGAATGAATCAGTATAATAACACTTTAATTAATTTTTCTACCACTTAAACATTAATCATACATTTGCAGTAAAGAAAAGAACATAAGTAAATGACACATTACTCATAACACCATGTTTTGTTTATGAGGAAACCATGGCCAAGGGAAAACCTCACTGGGGATGATACCCACAAGCATGCACTAAAGTATAGTGTCCCTATAAGGAGACCTTGCCCTGTTAGGAGCTGAATATTATAAAGTACATTTCCTTGTTAGAGGAATAACAACCCTGTTAAAGGTTCACAACACCCTGTTAGGGGCCTCTGAGCTTACAACTCTTACAATATAATTCAGTTACAAAAGTTCTCAGTCGTGAACAAAAAAATCATTACTAATTCTTTGATAGCTCCTTTATAGTTCTTCAATGATAGCTATCATTCTTTTCTCTGCCATTCACATATCTGCTCTTCCAAGTAACTATTACAAAACTACATACTATCTTTACCAAAAAGATCTTACATATATATCTCACAACTTTACAAAGTCATCTCTTAAAATAAATATTACAAATATTACAAAGTCGACCTTCAATACATAATTCATTTAATATAGTTCTAGGCACCTAAAATTTACCAGGTGTATCCAAAGCATTCAAAACTATAAATCTCATCGAAATGCCTTAAAATCTCATCTCAATGCAAAACAAATAGATCAAATCAAATGGACATTTATCAAATCAGGTGGACAAAAATCAAATCAAATTAAAAGATCAAATAATCATGAAATCAAATAATTAAATTCAAGCCTAAAGGGATTAATCAAATTATGCAAATTGATTTTAATCAATTAATTGTATAGTTTAAATCAAAAAGATCAAATCTAACCCATTCACCTTTCCATGGCTAAATTAATTAAATGATTGAGTTATTTAATTCCTAATTTCTTTGAGACAACCAACCAACTTTCCCTCCATTTGAGAACACCTCAAAGCTTTTGACTTAACCAAAGTTTGATCATGATC
>MU225126.1:1315153-1380504 GCA_018584345.1 Thuja plicata
AGATTATTGTAAGGGATGCCCATGTGGCTTTTGATATTGTAATTCTGAAGTTTGTAATTCCACATTTGTGGAGCCAATAAGAAGCCAATTTTTTGTTCTTGAAAATTTCTATTGTTTCTCTTTGTTTATGTCGTGTACTTGTGGTTGTAAGTGGAGTCCCCCTCATCAAGTGGTATCAGAGCGAGAAGTTCCTGAGTGTGTAGACAGATCGCCGACTATGAGGTAGTTTGCACCAGGACTGTGGTTAGGGTTTCAGTGATAAGCATAAAAATGCCTCCATGAAGGGAGCGTGGCAGAAGAGCTGGAGGTGTACCGCCTGAGGTTAGAGCCCTCCAAAGACAAGTGCAAGCATTGCAAGAAGAGATTCACAGAGGCATGAATCTTGCCGTAAGAGAGGAAAGTGAGGATGAAGCCGATGTAGAAGGAGATTTTGATCAGGAAGGTGAAACTTTGAACCAAGAGGAGGAAAGGTTTTTCTGGGCCATTTCAAAGATCAGGAAAAGACCTAAGCTTGAGGTTCCCATATTTTTGGGAAATCTTAACCCAGAAGAGTTGATCGACTGGATCAATGAAATAGAAGAATATTTTGAGTATGAAGATATTGAGGATCCAGATTCAGTTGGAGCGAAATAGAAGAGGAAAGGAGAAAATCACAAGATGGGATCGGATGGTGGATAAATTAAAGCGACAGTTCATCCCTGTTGATTATGAGCTCTATCTACTAAAGAAAATGCAAGGTTTGAAAAAAGCAAGAAAATATGTCCAAGAGTATACAGAGGAGTTCTATCGAATCCTCATCCAAACAGGCCATGCAGAAGCTAACAAGGAGAAAGTTTCCCGTTACCTTAATGGGTTGAGGCCGAGCATTCAGGAGGAGTTGAACTTGATCCAAATGAACAGTATTGAAGAGGCCTACCAATTTTCCCTAAAGGTAGAGGAAAAGTTGAACAAGAAGTTTTAAAGAAGGCAAAGCGGAAGAGGTCACGGTGGAAGATCTGGTGGACGATCTTATGGAGGCCAAAATGAAGATCAGAAAAATAAGGATGAGGCCAGTAGTAGTCAGGGTCAAAGGGGAAATAATTTCAATCAAAATAATAGAGATCAAAGAGGAAGAGGACGAGGAAAAGGATCAGAAAGAGGAGGGTTTCGTGGAACATGTTTTCACTGTGGAGAAGGTCATAGGGCATATGAATGTCCTCAATGCCAAGGAAGGGAAGATAGGAGAAATCACGGCCAGGCTAGAGTTGCACATGTGGATGAAGATGCAAAATCATCTCATTGTGAAGATGCGGAAGGAGGAGAAGTCCTAGTTAACAGAAGAGTCCTAGTTAACAAAAGATTCCTGCTGAGTAGTGAAAATGAACCTAAGCAAAGGAGGAGCTTGTCTCACACTAGGTGCAAGTGTGAGAATAAGTGTTGTGATGTGATTATTGATAGTGGAAGTACTGAAAATATAGTGTCAGAAGAGATGGTCACAAATTTGAAGCTCAAGAGGCAGAAACACCCACATCCATTCCGGATCGCCTGGGTGCAGGATGACCACAAGGTCATGGTTAATGAACAGTGCCTAGTAAAGTTTAAGATTGGAAGGTACTATGATGAGGTACTATATGATATCATACCTATGGATGCTTATCATATGTTGTTGGGAAGGTTGTGGCAGTTTGATAGGCATGATGTACATGATGGCTGTGCAAATACATATTCCCTGACAAAGGATGGAGTGCGACATAAGCTAAAACCACTGAACAATACCAAAGAAAAGGTATGTAGTAATGCAAGAATAACTTTTGTTGATGGAAGAAAATTCCTAGAGGGTATGAAGCATGAGCATATGTGTTTTTCTTTAATTCCAAAAGCTAGTAAGGAGGAAGTAGAAGATGTGCCTATAGAATCTGCAGATCTGTTGAATGATTTTCAGGATATTATATCCGATAATGTGCCCGATAGATTACCACCAGTAAGGAAGATCAGTCATCAGATGGACTTGATCCCAAGAGCCAGTTTGCCAAACAAGGCAGCACACAGAATGACACCAGCAGAAAGTGAAGAATTGAACAAACAAGTGCAAGAGTTGTTGCATAAGGGTTTGATTCATGAGAGCTTGAGTCCATGTGTTGTGCTAGCAGTATTAACACCAAAGGAGAATGGAGAATGGAGGATGTGCACAGATTCTAGGGCTATCAACAAGATCACAATCAAGTACAGATTTCCATTGCCATGGATGGATGATATTATGGACTGTTTGAGTGGAGCTGTGTACTTCTCAACGATAGATCTGAAAAGTGGATATCACCAGATTCAGATCAGAGAAGGAGATGAATGGAAGACTGCCTTCAAAACAAAGGAGGGAATTTTTGAGTAGTTGGTCATGCCCTTTGGGCTAACCAATGCACCAAGCACTTTCATGCGGCTCATGAACGAGGTCTTGAAAGAATTTTTGGGTAAGTTTTTCATTTTTTACCTAGATGATATTTTGATCTTTAGTAAGACATTGGAGGAGCATCTAATGCATATTCGTAGGGTTTTAGAGAAGTTGAGGGAAGAAAAATTGTTGATTAATTTGAAGAAGTGCAGTTTTGTTAAGAAGGAGTTAGTGTATCTGAGATTTGTAGTTTCAGCAGAAGGACTGAAAATGGAACCAGAGAAAGTGAAGGCTATCCTAGAATGGCCTACTCCAAGGAGTGCTACTGAGGTAAGATCATTTCATGGTTTGGCTAGCTTATACAAAAAGTTTATTAGAAGTTTTAGCTGTATTTGTGGTCCCTTGACTGAAATAATGAGAGGGGATAGGAAAGAGTTTAAGGGGACTAAAGGGGCTGAGAAGAGTTTTGAACTGTTAAAACAAAAAGTTATAGAACAACCTGTTTTAGTACTTCTTGATTTTAATAAGGTGTTTCAAGTAGACTGTGATGCTAGTGGTACTGGAATCGGAGCTAGTTTTGAGCCAAGAAGGTAAACCTGTTGCATATTTCAGTAAGAAGTTAAATGATGCCAAGAGAAAATATTTCATTTATGATCAAGAATTTTATGCTATAATTCAGGCATTGAAGAAGTGGAGACACTATCTGCTTCCTAAGGAGTTTGTTTTATATACTGACCATAAAGCTTTGCAATATTTGAATAGTCAAGGAAAGTTGAATCAAAGACATTTGAAATGGGTTGAACTTTTGCAGAGTTACACATTTGTTTTGAAACACAAGAGTGGAAAGTCTAACAGAGTTGCAGATGCTCTTAGCAGAAGAAAACTTTTGCAAATAGAGATGTAGATCGAGGTGGTTGGGTTCAAGGAATTCAAGAGTTTGTATCCAGAGGATGCTAGTTTTGGTGAAGCTTGGAAAGCTTGTACAGGACCTGTTACTCTAGATAGGACGAAGTGGTTGGATTTCATCATTCAGGATGGAATGTAATTCAGAGGGAGCCGATTATGCATTCCATGAAGTTCTATGAGGGAAAATCTCATCAAGGAGAAGCATAGCGGAGGATTAGATGGACATTTCGGTTGAGATAAAACCCTTGCTCTGGTTAGCAAGAATTATTATTAGCCATAGTTGTAGCAAGATATCAAGAAGTTTGTATAGAGTTGTAGAGTATGTCAAATGGAAAAAGGAGCAAAGTAGAATACAGGATTGTATCAACCATTACCTGTACCAGAGAAGCCTTGGGAGGATATCAATATGGACTTTGTTCTTGGTTTACCAAGGACTCAGCGGGGACATGATTCAATTTTTGTGGTGGTTGATAGGTTTTCAAAGATGGCACATTTCATTCCCTGTAAGAAGATAAATGATGTTATTCATGTGGCTGGATTGTTTTTTAGAAAAGTGGTGAGACTACATGGTCTGCCAAAGAGTATAGTTTCAGATCAAGACACTAAGTTTGTTGGATATTTCTAGCACACATTGTGGAAGAAGTTGAAGATAGACTTGAAGTTTAGCTCATCACATCATCCATAGACGGATGGACAGACAAAGGTGGTGAACAGGAGTTTGGGAAATTTGCTGAGATGTTTGGCTGGGGATAAGCCAACAGGCTGGGATTTGATTCTACCACAGGAAGAATTTGCTTACAATAATTTTGTCAATAGGAGCACTGGTAAATCACCATTCCAGATTGTGTATCGAAGTAGTCCAACAAATGCATCTGAATTGAGAAAGATAGATAAAGGAGAAATAAGTAGTGCTGAAGTTGAGGATTTTGCAGAACACTTGAAGAACATTCATGAGGAAGTGAGGAAGCACATTACCAAAGTGAATGCATAGTATAAGGCTAAGGCAGATGAGAAAAGGAGACACAAAGAATTTTAGGTTGGGGATGAAGTCATGGTTCATTTGCGGAAGGAGCGATTTCCAATTGGTACATATAACAAGTTGAAAATGAAGAAGTTTGGGCCATGTAAGATACTGAAGAAGCATGATTCAGGAAATACTTATGAGGTAGAATTGCCTACTGAGTTGAATATTTCACCATTATTTAACATTGCAGATTTGATAGAGTACCATGAAGGGGGTATTGAAGGTGAGGTCACAAAAACACAGTGGAGTATTCCAGCTACTACTTTAGCTACCAAGGAGATTGAAGATATACTACATAGTCATGTTGCCAGAAGCATAAGAAATAGAAAAATAATGAAGAATATCTGGTCAAATAGAGAGGACAACTTGTAGAAGATTCATCATGGCTAACAAAGGAGGAGGTTGACGAGTTTGGTTTTCCTCTACACACCTGAGACGTGACAGGGTCACTTCTCAAATTACCCCGGGTGTCTGATGCAGGAGCATCCTAGGTGTAAGGTCAATCTTGCATCACCCAAAAATATATGTTTTTCTATTAAATAAGGGCTATTTTGTACAAAGCTGCTATTTTTGGAAACTTACTATTTTTAGTAAGTTGGTCATTTGAACCCAGAATGTTCTAATTTTCTAGGTGAAGGTTCATCTTAGTCATATAAGAATGCCAGTTGATTTTCATTGCCAGATCATTTGTATTGGCGAAGTTATTAAGGATTTACTATTGAGATTTTAGGGTGCAAAACCTTTGAGCTCAATTTTCAAGACCTTAGATGCTCCAGATCTAGGTCGAACCCCCGGCTGACTGGCACTTTGCAAGTCAGGCACTATAGATCGCGATCTCTCCTTTCCAGAAAGTGGTTATAATAGCCAATTGGAGCTACGGTTCAAAAGTTATGGCTTCCAGAAGTTGGGCTACCTAATCTCATATTTTGTAAATATTTAAAGCTGACCCTTTTGTAATAAAAGTGAAAAAATAATTAAATGCTAAGGGTAGTCAGCCTTAATGGCTAGATTTCTAGAACCTTCTCGGGTGGTGGAAAATTTCTTATTTAAGGAAGGGCCGTGGTGTTTTTGAGGGTAGTTCTGGGTGGTTATTTGAGGCTTTGTCCTACAGATTATTGTAAGGGATGACCATGTGGCTTTTGATATTGTAATTCTGAAGTTTGTAATTCCACATTTGTGGAGCCAATAAGAAGCCAATTTTCTATTCTTGAAAATTTCTATTGTTTCTCTTTGTTTATGTCGTGTACTTGTGGTTTTAAGGGGAGTCCCCCTCATCAAATTTCAAGAGCAATGCATCCTTACTATAGGCATTTTGAGGGCATTTGAGAGATTTTGATCATATTTCAGCATTGCATAACATTTAGAATATCATGTTTAGGAGCATTTGTTGTTTTATACCACATCTTGGAGCATTTTGAGCATTGTTTATCATTTATTTATCATTCTAGGATTGTCCTCGGGAGAGATTAAGAATAAGAGCTATCTTAACATAGATTAGATAGAGAACCATGAGATGATATGGGTTTTAAACTTCAACTCTTAGATTAAACAACATTTTCTTTCCATAGAGTTGTTTCTTATTATCCTAATTTCATGAAGGTGTTGATCTTACACCCACAAATGGCACCCACCATGGGGCTCTAAGCCTCATTTCTAACATTTTATCATAGTATTTTGTGTGTTTTGCTTTGTTCTTTGTGCTATTTTGTATGAAAATAGGTGAAGAGCCGCTTATGCAATATTCAGAGCTACCTATGAGTAATAAAGCACCGCCTACAGAGTTTCTTTCGTCTCCATCTTTCGTTCTTCAACCGCATGCTAGATAAAGTGTGATGCCTGCTAGATAAAGTGTTCCATCGGCTAGATAAAGTGTGCCACTTACTAATTTTCAAGAGCCGCCTACCAGCAAAACCCGATTGCGTTTTATACTTTCTCTACCACCTATTAATTTTGTTTAGCCTCCTATGGATTGTTTTAAGTTGCGTAGTAGGATTTAAATGCCACTTAGAAAGTTTCTATTTACACTTAGCAATATTTAAATGCCGCTCTTTAGCTGTTAAATGCTGCATAAATCTTTCTGCTTTAAATTAGGTTTTTAATGATTTGCTCACTATTTTGACTCTCTGTGTTTTTCTATCCTATAGATGAAAAATCACCTGAAAGTGTAGAAACCAGAGAAATGGGTCAGAAGGCTTAGCAAAGAGGTGAGAATTAAGGTAAAAAATGACAAACAAATACATGTAGCCAATCTTTTAGAGATTTTATTTGAGGAGGAACACTTATATGATCACTACATTAAACTATTTTTTTCTTACAATAGAAAATTTCCCACTCTTTAGTTAATTTTCATACCTACTTCTTTAAGCTTTGACTTGATAAGATTTTGATTAAAAGAGCTTTTAGAAGGGAATTTATCATTTTAGTTTTCCAAGTTTTCTTCACTTTCTCTCTCTTTTTGTTGACTAACTTGTTGGATGAGCTGGAGTGGGAACAATCACCACTAGGTGAGTGGAAATAAACCAAAACCAATAAAAAATGCACCTATCCTTGCTAACTTTGAAAACCAGGTATTTATCTAATCAAGTTCTTAACTTGTGGAAAATTATTTGAATCTAGCATAATTAGGGACACCCTACTATTTTTCGTTCAAACGAGACATTAGGTATATGCTCTCAACTTTTCAAAGTTGATCAAAAAGCCAAAAGTGTAAAGTTTGGGAGGTGAAAAGAAAGGGAAGATTAATTGAACCACATATCTCATTTTTTAAGAACCTCCTTGTCAAGATGTTGAAAACAAACAATTTTTTCTTGAGGTGTTTGGAAAAAAGAAAAACAATAGGGATATGCTCTTCACTCTTTGACTGAATCAGATTCTTAAACTTTTTGGACTGAGTTCGGTTCTTTCTTTCCATATTCATGCTAGCTAAATAGAGCTTTAAAGGGCCTGCAGAGCTTTAAAGGGCATGCCTCCCGAGAATTACCTTACGAGGATGGTGAGAAGGAACTACCCAAAGTGGGAGATATTGCCTTTTACCGCAATGTCATCCGACCCACTATAAATAAATTCACTTTACCTTAATCGAAAAGTGACTAAAACTTGTTCAAGTTGTCCTCACTTCCTCGAGTAGTCCTTTGATATTGCACACAATCATACTTTTGTGTGTGTGAGAATCCCACAAGGGGGTAAAGGATCTTGACAAGATTTAGAATGGAAATGATTGAAAACTTGGATAAAATAGTATACCTACCTTTGTAGAGCCATTGTTAAAAGACAAATTTGTTTGACTCTAAGGTAGACTGTTTGGATGAAATTCTTGTGCAAACCTATAAAAACATCTGAGAGAATACACTTTTAGTGTGATTTTAGGGATATCATACAAATTTGATGTGCATGTTGAGCTTGTACTTTATTTTCATGCAAGATTCTTTTTAACAAATCTGATCAAAGCCCTTAAATTTTTAAACCCCAAAAATACAAAAAAATTGATAAAACCAACTTTGATCAGCAAAGCGCCACATACCATCATTTTAGAGCCGTGTATAAACAAAACTAGACCACTTACAAACCTTAAAATGCTTCTTGAAATCATTCAACAGCCGCGTAAGCTACTGGAAAGTGTCATGTATAAATATTTTAAGACTTCCTATCAACAGGCAAACGCTGCCTACTAACTACAGAGTGCCATGTACAGTGATTCTAGTGACCATGTACTATTAATTAAAAGTCGCCTACACTCAGGAAAGTGCCACCCAAAAACAAAAAGGTGAAAATAGTGGGTATATACTGAGGGTTTGAAAATGAGAAAATTCTATTTTTGGATACCCTTTTAAAGGTTCTACCTTTGTGTATACTCAATTGGATCAGAATCCACCATTATTGGGCATTTTGCAAATTTATCCACAAATTGATCCCTTGAAGTGAGTTAAAAACCTAGGATCTTCATTCGATTCATGTTAATGCCAATTTTTACTCGATCATATTACATTAAGACTACCCTACAACCAAATAGATCTTATCTAAGGAAAGAGTGTTGTTTTCCAGGTGATCCTTTTTCTTCAAGGCCCTTACAAGAACCCATCAAGGAAATAGAACCAAGGATGTCTTCTCCATTTGGCCATATTGATCCCAATCAAATCAACCATGTAAACAAGGACATGAGAAATCAGGGAAATGTTTATCCTAACAACAAAGGATCCAACAAAAATACCAATGGAGGAGAAAACATGGACCCTAACAATAAAGGGATGAACAATAAAAAACAATGGGGACAAAATTGACCCTAATGATGAGGAGTTAACTGATGAATAGGTTAATGAGGCTATGCAAAGCCCTTTCTTCATGAAACTTATGGAAAAAGTGTTGGAAAAAGACAAGGAGAAGTACTTTTTAGACCTAGCACAAATGGGTCTCAAACTTCCACACAATTATGATGTCACCAAACTTAAACAAGAAGAAGTAGAGGCTAATCCCATTGACATCATGAAAAAACAATTCCAAATTTTTCAGATGCAATTGGACACAATAAAACAAAGTGGGGCTCCTAAACACTTTTCTATCGAAGCTTTGTGTCCATTTCCCTTTGATAAGTCTTCAAACATGATTCCATTTCCAACAAATGCTATTTATCCTAAATATGATAAATATGAAGGAACATTTGATCCCCAAGATCACTTAAGGGAATTTTTTGCCCTATGTCTAGAGTTCATGCATGACACAAATTACCTTATGAGGTTATTCCCTAGAAGTTTGGGAGGTATGGCAATGGAGTGGTTTTCAAAGTTACCCTCTGGCATTCGAACTTTTGTGGAATTGGCCTCTAAGTTTGTAACTCACTATTCCTATAACATCAAACATGAGTTTACAATGCTTAATGTATACAACACCAAACAAAGAGATGGAGAGAGATTCCTACTTTTCCTACAATGATGGAGAGCAATATTTGCTAGATACCCTTGAAGTGTACCCGGAAAGGAGAAGATGGATATTTTTGTCAACATATTGAATCATGAAATGAACTATCGATTAAGGCTATAATTTCCTAGGTCAGTTAAAGACCTAATTGAGAATAGGGAGACAACAGAGGAGGTATTGATAAAAAGTGGAGAAATCAAACTTTACAAAGATAACAAGAATAACAACAACAGCAATACCTCCAACACTAATCAAAATTGAAATTCCATCAACAACAACCGATTTTGGATGAAGAATAACAACAATAAAGGAGTGTTAATGATGGAGTGGTTGAGGATAACACTTTAAAGGCTACCCATTTTAGTCTCACTCAAAACTCAGTTCAAGCCAATAATTTGAACCAAGCACCCAAAGTGCTCTTTAACAACAAAAAAACTAATAAAATGTTGGGAATAATCAAGGGACTTAAAATCCTAAACCTTTCTTTCCACCTACACCCAAAAGGACATTCACTTATTTGCGTGAACCATTGGAGAATGCATTAAGGACACTTATTGAAAATAAACTTATTGACTTACCAGTAGTACAACCATATGAACCTCAAATTAAGCCAAATTGGTGGAGTGAGAATAACCATTGTGAATATGATCAAAATAGGGGACATAAGACCAATGATTTCATGCATCTTAGGCATGTGGTACAAGATCACATAGACAATGGTGTGATAAAAGTGGATGACCCTAAAACTAATGAATATCACACAGCCTTTAAAACTCCTTTCTATAAACATGAAAAAGGAGAATCTTCCAATTAAAACAATGGAGGAAATAGTGTGAATAATGCAAGAGGCAGTCATAATGTTAACTTTTCTCATACTTATGACAATACTATCAATGTTGTTGTGATCAAATATCAACCTATTCAAGGGTCCCCTAATGCCATCACAAGGGGGCAAGCCTAAAAGGTTACCCTACAAGGGGGTACTCCTATTACTATTGGCCCTAAAACACCAACTATTTTGGCTAAACAAACACCACCCACAACAAATCCTTATAGTTTGGTGGATCAATTACAAAAGACTCCAGCACAAATATCAATTTTGGAGTTGTTGAAATTATCTCCTAATCACAAGGAGATCTTGGAAAAAGCCTTGTGTGAGACCACTGTTCCTATAAACTTGGAGGAAGAAAATTTTTAGAACATGGTAGGGCATCTCATAGCCCCTCATTATCTTTACTTTTTAGAGCAAGATGACATGTCTTTAACACATCCTCACAACTTACCCTTGCATATAGAGCTATTAATCCAAACACATAGGGTCAAGAGATTTCTCATAGATGGTGGAGCTAGTATTAATATTTTCACTCTAAACCTTGTCAAATCATTAGGGTTATCAGAGTCTTCCATTTATCCAAAGAAGCCAATCACTATTAAGGCTTATGATGAGGAGGAAAGGTCTTCAAAGGGTATGATCATTCTACCAATTCAAGTGGGACCTATCAAAAAGGATACCATATATCAGGTCGTTGATATGAAATTGACCTACAACATCTTACTAGGGAGGCCATGGATACATGAAATGCAAGTGGTACCTTCTACATATCACCAATGAATCAAATTTCCATACATGGGGGAAGAGATCACGATTGGAGGAGATTCAAATCCTTTCCAATATTTCAATGATTTAAAGATAAGTCATGAATTGTATATTCCTCATAATAGGGAAAGAGTCATCCCTGATGTTACCATGGAAGAAGCCAAAGAGGAAAGTTCAAACCCAACATCAAATGTCACATCAACTTCTAACCCTATTCAAACTAACTCAACTACATTGTCTAAGGGAAAAGAAAAGATGAGTTATGAGGGTTCAAATTCAAAGGATAATTCAGTTCAGAATTCAACATTGAGAATGGAAACTTCTAAGCCCACTAAGGAGGAGAGAGACCAAAATAAGAAATATTATTATGAAAAGATGAGAAACCTAATGAATCAATTTGAGAAACAATGCAAAATCAACTCAAAAGGGGTAGGGGAATATTTTGTTTCCCTATTTGATTTACCTACATCTCCAAGGACACATGGAAAGCCATCCAAAGATCATCAAACTCATAAATACAATTCCCATTTTGTAAGGGAATTTGACAAACAAGAAATGGACAAAGAAAATAACGAGGTATTACAATGGCTTTACAAAGAAGATGACAATTTAGCTAATTCCAATGAAAGGGTACAACATATCAATATCCAAACTGATCAATATGGAAAAGGATTTGATATCATGACAAAAATGGGGTATAAGGGAAGAGGACCCTTAGGAGTTCAACATAGAGGGTTGTTAGAACCTATTGAATCAGTTTGGAGAGCAAAAGAGGAGAAAGCCGGCATAGGTTTTCAACATAAAGGAGAAAGTTCAAGTCCCATGCCTGATTTTTTTGCACATATCCATATGGTAGGTTCTGAAAGTGAAGATGATTCTAGGGATTATGAGTGGGATTCCTTTTCCAAATAATATTTTCATGAAATAGAGGTTGATACCATTCACACTTATGCAACTCCTCCTAAAGTTGAGCATCAAGAACATGTAACTCAAATTCTGAATTCAACTCAAACATCAAGTGAGCCTCAACAAGTCAATGTAGAACAAGCACCTCTTTTCACTCAATGGGTAGGTGAACCTTGGGTACTTTTGTGGGTGGGAGATTCTAACCTAGTGTTTAATCCACATTCTTTCTTTCCCATAGAAATCTTAGAGGACTCTAATGAAGAGGATTTTGAACTGTCTTCCATGGACCATCTTGAAGAAGCACATCTCATAGACCATGATGATAAAATGTATGAACCATCAAAAAAAGTCATGTACTTAACTCCTTCAAATGAAAACCCATCCAATTAATCCTTGTCCTTAATTCATCCTACACTTATTGATTGGGATCTCTCCAAGCCAAATGACTTACTCTACTTCCCAAATGACAATGCAATGGCCTTATACCTCAATGCGGTTGAACCCAGATCTTCCACCAATAGAATTACTCCAGACATTATGGTAGGGGCAGGTGTTCAACCTCTTAATAAAAAAAATGAAGAGAAAATATACAAATAAATGAGAAGGTCTAGTGGTGAAAACCAACATGTCGCAGTGCTAGACCCAAAAAAAGTAAAAATAAAGGATGTTTCTAAAGGTGAAACCCAACTGTGGCACCTAAGGGAGAGAGGTTGGACACCTTACCAGCTCATGAAGATGAAAGATAACCTATACTTATTGAACCCACATCAAAGGTTAACATTGGAATAGAAGAGGATCCTAAATTCATTCACTTGGCAGCATCTTTGAGTCCCTTAGAGAGAGAAGAGTTCATTGTATTCTTTCAAGAAAAAAAAATCAACTTTGCATGGTCAGATGCTGATATGGACTGATTAGATCCAAGTTTCATAATGCATCACTTAAATGTGAAACCAGGGGTTAAGCTCATCAAGCAAAAGTTATGAAAAATGCATCCACATGTAGCCCTTTTAGTCAAAGCTGAATTGGAGAAATTACTCAAAGAAGGATTTATAAAATTAATAGCATATTCCAAATGGATCTCCAACATTATACTGGTTACGAAACATTATAAAGCCATAAGGGTTTACATAGATTTCAGAGATTTAAACCTTGCTTGTCCAAAAGATGACTTTCCATTACCTAGCATTGATGCTATTGTGGATCTCACTGTCAAACATTTTATGTTTTCACTTATGGATGGATTTAGTGTCTATAATAAAATTTGCATTACACCTAAGGATCAAGAGAAGATAGTCTTTACATGCCCATGGGGTACATTTTGTTGGAATTTAATGCCCTTCAGTCTCAAAAATGTTAGAGCCACTTATCAAAGAGCAATGACTACCATTTTCCATGACATGATGCACACCTTTATGGAGGATTATGTGGATGAAATTATAGCTAAGTCACATAAAAGAAAAGATCATTTATCCATACTTTAAAAGGTTTTTACAAGGCTAGAACAATTCAAAGTAAGACTTAACCCAAAGAAATGTGCTTTTGGGGTACAATCTGGAAAACTCCTAGGATACATTGTTTCAACAAAAGGCATTGAAGTAGATCCTAAAAAAGGTAAAATAAAAAATTGACATGGACATTCCAAAGAATATTAGTCAAATGAGGTCATTTCAAGGAAGGCTTCAATCTATAATAAGGTTCATTTCTCAATTGGCAGAAAAATGCCATTCTTTCACCAGATTACTACATAAAGACACCATCTTCACATGGGATGAGGAGTGTGATAAAGCCTTTACATTAATGAAAACATGCTTAATGAATCAACCTATCTTGATGTCACCTATTCAAGGAAAACCTTTGTTACTCTATATTTCAGCAACGGAAAAATCTTTAGGAGTCTTATTGGCACAAGAGGATGATGAAGGAAAAGAAAGAGTTATCTACTATTTGAGTAGAACCTTGATCAAATATGAATTCAAATATAGCTTCATGGAAAGGGCTTGCCTAGCAGTGGTATTTGCCTCTCAAAATTTAATACATTATATGTTGTTTCATAAGGTGAAACTCATAGCCAGGATTGATCCCTTAAAATACTTACTTAGCAAAACAGCTTTAACTGGAAGGATTGCAAAGTGGGTCATGGTACTTAGTGAATTTGACATTGAATATGTTGATAGGAAAGCAATCAAAGGTCAAGTTATAGCTGATCAATTTGATGAATATCCTCAAGAATCTACACATGCTATGCAAGTGGAATTCCCAGATTTTGAAATTGTGAATGTAGAAGCTAAGACATGGACTTTATACTTTGATGGATCTTATACCCAAAATGGTAGTGGAGCAGGCATTCTTTTGATTAAACCACAAGGTTACACAATCCCAAAATCTTACAAGTTAATGTTCCCTTGCAGCAATAATATAGCAGAGTATGAAGGTTTGACCATAGGAATAAAGATGACCTTGGAATGGAATGTCACAGAATTAAGAGTCTATGGGGACTGTCAATTAGTCATTAATCAAGTTAATGATGAATAGAATACTAAGGATGAAAAAATGATGCCTTACAAGAAATTGGTGGATGATTGGAAAAGGTACTTTACTTTGATTACTTTTGAACAAATTCCAAGAGACAAGAATAGAGAAGCAAATGCAATGGCTACTTTGGCATCGTTAATTCAAATGCACGATCAAAATGAAAAGTATGAGTTCTTGGTGGAAGAATTGGTTAAACCAACATTTTACCTACCTGATACCCAAATTATTTCCCTTTTAAATGGACATGACTCACCATGGTATGGACCCATCTATGCCTACCTAAAAAACAAAACCTTACCTATAGACCAAACCCGTGCTCAAAAGAAAAATTTCATAAGACAAGTGGCCCTTTATACCATCCTTTCTGACACATTATATCGTAAAGGTCTTGACAGAATGCTCCTTAGATGTTTAGAGGAAGATGAATCAAAATTAGCTTTGAAAGACATTTATGAGGGGATTTGTGGGTCACATTCAAGTGGTTTAAACCTAGCTAAGAAAATCCTACATATGGGGTACTTTTGGAAAACCTTAGAAAGAGATACTTGTCAATATGTCAAAGTTTGTGCAAAATGTCAATACCATGGAGACATAATCCATGCACTAGCATAAGAGTTACACCCTTTTGTCACACCATGGCCATTCTATCAATGGGGCTTTGATTTGATTGGCATGATTTATCCACCTTCTTCCAATGGACACAAGTATATAATTACGAAAATAGAGTACTTCACTAAATGGGTTGAGGTTGTCCCTTTATCAACTACAATAGGGAAGAAAATTCCAATGTTTATCCTAAATCATATCATTTGCAGATATGGCATTCCTCATGCCATCATCACAGATAATGGAAAATAGTTTTTGAACAAAGATGTTCATGAACTTTGGGACACATTCCATATTACACATCACTCTTCATCCATTTACTATCCCCAAGGTAATGGACAAGAAGAAGCTACCAACAAGAACATCCTTAAAATTCTTAAGAGATCTGTTGGCAAGTCAGTAAAGGATTGGCATCTTCAAATCAATCTAGCATTGTGGACTTATAGGACTAGTATTCGAACCCCGACAGGAGCTACACCTTTTTCATTGGTTTATGGGGCCGAAGTTGTTCTACCTTTAGAATTTAAAATACCATCCCTAAGAGTCACATTGCATGGATTAATCACGGATGAAGATTATAGAGTTTCCCACCTTCAACAATTGGAATTGTTAAATGAACATCAAACTCAAGCCTATGATCATTTGAAAGTGTATCAAAATTGAATTTCAAGGAACTATAACAAACATATCAAACCAATAACCTTTCAAGTAGGAGATCTATTGTTGAGAGAAAATCCAAAAAATCAGGCTGATAGAGAAAAGAAAGGAAAGTGGGAAGCAAATTGGCTTGGTCCTTTTGTCATTTTTTCTTCTTTTGGAACGGGGACCTACAAATTGGCTGATTGTGATGGTGATGAGTTGAAAGAACCTATCAATAGCCTTCATCTTGAGAGTTTCCACACCTAATTAAGAGGAAAGAGTATCAGATGAAAGAGTATAAGTTGAGAGTATCATATGAGTCAGCATCACCTTTGTACATGGAAAAATTCAAAAAAAAAATGAGAAAAGATCAAAATACAAAAACATCAGAAAATTCAAAAAGCTAAAAACATTTGAAAAAGAGAAAAAAGTAGCTTGGTGAAAACCTTGCAATAGGCACCTTGGTAGCAAAAAAAGAAAAAAGAGAAAAAGAGCAATAATCCCAAGAGGTGAAAACTTGGAAACAGGCACCTTTTTCCCCTTAGGTTTTTCCTAGTTGCATTTGTACATATTTTGTTTCTTCATCTCACTTGTCCATATCCTCATTGCATCTATCATTTGTGCATCATCCTAATAAAGTCTTAGAGCTGAATTTTTGTCGCATTCTAGGTTCAGTTTCCCTAAGTTTCACATTGATGACATTTATCACTTAGGGGCACGCATCATAGATTTTTGGTACCAACTGGATTCAATAGTGCAACATCTTGGTCACACATCAGAAGTAGATTTTCAGATTCAAAAGAGAGATTATTTTTTTTTGGAACCTTTGATAGATATCATTGTTCAACCCTAAACAGTTTGATCGCATAACATGATCCTTCAGTTTCATTGCCTTATTTTATCAGGGTTTAAAGTTGACACACCCTAAATGATCAGACTGTCTAGAATTCTTATTTGAAAATCTTCATATATTTCACAAACACTTGGAAATTTTTGATGAATTTTCATTAACCCTTTTTTGAGTCATGTTCTTTTTAGCTAATCAATGATGTTTCGACTAGATTAGAAATGATAGAGACATGATATTTTCTTAA
Organism: Thuja plicata; assembly: GCA_018584345.1. Taxonomy (NCBI): domain Eukaryota; kingdom Viridiplantae; phylum Streptophyta; class Pinopsida; order Cupressales; family Cupressaceae; genus Thuja; species Thuja plicata. The sequence goes on from MU225126.1 coordinate 1,331,734, forward strand.
GCTTCTGAGTGATTGCTTTGAGGAAGATCCTTTAACTTATATGAATTAGTCTAAGGAAATGGTCATCAAAGAACCATAGAGGACATTCATATAGGAAGGAAGTTTAACCTTTATTTATTCATGCAAAAGGATACCTTGGCTATATAGATTTTCCATATCTTAACACCAACATCCACTTGCAACATTGAATCTGATTAAACCGGTATTCATACTCCCATAGTTGATCATTCAACTAGTGAGGGTTGTACTTTGTTTCGTAGAAGGGGTTACCACATGAGAGAAATTCATATTCATATTCTTATGGTCACAATGGCACCAGTAAGGATTGTATTGACTCCTAGCTCCACAAATTCTCTATGATGAAACTATATCTCAGTTTGCATTTCTTTCGCAAACCTCAAGGACAATTAGTTGCATTGCATCTTCATGTTAGATTAATTGCATCTTCATGTTAGATTAATTGCATCTTCATGTTATATTTAATTGCATATCCAAGTTAGTTTGAAATGGCTTTCCTTTCTAGCACCTTTCCAAGGACAAGGCGTGGGATTCAAGTTGACAACACCTCATCAAATTTAATGGTTTCAAGTCATCAATATAAGATTTTCCTTTGCATTCATAATCATTAATCATTATTCATTATATATTCGTATCAAGAGAAAAGAAAAGAAAAGAAACCTTAATCATTATTCCTTTATCCATATCATTTATAATTTCACATCATAAATTAAATTGCATACGGGTATGTGTAGGATCATGGTATGCTAAAAAGTGGCAATGTGAAAAAGTAGTCTTGATTGGTAGACTGACTCAAAAATATATATAACTTTCAAATGGTATAACATTTTTTAAATCTGAAACATGTGTCACATTCTATGCTTCACCTAATATAAAAAAAAAAATTCAATTTGATTAAGTTTACACTAAGTTAAGGTGGTTAAACATGGGAGTTTTTATATTCTGGAAAATTTGTAGAAGAAAAATCATAATTAATTATTTACATTAAAAAAAATTACAAAAAAATATGCATCACATTTGGACATGAGTCTACTACTTATATCTATAATCTAGTAAAATAATATTATCATTTGATTATGTTTAGGGTGGTCAGACATGAATTTTTTTATATTCTAGAAAAGTTGCAGTAGAAAAATCATAATTAATTATTTACTTACAAAAAAATATGCATCACATTCGGACATGAGTCTTCTTCTTATATATATAATCTTGTAAAAAAATATTATCATTTTATTGTGTTTAAGGTGGTCAGACATACACCTACTTCCTATCTTTTTCCTGAAATTTTCATTCTACTGCATATAAATTTGAAATTTCACCATATAGAATATTATTTTTAAAAAAAATGGCTTGTAAAAAAGAAACTAAATTCATTTTTCTACAAGTTCTCTTCTTACACAATTTTATATCAGATTGATAACTTGTTCAAATTTTTATGTCAACTTTCCTAAACATGATTTTATAAATTTTCATTGCACTTAAGGGCCTAGTTTGGCATACCATGATCCTGCACATACCCATACATCCAAAATCCAAAAAGATAGTTACATTCATTTATCATTGCACTAAGTATTGCATGCATCCATTTCGTTGCATAATCCATACATCATGGTTAAATTAGAAAAGCATATAGAAAGAAGTTGCATTAACATCATTTGCATCGATTTATCTATGTACTACACTAAGACATTGCATCCATAGCATTTAATAGAAATAAATTCATCATAGAAACATGTAGATGTGCATAAAGGAAATCTCATAACATCATCAAAAGGAGGAATCAATGATCATCATAGATAAATGTCCATCATCAATGTCTATAACACAAATTAGTACATCAAAGGTACATCAACAAAATGATCCATACATCAAAGTCCCAATCAAAAATACATATGATACATCATCAATGCAATATCAAGATAGATCATGGATCCAAAATCTATCTCATGACCCAATAGGGGCACCTGATCCATCTCTAGCTATACCTATGCTTGAAACCCCTACACCATCAGGATCCCTATCACCTTCTCTATCCTGTGTACTGGGAGGTGCCTGACTAGTGCTCGCAGTGGTAGGTAATTGAGCCAAAGTAGTCAAAAACTACTGCAACATAGTAGAAACCTGATCCAATCAAACAGTGACTGCAGTCATCCCTACCTGTAAACCCTAAACATCCTGCACTTACCCATCGACAATGGGAGGAACTAGAGGTGCCTATGATGTTGGAGGAGCCTGAGGTGCCTGTGGCACTAATGGTACTTGCGGTATCACCGGTGCCATGCTTCTCTATGGATCCACTTGCGGAATTTTTCCATGCACTAGAACCTATCTAGCCACATGGAAATGTTCATGTCTCTGTCTGGCCCAATCTGCACCAACTCTCAAAGGAGCCTATCCCTGAGGTACCTGTGTCTATGTTAATCTCTGTTTAGGCTACCTAAATCTTCCATTTCAGCCTCTAACATGTCCACCTCTCATCTGAGCTCTTGTAGCTCTCTGTAATCGAGGAGCCCTAGGTGCCCTCTGAACCCTCCATCTCCAAGGTATCCTGCAATATCACAATCATCACCATCATCTCCATAATAATCTGAAAGCTCATCCACATTGGGAATAGGCTCTCCTAGATCTTTGTGACAAAGTGATGTCGCATAAACCACTCTTGATACTCGACTGACATGCCTGCATCTGCAACATACATCATCATATCGCACATAGCATAACCTAGTTGATCAATCTGTAAACAGGCCAACTGATAGTCCACCTATGCTCCCAACATTGATCTCTTAGCTTATACTTGAGCGTCAAGTGCCATACCCTGAGGCATGTCCTGAATCTAGCCGTACTGACGGAGCACTCTCCCAAAGAAAAAATCTCTCAATGACTAATGGTGATTTGTCGATCATCCACCGAGGAGAAAACATATATTGTATCTCATCATCATCCTCTTGCCAACTCTTAGATTGTAGATATGGCCTCCATACAACCTGGTCTATATCATAAATAGTACGTCTCCAAAATTCAACCTTGCCCAAATGATGCTGGACAACCATGCCATCATACAAAAATGCATACGGATATCCACAGACCCGCACTCATGATGAAACTAGTCTTGTAATAGAGATATGCTCCCAGGTCCACAACTATAATACCACTACACCTGTAGAAATAATTGCACTGCACCTATAAACAACCTCATGCAGATCATGATATAACTACGATAATATGCAAGAACCCCAATCAAATCTTTGAGGATGTGCAATCAAGTCCTCCAATATATAGCCCCATTCGACTACAAATCCACGTCCTCTCATATCTAGAAGATGTAATCCTCCAATCACCACTCCTAACAATGCTGGAAAAGTCAGAGAAGAGGCAAACAGTGCCCAAGTAATACAATCATCATCAATGGTGTTGTCTCCAAAAACCCATCTGCATACACTGCTATCATAAACTGAATCATAATACACCCGCTCTCCATGAGTCGGGATCCTCAATAATCTATAAACATCCTTAGGCATGATAGTCATCTCACCGAGGGGTAGAAAAAATGTACTATGGTCAGAGTGTCATCGCTCTACCATAGCTATAAAAAGACCTCAGTTCAACTAAAACTGAGGGAGATCTAGAAGGAAACTGAGCCCGCATGTCTCGATATTCCGCTGCTCAGGCGCTATAAGCTCATCAACTAAATAAAAAATCCAAGATGCCACACCCCGTACTTACAACTTATAGTAATGTTCCTACATTTTGAGACCAAGTGAATCATAATAGTCTTTATATTGGTGAACCATTCTACATCAATCAAACACATTAAATCTATCTTTTCTCTAACTTGAGTGCATCAACTTATTGCTCCTAACCTCTATATCATGAGACACAAGGACAATTTGTAATCATTTTTAATCAAATCCGATTGACATATGAAAAATTCATCAATATGAATTTTCAAATATCCTAAACACTAAGTGACAATCTAGATGAACATTTTCTAGCTTGGAGTCTAATTTAGTTATCTAGGCGATGGATCGAAAGGACTTCATCTATTTTTCTATCTCAAATTTAAAACTTCATGGTAGGTGGCACTTCAAAAAGTGTACACATATTTTCATTCCTTGTGACATTTAAATCATTACACATGGCACTTTAATCATTGGACACGGCGCTTGGCTAAGCAGGCGGCCTTTTAAAGTCCTACACAACTTTTTAAATGTCATAAGCAACCTTTAAAAACTATAGTTTTTTAGGTGGCTTTTGGCTATTTGGGTTGCAATTTTTCCCTAATTCTTAGGCAGCTAAGGATTGCTCCTACACAGATTTTCAACACACAGAGGTGGCTTTTCTAGGCCCTAAGTGGCTCTTTGTCTATCCTACCCAGCTTTTCACTAAATTTTACCTAGAAAGCATTAAAAAATGTATTAAATGTTATTTAAAGAGCAATAAATAGACTAGGAAGGTTTGAACCACTCATCGGAGGCCCGTAGTAAGGAGGTCTCTGATATCAGTGTGCTCGCTTGAACCTATGCTCTCAAATGGGGACCACCATCATTGTCAACTGTCAGAGGATCAGAGCAAAATCTCAATAGTGAAAAGTGAAAATGGATTGTAAATTTTTGTTTTTCAACCCATTTAAGCTATTTTACCCTATTTTGTGAGATTTTTGACCTAGTCAAATGAAAACTGCATATTTTGCACACTGGGGCATTTGTTTGACATCTTTCAGCATGATTGTTTATTAGAAATGCAATCATCTTGGATCTATTCTATCAATAGTACTCATCAAAATTTTCACACCTAAGATCAATATGATTTCATTTTTGAGGGGGCATCATCATATCCTCCAACTGGGATTCTGCATCATATCTTATATCAAATCTGGGGCATTGAAATTTCAAACTTTATCAGTGAGCTATCAAATCAGAGTTTCGAATCAAGTTATCAAATCGAGTTTCAAATCAGGGTTCAAATCAAGTTATCAAATTAGAGTTTCAACTTAGGGTATCGAATCAGAGTTATCAAATCAAAGTTTCAAATCAAAGTTATCAAATCAGGGCATCGAGTCAGAGTTATCAAATCAGGGCATCAAATTAGAGTTATCAAATCAAGGCATCAAATTATAGTTTTGAATCAGGGTTTCATATCAGGTTTTCATATCAGTCAATCAGCTCATCAGTATCAAATCAATGATCAGGACATCAAGCTTTCTTTGAATTAATGTGCTTTGCACATCAATTCAAAGAGGGGCATTTGTAGACACCTAAAATTGACCAGGTGTATCCAAAGCATTCAAAACTACAAGTCTCAGCCAAATGCCTTAAAATCTCATCTCAATGAAAAAAACAAATAGTTCAAATCAAATGGACATTTATCAAATCAAGTGGACAAAAATCAAATCAAATTAAAAGATCAAATAACTATGAAATCAAATAATTAAATTCAAGCCTAAAGGGATTAATCAAATGATGCAATTGATTTTAATCAATTAATTGTATAGTTTAAATCAAAAGGATCAAATCCAACCCATTCACCTTTCCATGGTTAAATTAATTAAATGATTGAGTTATTTAATTCCTAATTTCTTTGAGACAACCAACCAATTTTCCCTCCATTTGAGAACACCTCAAAGCTTTTGACTTAACCAAATTTTGATCATGATCAACTCACTCTACCCCCTACCATTGGGAAATTGCTATAAATACAAGCCATTTCCTTTGTGTTTGGGATCCAAGAATTTCAAGAGAAATGCATCCTTACTATAGACATTTTGAGAGCATTTGAGAGCTTTTGATAATATTTCAGCATTTGCATAACATTTAGAATATCATGTTTAGGAGCATTTGTTGTTTTATACCATATCTTGGAGCATTTTGAGCTAGATTTGAGCATTGCTTATCATTTATTTCTTGTTCTAGGATTTTCCTTGTGAGAGATTAAGACTGAGAGCTCTCTTAACAAAGCTTAGATAGAGAACCATGAGATGATATGGGTTTTAAACTTCAATTCTTAGATTAAATAACATTTTATTTCCATAGAGTTGTTGCTTATTATCCTAATTTCATGAAGGTGTTAATCTTACACCCACAATAGTAAACTCTAAATGCATAGTTGGTGCTCTTGCAGAATCAATGTGTAGCATATCAAAAACCAAAATACAACTTTGATTGCCTGGAGTCAAATTCATACTTCCTCAATCTTTTTTGTTGTCAAACTACTCTGTATCATTGTTCTTCTGTAGTCTATATGTCTTCAAAATCTTCTAACTCATCATAGAGTTAAAAAAATCCAAATCGATCTTAGGTGGAGGTTAGAAATACTTCATACTATCTTCCTATAAGCTCGCTTGCCCTAATTCATCGATCTCTAATTTCAACATCCAAAATAGTTTTGTATCTCTCCTACTATACTTAATCGATTTTTGAGTCATCAAATCTTATCTTCAAAGTAATCGAACTTAAACCCAAATGTGTTGCCATAAATGACAACCAAAAAGTGAATCATATTTACCAAAGTTGATCACTTGCCAACATATTCATCTGTGATTGTTCATCCAATTCATATATGCTGACTCTCCACAGTCCGCCAAGCGAGATATTATATATGCCTTGTCATTTTTGCAAAGGGAAACTTGTAGTTTACAACTAGAATTTGTCTTTCATTGAGGAAGGATGCACAAGGATGGAATTCACTATTAGACTTGTCCAAACATGTTTGTCTTCACATGAGGATGATGTAGAAGAATATTTTGAGACCCATCATGAACTTTTCCACTAGACTTCTCACACCTAACATACATAGCATAGTAGATGCACAGATGTTGGACGTTCGACACCAAAGCTGCTAATTGGGTCCTTCATTTTCAAGGACCAAAAGGTGGCCCTTATTGTTGATCTCTAAAATTTTCATTATTTCTACAAATAATCTTCCTCTACCACTACTAAATCCACTAGGCTAGACCACACAATCTGAAAAAAGGAGTCAAGTTTGTCTTCATCTGCAATAAATTTCACATAATAATCAAGCATGATTTCTCCTCAACAAGCATGACTTTTTGACAACCAAAATTGGCTGTAATATTCCAGTAAGGGAACTACTTTATTTAAATATGTAACTTAATGTTATGCTCAATTTAATTATTTAATATTAGTTTGTCCAAATAATTAATACTAAATAATTAAATTCCTTTATTTTATTAGCCCCATAATGATTATTTGGGGACATGACAAACTAAACCTGTGACTATCTACTATGATAATCCAAGTGCAATCAATATTTGAAAGAATCCATTAATGCATTACAAGAATAAACATATTGCAACTATCATTTAATAAGAAAGAAAGTGCAAGATAAGGCAATCAATTTGGAATATATGCCAACCAAGGAGAAGCTATTAGATATATTTACTAAAAAATTACCTAAAGATACTTTTGGATATTTGAGACTAATTTAGGGGTTATTCCACTACCTGAAGGATAATAAGATTTTGTTGTAAGCATCAATCTAGTGGACTCATTGTAGATCCTTCACTATTGGGTTCATATTAAATAGAATACTCCTTAGGGGGAGCGGTCAAAGGCAAAGGGAAGATGTTACTATAGAAGGTGATCTATGTGGCATATTTGTATTTTTTTTCAAAGGGGAGAAGATCAGAAGAAAGAGAAGAACCAGATACAGATATTGGGGAGAATATCAAAAGAAAAATTTGAAGGAGAAGACCAGGAAGATTAAGACAAGAAGTTTGGTCCATCATCTAAGGGTGAGAAATTTTTATTATATAAGTGTGGTGTGACATCAATACCAAAGGGGGATATTGTTGGAATAAATCATGTTGATCTTTGTTGAAGTTTATTGGTATAGGTTTGATGATACAAAGATGAGTTATTGTGTTGTTATTGATGTCAATTTTTGTGTTGTATTTGTTAACTTTGTTCCTGATGTGTTGCTTAGTATTTGAGTGGATGAATTATGTGTTGCAATGGGAATTGGAGTGTTCAATCATGGTTGGAGACTCAGCAATGTCTCTAGATACATTTTGTATGATCGTGTATGCTAGTAACAATAATTGAGGAACTTATGATTGTTTAAAGGGAAACATGGAAGATAGTAGAATAAATAGTGATAGATAGTGAATGATTTCATTTTTCTATCAAATCAGTACTGATTTAATTTTTATAGTCTTCATATGATTATCTTCTCTGGGATATGTTATTGATACTATGATCGCTACACGATTGGAGTATTTTAAGGTATTATTTCAGTTGACAAATAATCATTTTGTGCCTGATGGAAAAACGTTTGAATAGGTTTGATTAGTTGGTTTTAGATTGATGTGTGGGGGTGATGCGATTGTTTTAGTGGATGTTTTCATGAACCACATGTCAAGGTGACATGGCATACAAAAAATTTGATGCTAATTTTCTATTTAATTTCTTGAGGTGATCAGATTTAATCAAGTCTTGGAAGTGTGTTGAAGAACTCAAAAAGGTTTGACTCTTTTTAATTTAAATTTATGTGTGATGAATCTTGTGGTCAACCTGAACTTGTAATATAATGTTATAGATTGGTATTAAATTTTAGGGTATAGTGATCGAGTGATAATGATTATAATTTAAATGTAATATGTTTTATAAGGTGGTTAATGCCCTAATAGACATGTATTGTATATATATCTAAAATGATGAATTATGCTACTGTATATCATGGATGCGAAGATGATGTCAAGTGAAGAGTGAAGATTGTATGCAAGAAGAATAACTATTGTGCTTAATTGGATCTAAACAAGAAGAGGGGGAGTGATACACATAGATACGTCAACTTGTTTAATTATAATAGGTTTTTCAAGAAAATAAGTTAACAGGTAGATCCTAACATGTCTTGATCAATAAATCTTTTAACTAGGTGAATCCTTAATTAGGGTTTAAATTATTTAACAAGGTTACTCCTAATAGGTTAGAGCTCCTAAGAGGGATACAAGTAAATACCTTGACCAAGTGACTCCTAACATGGTCTTCTCGTAACAGGGCATCATTGTAAGCTTCTAATAGGGCTAGAGGTCAATCCCCTGACTGAGTGACTCCTAAAAGGGTATTCTCCTAATAGGGCATCATTCTAAGCTCCTAAAAGGATGAGGCCTTTAGTAGGGAACAATTCAAAGAGTCAATATATTTGTGGGTAATAATTCCCATAGTGGGTTTTCCATCTAACCAAGCATTTCCAAGATAAAAATAAATACTAGTTTCACTTTGTTGCATGATTTGGATGTTTTTTTTATCTCTTTTTTAATTAATGCATAAGGATTAAAGTTGATGAATTATGTTATAGATTACTAATTCACCACCTCTTAATAATATTGGACTTTATAGTATTAACAAAATGTAGCTCACAGAAACATAGAATGAAACTTGAGATGAGGGAAACCATTGAGAGTAGTGCTGATGAAGGAAATGGTACAAAATATTTCATGGAGGACAAGGGTTTTGATATCCATAATGCACCTAGCCACAATAGGGAGGATGAGGATACCAAAGATTTTGAGAATGATGGTGAGATTTCAGAAATGGGTGAGGCTGAAGAGAAAACTAAGGAGAATTTAGAAAACAAAGAGGATCTTGTTAATGAAAATATTACTCTTACTGACAAGACTACCTAGAACATGGATGAGGATACAATGAAGCCCAACAATGAGAAGGATTGTAAGGTCAATAAGGACATGGGAGAATGTTTTATAAACATGGAAGGTATGTATGGGGATAACTTGTTTCCTAAAGGCAATATGGTCCAGAATTCTCATAATTTAGATGACTTTGTTGAAAAAGCTATTCATTATGCTGAGCTGGAGACCCCAGAAAAAAAGGAGAGAAAAAAATTTAGGAGGTGCCTATCTTGGATGACTTCATTTTGGGTAATAACATGATGTCCCTATTTCCTAGGATAATCAAGAGAACATTGAGGAAAGTGAATATATAAGTGATAAACCCATCAGAGAATCTTCCATCAGACTCATGTTTGATGATTTTAATGACAAGGAAGAAATAACTATCAGGGGTCTCCAAATAGCCAAGGAGGAGGCCCTATATTCCTATAGGTTCAAGAAGTGGTGCTTTCAAGAGATAAAATTGTTTAACCTAAAGGGTAGAAAATTTGAGGCTACTAACATTAAAATCAAGGAGCTAATGGATACAAATAGCAATGTGGATGATAAGGCATCTTCACAGAGTATGGATAATACCCTAAATGTCATGAATCAGAGGCTGGATTAGTAGGAGAGCACCATTTTTTATATCCTTCAGCACAACAAAGACAACATGAAGGTTTCCAGTTCCAACCTTAAAAATTTGGTAAATATGATGGAGAATGGTCTGGGTGAGGGTTTCTAAACACAAGGATGATGCTTTGGAGACTAGTGAAGGGTCAACTACCAGAATAAGTGCTAGCTGTAAGAAAAATTCCCCCACTCCTGAGAAAAATGTGGATGATTTAAAGACCATCATTGGGAGGATGGAAGAAATCTAGGATAAGATGAAGGATACCCTGAAGGAAAAAGATAAAATTATGCATGCTAGGGTTTGATCTGTTGTTTTGACTGGATGCTATCTTTTTTTGATGGGTGTTCTAATCTCTTTTTGGTTGTTCTCAGTGTCCCTTTTTGGGCTGTTTGCTACTATTTTTTGTTGTTTTTAATGATTTTCATGCTCATCTTGTGTAGCTTTGTGTTGTAAATGGTTTCAGGTCCTATTCAAAACTTGATTTTACCTATAATCAAAATAGAATGTTGTTTACATTGTTTCTAGATTTCAAGTAGAACCAAAGGAATGACCTATTGTTTCTATTAAAAGAATATTCAGCTACTTGAAAGGGAAAATTGATTATGAATTATAGTATCAAAAATATAATAATTTTCTATTAAGCGCATTTAGTGATTCATACTGGGCAGCTAATGTAAATGAAAAAAAGAGGACTAGTAGTGGAGCATTCCTTGCAGGGCTGAATATGTTGTTGCTGCCACTAACTCTATTAAAATAATGTGGATGAAGAAAATTTTTTAATGGCATAAGAGTGATTATTCATGAGCCAATTACTATAAATTGTGGTACTTGAAGTGCTTTCAATATTTCAAAGAATCCTTTGTTACATTCAAACACAAAGCATATTTCAATTAAATATCATTTCATGAGAGATGAAGTTAGTGAGAAAGAATTCAGACTAGAATATGTGTCTACAAAAGAGAAGATTTTAGATATTTAAATGAAGCACTTGCCAAAGGAGAATTTTGAGTATCTCCAAGGTAAGATTGGGGTGATTTCCCCTCCTGATCAAATTTAGATATGCATTGTGGTGCATCAGTCTAGGGTGCCTGCAAATCATCATTAATCTGAATTAATGTTTTTGTTGGCTAGTCCTTACGGGGATTAGTGGTTAGTGGTTGATAGTTGTTTTTTTATATTTTTATCCTCTATGACTTAGTGCATACATGTGCCTTTGTAATTTATGTAAAAGGGGAGAGATTCATGTGAAAAACTTGTATGAGACTGTGGGAGAGAGTTTATTTTCTATTTTAGAAGGCTTGTTAGAGAGAATTTTAAAGATATTATTTCTTTGTGTATTGATTTAAATATTTTTCACATCATATGTTTCCATCATTGCCAAATGGGGAGATTTTTGAGATATTATTCAAATTTTTCATATATGTGTTAGCATTAATGTTTTTTCATTGATGTCAAGATACTCCTATCATTGGAGATAGTGTTTGTAGTTAGTTAGGTGAGATGATTTAGTGGTATGGATATTATATTGAATATCATATGCTAGAAAGTTGGGAATGTTTTTAGGGATGTCTATACTTGATTCATTTAGAGTGGTAGACGATTGCATGATTATTTGAGTGAGTAATGATGGATTTCTCAGAGATGCACTATTTTGGTTATTTTGTTAGAGACATTGTTTCAGTATTTGGGTTGGTGTAGATCAATTCAGATATTTTATTTGTTTCTAACCTTCTAGTGAGTTTAGAACATGGATGTGTGTCATCAACTGGAATGGTTTATGATTTTGATGTTGGCAAGCTATTATTGCTTTATTATAGTGGCTATGGTTTACTGATCTTGATAAATAATGCAGAGATGGGTTGGATTGTTGAGATAGAGATGTTCTTGTTGATTTCAGGGTATTTAATGTTACTTTCTAATATTTTCAGTTGTTGGATATTTAATTATTTCATTGGTACTCATGTTTGTTTCAGATAAGTTGATTTTGATAGCTTCGATAATGATACTAGTGAAGTAATAGGATAAGACACAGATAGCTAGACCTATATATTTTTAGTTGTTTGCAATTGGATAGTGATTTCATTGAAAAATATTATCATTTATTTTATTTGGAGTCTACCATTTGGGAATCTTTGATTATATAGTATTTGAGTTCTTACGGTTCATAACAACTCTCTTAGGTTTTGTTTGTAAGTTTCACATCTGTATATGTATTATTTTTATGTCCCCATATTGTGCTTATCTTGTTGACCTTAACTAAATCATATGGAAGATTATTTTAATCTAAGTTAGTTTAGTCTTATTTTTTGTATACACATATATCATTTAAGTTATTTGTAATTAAGGTCTCTACACTATTTTATTTTTTCCTTTTACTTTCATACAAAAAGAGGGACAAAACAAGGTGTTTTTTCACTGATGACAAAGCGAGAGTTTATTGTTCCTTAGATTCTTGTCCTTGATGACATTACACTAACTTGATGTATACACATGGTTTAGTGATACTTGATGATATCATACATGGAAGTGATATATTTATGTCAAACATTAATATTTATAACTGCAGTGATAATTAATATATTGTGGTAATGACACATATAATGACTTCTTTATGATAGTACAATGCATAACATAGACTACTTGATTAGATTGCATATATGACAGTTTGATACATAACCAGTTTGAATTTGACCTGATATTAAGTTGAGATTTGTTTCCAACTTGAATTAAATGTTTAGTACATCATATTTCATTTATATTTAAATAGTCACTATGTATGACTTGGGAGTCTTGGAAATTTACAATAAAAAAGGTCACAATCTTTCAATTAAAGGCTCTAAGAGTGACTATTTCCTTGGGAATTTTTGAGCAATGTATTTTCCATCAAAATACTTGTTTCATTTTTTAGTGGGATTACAATCCCATCAACAACTATTAGGTTTAAGATGGTTTTACTGGCATTAAATTACATGTCGTTATTATTGATATGGTTGTAAAGTATGATGCTCTTCAAAAAATTTATTTTGATGCTCAATCTTGAGCTAGGGCATGGCCAAAAATTTTTAGGGAATGAATTAATCATGCCAATTTGATTTTTATCAAGGGATGGTTGTAGTAAATATTCTTTCAGCCTTTGTATTAACAGTTGGATATAGAAGAGGAGAAAGTTTTGATAACAATTTGCACTTAAAATTTTTTGTTCCTCTCTAGTGAGGGAATTTCCAGTGTTTTATTCTCTAGAGGGTTTCCAATCAGTACATATCATTTTATTATATTCTTGTGTATTTTTTGTCTATTTTTTCCATCTAATTTATTTTATTTATCTTTCTCAAATTTGTCTAAGTTTGAGAAAGAGTTTAAAAATCAAATTGTCTCAGTATTCATTGTACTCTAGTAGAGTGGGATACTTTGTATTTTTCTTTGTCAATACTCTAGGATTTTATATTTTCACCCTTCCTTCTTATTTTTATAAGTGCCATATATTTTGGGTTTGTATCATGCATGCATGATCTCCTAGGAGTCACTAATTTTATATATCATTCTATAGACAACCCTAACTTTTATAGTACACTATACGAGCTTCCATTCTCAAGGTTAGGATAAAAATATCCTTTTGTGTGATGGTTTCTTCACTCATCATGTTTGAGATTTCCTCCTACTAGACACATGATGTGTCAACAAAATTTTTGAGGCAGGGGGTTAAACTCTCATGAGAAGTTCCACCATTTTTACATGTATCTCCTGTGACGTTGAAGGGAAGGTCATTGTTATTTTTCCAATGGGTGTGATGGAAAAAGGTTTAGAGTTGGTTATTAGATGTTTTTTTATGGGTCTTTTTTATTTTATCGAATACACCTGGTGGTGGTTTCTTCAAATGATTGTTAGCATGATGATTCTCTAAGGGCACATTTTACAACATCCATAATTATTTACATAATATTTTTTGTTAAGGGCTTTTTTTTAAATGTGGATAGTTGTCTTATTTTTAAGGGATGAAATATGTATAAACTAATAATCTAATTTACGAGAGAAAATACTATTTACTTTAATATGGTGTTTTAGATATATATTTTAGGCTTCCTTTTAATAATATTTTTGCTAATTTGAAGGCTCAACTATGCTCCAAAAAGACTTTTGGATTTTAATTTGATATTGAATATAGTGGAAGTTTATGTCATTTAAATATATATCTTATCTGACTCTTGTATCTTTGTTTATAAGATTATCTTTAGTCATGGATCATATTTTGAACTCTTTGAATTAAATATAGTCAAATATATATGGTTGGTCCATGTATTTGATAGTACTAAACAAGAATGGATGAATACAAATACTACTAGAAGTGTACATTATCTCTATAGATTTTATTGATGTACCCATAGAGTGATAAGAAACTAATGACCTATGTTTCAAATCTAGTTTTTTTGTTCTCACCTCAATAATGATAGTGTAGACGCCTAAAATTGATTAACCTAATTCAATCATATTTAGTGCCATCTGGGACATATCAGCTAAGTAATTAAGTATTACCTAACTGACCTATTTCATCCCCTAGCCCTAATTGATTCATTTAATTGGATATAGTCCTAATTAATTATTAAAAGCAACCAATAGCTTAATAATTAATTAAAACCCTATTCCCCTATTATTGAATGAATATATTATTTATGTAATTTAATTCATTAATATTCCCTTTAACCCCTAACCTAACCTATCTCAACCACCTAACTCAGATTTCAAACTAATCCAAACCTCTTCACCCATGCTAATCATAATCCTAATCCTAATCCTAATCCTATCCTAAACTCTCGCTAATGTCACATTGCTAATTGTTGGATTAGGAATTCAATCCCTTCCCCAAAGTCAAATTTTTCAAGCTCTATCTTATCCCCTAACCCATACCTCATTAAGACCCTCATTAATGCTCTTACACTCCTCATTAAGGCTCTTACACCGTCATTAATAGCCTTATCTCCTAAAGTCTCCTCTCATCTCCTTGGCTGACTTCCCTAAATGGTCACATTCCTCCCTCTTTTCAACCCAATTATATTGTGACACTTGTCATCATATGCTGGATTTGAAAAAGCACAATCCATGTTCTCTCATCTAGTTGCATCTAGACCTCGCCTCAGGAATGCATCCTAACCCTTGATTCATCACCCATTTTTTATAATAGAAACTTCATTCCTTCACAATTTCATCCACCTTTCATGCATTGTTATAATGCTATTTTTTAGAGAAAATCACAAATCCAATTCCAAAGTAGAGTTATAATGTCAGTTTAAAGAACCCCTCTTGAAGCTTGAAGCATATGAAATTTGGAGCACACATCCATAAACATGGACAAATAAAAAGATCAAAAGGGAGCTTGGATTTTATTTTAGTGAGGTTTGCAGTCCTTATGCTTTTATTGTTTTTATGCTTTCTTTTCAATCCAGTCACGTATGCAGTTTATATTATTAGTTGTAGAGTGATTTAATTATTTATTATGCTCCTTTACACATAATTTTCAAAGCTTACATTCTGGCATGCCCAGTTAGATTCCTCATCAAAAAAATAGGTGAAATGTTTGAATTCCCCCTTTCTTTTTCGTACTAATTTAATCAAACAAAATCAATCTGGAATGCACAAAGAATTGAACCAAGCTATCAAACATCTCTTTTTGGGTTTAAAATCAAAAAAATTATTAACATTCTTCTTTGGTTTTTAAAATTGAACAAGGAAAATCTCACATCTCTTTTTGGATCTAAAATTGAACATGGAAAATATCACATCTTTTTTTGGATCTAAAATTGAACAAGCAAACTTGCATATTTTCATTTTGGGTTTCTAACAATTGAACAACAAAAATCACACCTTTTTTTCTTTCAAGTGCACTAAAATCATGCAAAACCAAATCTCGAATGTATAAAGGGTTAACATCTTTGTTTTAGCTTGGAAATTTGACAAAATGAACAACACTTCGAATTTGGGTTTAGAATATAACAAATTCAATCAAACATCATCTTGAATGCATAAAAAGGAATGGAACAAGGAAAAGTAATTTTCAATTTGGTGCACATAAAATCAAACAAGCTTGCGAATTTATTTATGCACAAATCAAACATTGCTTAACTTGTCAAAGGAATTAACTATGTTTTTGGTGTCTTTGGTGCACTTGCACAAAATCTGTAGAGCGCAACCTCACTTCACACACTATCCTCTCCCACTCGCTTCCATGGTCATTGGTGCAAGAGAAAGGTGATTGTGAATATTCAAACCTTTTAAATTTCTTAGAGGGGCCTGTCAAGAAGAAGCACGAGTTCTTCTAGAGAATAACCCCAAACTAGTAAATCCTTCAGCCGGTATAGATATAAGATGGAATTAAAGGTCCATCTATATCCCTTCAAGATCAGGCGGATCTTGTTCAATGGTAGTCCACACTGAGTGAATATCCTTAGCATACTGGCATGGTTGAACTAGGCGCTTAAGTGAGTCACACCGTACAAACCGATTGCGGGGACACCATGACAATACTAGCAACTAATCAATCTAGTAACCTACCTGATCGATCCCCAAAATATTGATAATCAACTGAGAAAGGAATATAGTAACTTCCCCAAGAAAATTGCAATTCATGTCACCCTAAGCATTTGGAGTCAGATAATACAACATCATGGAGCCTCATGCTTGATAGTTGTCATATTCTGATTAGCTCTTGTGTGTGTGCCTACATATGTGTACAAAGGTTTTCAAGCTCACCGCATCCTTAAGCTATAAAGTGCTTGTATATGTCTTCAGTGTTGTAACCCTTGTAAAAAATATCTCTTGAACATACACGATCTGAAAGTTTTTAAAGTCCTTTTGTCAAACAGATACACATTTGTATGCTTCTTGCAATGTTGCTTTGCCTCTTTTTAATATTTCTTTCTCTAAATCCTCAAGATCATCATTTATTCTACAAACATTCCAATGCACATTTGTTATAGTCAAATGCCCCATCCCAAACACTATCAAACTAAGCTCATATCTATTTTTGTCAAACGCAAGAAAGTCGCATCCTCCATTTCTCCCCATATCCTAGGCTAGTAGAGTCATCTTTTCCATTTCCCATCCTTTTTCCATCTTCTTCAGAGTCAGTCCTTCTTCCTAATCTGAGCTTGAATCTTCCATCCATCTTCATCCTTTCTCCCTATCCAGCTCATCTGCAAATCATCATGTCACACATCTATTATGATGAGTTGGGTTGTCATACCTCTTTTTTGTCTTTATCCTATTCCAATGATGATGAGGGTATTGTTGATCATGATGCATATTTTGAAAACCCTAGCAAGATTTCTTTGAATACCATCCAAACTCCATTCATTCCTCCATCCTACCCCATTATATTTTCAGCCTACTCCAGTGATGATGAAGGTCTTGTTGATCATGATGCATACTTAAAAAAACTTATCAAGCTCACCCCAATGTCCTATTCTAATGATGATGAAGGTCTTGTTGATCATGATGGGTACATGGAAAGCCTTAACAAACTTTCTCCTAACATCCCCCAAACTCCATTCATTACTCCAAACTACCCCATCATGTCTACTTCCATATCCACTAGCCCTCCTTATCATACCTTTTTCAAGGGACATCTTTCTTATCCACCATCCACATTTCCTTCTTATGCATGCATGCCTCCATCTTATCCCACAGTCATATCCCAAACTCTGTCTTTCCAAAAGGACAATAGTAACTAAATTCCTAGTCCAAATCCACCATCTCCTTATCCTCCAATCCATTTTCAAAATCATAATCCTAGTCCTCCATTTCCTCCAAACCATCACCATGATCCCCATGCTATTGCTAATCTACCATCCACTCTATCCTACCCATCTACCCCATCTTATCCCAATCTACCATCTCCAATTCCTATCTACATTAACACATATTCCATACCACATAACATTCCTCTACTCCTATTAGTAAGACAATCATATTTGCAGGACATTGCCATATCTTCATATGTGGACTACCCTAACTTCCCACCATCTATGCCTATAGATCCTCCATCTTCAATACGTAAGTCTCCAAGGAGTTTCATAAGGCAGCCAATAGAAAATTCATCTCTTAAAGAGTCACGTTATATTACTCCCCCATGGGAAAACACTAGTGATGAATCCCTTCCATCTCCCGCACCCAACATTCCTCTTCCATATCTTGTACCTATCATTTCCCTTCTGAATCCCATATTTATTGATCCTCTTCCTCCCCTCACACCCATCATTCCTCTTCCATCTTCTATACCTATTATTTCCCTTCTAGATCTCATAATTTTTTATTCTCTTCCATATCCTAGCACCATTGAAGTCCCCTCATCTGTTGAATTCATCCAATCTTCATCCCCATCTTCACTTCCTAACACTATCCACACCCCATCCCATGAACCTCATGCATCCACCCTTCTTCCCTCCCTAACGGAATCACCTATCCCTACATCCAACTCATTTGAAGAATCTCCCATCCCTCCATCCAACCTATTTAAGGAATCTCCCATTCATTCATCAAACCCATGTACAGAATCCATCCATCCATCAAACTCATTTGAAGAATCCATCCTTATATCCCCCATCACACCATCTAGATCAATCCAATCATGTCAAGACCTTTTTGAAAAGAATGTTGAAGTATCCATTAACTTGAATGAAGATAGTATCATTCCATCCACTCCACTTCCTAATTCATCCACTCCTTCACATCAAGATCCTACCATTCCATCTCCTCCACCTCTAAATCCATTACCACATCTTAGTCAAGATCTACATATCCCATCCTGTCCATTTCATCCTCCTTTATCACCTCCAATTCTAACTATCCCACCACCATTACTCCATCACCTTGGTCCACTCACATTCATCTGGCCTGGTCTGCTCAAAACATAAGAAATCACTTACATCTCCACCATTTGGCATACACCTAATAATGGACTGACATCTTGTTCCTTCATTGAAAAGTATTCTAACTTGACTCAAATTCTAAAAAATGGAACTATCAAGGTAAAGGTGCAAGCATAAATGAGCAAGGTACCCAAGAGCCCATTCAGGTTAAAAGACATCCATGATACTGTGGTATTGGTTATGCACCTAGAGGCTCTTCTTCAAAAACTCTTGGTACAACTAAAGAGAAGTTAAAGAGTGCTTTGAAACCCTCCATCACATCTTTCTATTGTCCCTCTAAATCATATAATGCCACACCCCCTCATCCATCCTTGCAACCCAAGACAACCTAGCATATTCCTCAATCCTCTCAATCGATTTTGGGCACGTATGTCCAAAAATGTCATCCTGCATCTTATCCCACTCCTTCCTTCATCCATACATCCCATATAAAAAATCCCACCCCTTTCATTCCCAATCAGGATCAATAAAAGCACATACCCATGTGGCCCATCCACAATCCTACCTTCACTACTCCATCCATATTTCCTCCATCTCATGAAAGTTCTCATATCTCTTCCAATGTTACTCACTGTAATTTGGATGCCAAATCACCAATACATAAACTTGTAGATCCACAATCTAAAGATTGTGATGTCAACTTCAAATGACAAGCTCTAGCAAAATAAAATCCAATCAAAGTATGCACTATATCCCATAGGCCACAAACACCCACCAAAGAAAAAACAAAAACTATGTGGATCCCAAAGAAAAAATATGAAATGTATCTAAAATAAAAATACATTGTTGCATCCAAGGTTACTAATCCTCTAGATGAGCATTCTTCTCCTTCATCTTCAAAATCTCTTTTGGGTCCTTATTTCCCACAACTATCTACCATGATTCCTACATTGCATCCACAGGTACCATCTGCTTCACATTCACTCTTCCAACATCCCTCACAACATGTGACAATGTTGATCCCGATAGCATCCCCATATCCCACTCACTTTCCATCATTTTATATGAATACTTCCAACTATCATATCCCCTATCCCACATATCTCCCCCCACATAACTATCTCATACCTCCATTTTCCTAAGTCACTCATCCCAAATAAAGTTTCACCAACATATCGTGATCCACACCAAAATCAAAAGCAACACCAAAAAAAAAAAATAGAAATCAAATTTTCCACTAGTGAAAAGTTGGAAAACAAGCACCTTGGACAAGTACCATGATGAAAACCTGGTAAACATGTGTCATGCGTAGTTCCTCCATCTAGTTTCTCTTCATACTTTGGGGTCATTCCTTCTGGCCACCATCGACCTACCATCCATCTACCATCCATCTACCATCCATTTCATGTCTTCTCCTTTTCACTTCCTCCATCCTCCTTTGGCTCTTCATGAGAATTAGAAAAGACACATTGTATACATTCTTTTAGACATCTCTTGACATCCATCTCCCATCTCCTGTCTTTATCCACCTATCATTTTATCCACCCATCCTTCCTTCCATATATCTTTTTGAACTATCTTCCTCCCTTATCCACCCTTCCTCTTATCTTTCATTCAACCTTGTCATGCTCTTGTTATCCTCTCTTTTATCCTATTGTACCCCCTCCTAATACTTCCTCACATGCATGACCTATCCTAATTGGGTGAATTCTATTCCTTGGTAAATTCATCCTTGGAGACCTTCTCGTATCCACCTATCATTTCCCAATCCTCCTCTCCTATCTATAATCCTTTAGCTATCCATCCATTCCTCTATTAAAATCATTACATCTAGCGCTTCCATCTCTGCATTCCCCAACGTCTCCTCAATCTTCCCATTCCTCCTTTCATATAATCCATCAGTTTTTTCTTCCCTTGTCATTGGTATCTAGCTCTAGTTTATCCTCATACACCCAATTCTACCCATTCCAATCTAAATTCTCATCGTGACCTACCATCACATACAAATCCTATCCACATCCTCCACCTATCCAAAGTCATGCATCAATCATCCCATCCAAGAATACCCATATCCTTGCTACATAATTTTATCATAATCTACTCATCATCATTGGGATGCATCCTTCCCATTCCTTGTGTTTTCTTTGGCATTACATCATTCACACATCTAGAGCACACCATTTGTTATTCCTCTATCTTAGCCTTTTGGCTCAACTGGGGCACCATCATTCATATCACCCTCATCTCATCCATTCTCTCTAAGATTCCTATGCTTTCATTCTTATAAATATCTTGTTTGTGCCAGTCTAGTCTTGTGCCCAGTCCCGCTTGTACATATCTCACGTCCTTGATCGATCTCCTTCCAGAAAGTGATCCAGTTTCAGATCCCAAACACTGTGCTTCACCAAGCTCCTTATGATCAAATATTGTTTCAACAATTTCATCATCATCACATCTTTGGCCAACCTAATTTACACCTGACATCTCCATAGAAATGGGTCCTTAAGGATGTATCCTTCCTCTCGTTGAAAAAAATCTAATCATCTTTCTGGAAATGGGTTCTTGAGGATGTACCCTTCCTCTCGTTGACCTAAATCTAGATCATCATCATGGTTCTCATAGGATGTATTCTTCCTCTTGACCTAATCTCAATCCAATCATCATCCCATATCATTGATCTCTCTGGCAAAAGGCATATTGTTATTGAATTTTTTATCTTGAAATTTGATTTGGTTCTTGGTTATCATTCCTGATTCTCTTGATTGTTCTCCTCCTGAAACTTGCCACAATTTTTTATATCATGTTATGGTGTGAATGGGTGCACCTAGGATACAAAACTTGATTTTATTTTTTTTCTTCTTGTGATTCAGTTGGACATGACCCTTGCATGTATGTAATCCATTTGGGTTTTCATGCTACACTTGGAAAGTGTCATTTTCTTGTGGGCTTTTCCGTTATCATTTCCACCATGGTTCTTCTTGAGAGTCATGTGTGATTCTAGGGGAACCATGACTATTTGTTGTGTCATACCTCTGCAACACTGGTGATAAAGCCTTGTGTTCCTAGTAACCGTGGAATGGTCTTTAGCATTGCTATATCAAAATAAGTGCTCAACTACATGGCAGTATTCCATCACGGAATACTCCTCGCTCAAGCTTCAAGAAAATCCTTCCCATCCCCTCTACAACAAATGCAATAAAATCTCACCCCAAGCAAATCCTTCCCTTTTATTCCAATCAAATCCCACCTCAAACCTAACCCTTCATCCTTGATGCAAACCTGACTATCCCATCCCTCATTTTTCTATCCCCCCTTCCTTCTTCCATCATGTCTCTCCTAGCCGTCTTTTTGAGATGACACCAGGGCTTCATCTTTTCTCCCTATCACCCTCTCCAGGGGGCATCATCCTGATCATCCTATTCTAAATCTATCCTAATCACTACTCTAGGTCAACTTCATTGCCTACATCTTCGAAATAGTGTTATTCTAACACTATGTCAAAGAGGGGAAAAATGTAGACACCTGAATCTGATTACCCTAATTCAATCATATTTAGTGCCTTCTAGGACATATCAGCTAAGAAATTAAGCATTACCTAACTTATGTATTTTATCCCCTAGTCCTAATTAATTCAATTAATTGGCTAAAACCCTGATTAATTATCAAAAGAATCCAATAGCTTAATTTAATTAAAACATTATTCCCCTATTATTGAATGAGTATATTATTTATGTAATTAAATTCATCAATATTCTCTTTAACCCCTAACCTAACCTATCTCAACCACCTAAATTAGATTTTAAACTAATCCTTACCTCTTCCCCCATGCTAATCCTAATCCTATCCTAAACTCCCCCTAATGATGTCACATTCCTAATCCTTGGATTAGGAATTCAATCCCTTCCCCAAAGTCAAATTTTTCAAGCTCTATCTTATTCCCTCACCCATACCTCATTAAGACCCTCATAAATGCCTCATTAATACTCTTACACTCCTCATTAAGGCTCTTACACCCTCATTAATAGACTTATCTACTAAATTCTCCTCTCATCTCCTTGTCTCACTTCCCTAAATGATCACATTCCTTCCTCTTTTCAACTCAATCATATTGTGACACTTGTCATCATATGATGGACTTGAAGAAGCACAATCCATGTTCTTTGTTCTTGGTGCATCTGGACCTCTCCTCAGGATTGCATCCTGACCCTTGATTTGTCACACATTTTTTATAAAAGAAACCTCATAAATCATGGAATGTTTCTTAAAAGAGTTCTTACTTAGTTATAAGTTTAAATACTTTAATCAAGGTAGATTGTGTAAGTCTGTAAGCTCTTAACATGAAATATCCCTCACAAGGTAGATCATACAAGGTGATCAAACTTTGTAGCCCAAATAGGCACACTTTTTTTTTACAGTAGTAGTCAATATTTAAGGATTCTATCCCCACCCCAGTTTTACATTTCAATGCTTTTTGGGTTACCAAATCATTGTGTTATGTGTTCATTATGGATGTGATTAGATTTTAGATTTATTAAAGTATTGCAATTAATATTCATGTCTACATGTTGAATCAGTTTGTTTTAGAAGTATAAAAGTTTTATAGATCCTGATTCACCACCCCTCCCCCCTCTTAGCATACTAATTTGCCATATTAGAATCCATTAATTGGTATAATAGCTTTTCTCTATTAGAAGAAGTCTAATCAATTGAGATTTGAGATCTTAGAAATGGATGTTTATAAGTTGGGAAACGTTATTGAGAAACAAAATATTGATATCCAGCTAAGACTGGAACAGCTTGAAACAGTAAGAGAATAATTCAAGAAATACTTAAAGGAAAGAAAAGAATTGGTAATTCAACTGAATGACACTTCATATAAAGAAGAATATACTGAAGTTCTATTTGATAGTGGAAATTCAAATGAAACTAATGCATCAATCATAGGTCTATTAAAAAAGAACAAAACACTGAAATAATGAGTCAAAAGTCTAAAGATAGAATATTAAAATCAATCAATAACATTATGTGAGATTATTGATGAGGAGAAGAAAGTTGGGGAAGACAAGACAATGGTAGAAGAAGATAAGAGACAAATGGATACTAAA
This sequence comes from Thuja plicata, assembly GCA_018584345.1. Lineage (NCBI taxonomy): Eukaryota > Viridiplantae > Streptophyta > Pinopsida > Cupressales > Cupressaceae > Thuja > Thuja plicata. The sequence goes on from MU225126.1 coordinate 1,355,974, forward strand.
CTTGATGAAAGGAAAAGTGATGTGTAGAAGCTCACAAACAATCAGTTTGACATGGTAAACCAACGATTATTTTCAAATCAAGAAGTAAATATAAAAGAAATTGAAATTACATATTTGAGGTCATAGAGAAATCAACTGAAGAATGAGTTGAGATCAAAAAGAGAACTCGTTTAGAGGATAAACAAACCTAATGAAGCCTTGAGATACTTTGAGGAACTATTGAGAGCACCAAGAAGGACCAATGAAACCTCTGGAATAAGTAATACCAATAACCTATCATCCACTAAAGAAGGAGAATCATGAAAGAGTGGAGAATAGAGGAATGCAAAGCTGAAGAATAGAAAACCTATATGTCATCATTGTGGGAAACAAGGTCACACAACAAAACTTTTCCAAATAAAGTATGGTATATCCAATCCTAAGCCTAAATTCAGTGGATGTTTCTTTAACTATAAGAAACATGGACATTAGGTACATGAATGGAAGTCAAAGACTAGGAATACACCTACTTCACCTATATTTCAAGGACATTCTTACAATTTCCAAAATTTTGGTCATAGAACCCAAGAGTGCAGATCCAATGAAAAATCTAAGTGGACATCCAAGAAACAAGGAAATGCACCTAGGAAAGGTAACACATTCAATTGGGATTACAATACAAGGCATAGTTGTCATTATTGTGGTGAATACGGTCATATTGCAGAAAATTGTTTAAGGACACACTTTAGAGGTAAATCGAAGGGTTGGATGTATGAAATTTTGGTCTATTATAGTTTTCACAAGATTGGTCATACTAGGAGATATTGGAGGACCAGATCCCCTGTACCTACTGCTGAGAAGATAAAGAATCAAATCAATCTAACATGGAGATATAAAGAAGAAGCGAGCAGTAGTGGAAGTTGTGAAGCTAAGATCACCCAATCCAATGGATTGGGTGATCACACTACTTCCAATTAAGAAAAGAAGGTATGTAAGGAACTTTTTTCTCTAATGCTATATTTTACACCAGTTCCTAACAGAAGATGTATTAAAGTCCATATCTACATAAGTTAAGATGCATTATGAAAGATCTAAAAAAATAATCGAGAAAATGATTTATATGCACAATTCATGTCGAGCATCAGTATGTACAGAGCCCCCATATCCAACAAGATGATATATTAACTGAGTGTCAGTAGTGACCGAGTCACTATTCTGAACTAATGATGAAATGAGTTAACCGAGCTATTTACTCAAGGACCAAGACATCTGTTATACACCTACCATTCTATGTGGCATTTATTGAATACCTAAATTGACCGTTTGAAGGTATATAATGGATTTCTCTATTCATTTTCATTTCAAAAAGATGATTAGAGTTTGTAGAGAAATTCAAAGGCGATTGAAGAGTGATTTGAGCAAATTTTGTGAAGACTACACCATGTATTGTTGGAATGTACTGTAAAAGGTTGAAGACTCATTGTTGACAAGTTACCCATAATCTATTTTACAAACCCTAATCTAAGAAATGGCTGCCAGTTCATCTACTAGACTGAAGAGGCAAGATAATGAAATGAAGAATGTTAAATTAGTCAGGAGTGACGCATGTGCACTACCTAATTTTTGAGTTGTACCTGAGACTGCGGTGAAGGGAAATATTTTGGGAGCCCTACCATTGATCATGCCAAAATTTCTAATGATTCACAATATAAGGGCATGCTACACATGTGTAAGATTAGTGAGGTTGGAGACATTGAGTTGAGGGAATCTTACAAAAAAAATTTCAAAAAAGGGGCATTGAAGGCTGAGCATCAGTACATTGTTGACAAAGCATTAGTCCATGCCCTAGATTTCCCTTACAACTTCAAAATTGAATGTATCAAGATAGTTCTAAGAAGGATACACGATATTAGTTTGTGGCTAGAGAATGGACTAGTGAAGATTACAAAAGATATCATCCACTGAGTCACTAAATACCCTATTGTGCAAGGGAAAAGAACAATGTGTTGTCAGAGTAAGGAAGATATTGAGAAGAACACTTTGGCCGAGTGGAAAAAGAGAGGAATGACAATTTCAATGATCACAGATCCTAAGATTGGCTTTGCAGTAAGAGTGATTGCACATAAGTTTTATAAGAAAAGAAAATTGGATCATTTTCCCTACATTGCAGTTGATTAGGCATGGAATATAGTGAAAAAGGATCTTACATACGATATTTCTGAGCTATAGATGACACAATTGGCTGAGAACCTATCATCAATCAGGCAAGAAAATAATTCTATGTGTAAGTTCAGATCACTAATAGTCTGTATATTTTTCTATGTTCAGAATAATTTTCCTACTATAGGACATGTAGTATGCAGTCAGGGCCAACCAATGGCTCAACATATTAATGAATTTATTCAATAGATAGGAGATAATTTTGATAATTTCATGGGAAACTTTTTTATTGAGTTTAAGAAGAAGAAGGTGATAATAAGGAGAAGAATCCATGTTTCACTAGTAGAAAAGCATTAGGATGATGTTTATTTTCTAGTTGATAAGTTGATTATACCTATGTAAATGTTGTAGTATCGAGGGTAGCATGGTTGAAGCCATTACCCTATGAAGTAAATATTGATGAAACATCTGCAACAATAACAACATTACTTGTAGAGGAATTTGATAAAAGGGATAAGGTATTTGGGAGATATGAAGAAGAAAAATCCAAGATAACCATGGGATTGAAAGTTGCAACCATGGAGAGAAAAAAAAATCGTGAAGAATCTTGAGAAGATGTTAGGAGAACAGTAAGAAGAAGAAGAAGAAGAAGAAGATCCACTAGTATAGATCACAGAAGGTCAAAGTGAGGACTAATCTAGAAATTCATAAGAGAGTGAATATGAAGATGTGGAAGTAAATAAGAGGGATAAGAAAGTGATGGTTGTACAGTCAAGTATGAAGAGGAGTTCAAGGAAGAAATCTACTCCTCCTACCACATCTAGATCGAGAACCAAGGCATTGACAACTACAACAAGATTCGAGCGACCAAAGAATATTCTAGTAAAGAAAACTTAAGGGGCGAGCTCAAGGAAAAGGAAACAAGTTCAAATTAAAGATGTGTCGAGTCACCCTAAGAGGAATTTGAGAAGAAGATACATAATGGGTAAAGATGATGAAGATGACAGATACAGATGATATCAAAAAATTAAAAGTTGCTACACACAAACATCCTACAAATGTTTATGAATTTTTCCACAGCAACAGGAGTTCAGCAGGTTTGTCAGGATTTAAACTCATCAAGTTTGAACAATTGAGTGACGAAGATAAAGAAAAGATAGAGGATATAATGATGGATATGTTAGCATCATACAAGATGAAACCATTATAAATTGGGAATCTAGTCCCTAATGAATTCTTCAAAAAGATTGATGAGAGATGGAAGTACGCCATTAAGACTGAAAGGCAGATTAGAGAAGGGGAATTAGCCCAAATAATGCCTAAGTTGATATAGAAACATAGAAAAAAGTTATGGAGAAACATAGGAATAGATTCATTCCTAAATTAAGACTATATTAAATAATGAGGAAGGATGTTTAAGGATTTGTACAACAGGGCCAATTAATATGGAAGAAAATGTTTGGATTGATAGTAGACAAGAGTGAAAAAAAAGATGGACGCACATCAGAACAAGTTGATCTTAACAATAAAGAAGACATTGATGAGCCAAATAAATGAGAAGGTTGAGGATGCAGAAAGAGAGGATTTAGCGATTGATAACTCAACCACAATCACTCATGAGGATACACAAGGTTTGAATGCTGAGTATTAGGGTGAGGCTACAATTAACATTCCAGATTCCCCTACAATAGAAAATTTTTAAATTAGTGTAGAAAGAAATGAGAACATGGAAGATCTAGTAGACAAGTATGTAACATATATCTCTGGACCTCGTAAAGAAAAAATAGAGGAGACTAAGACTATAGAAACCAAGGAGAAATAGGAACCTAAAGAACAAGAGGCTATTCAAGAATTGATAAAGCCACCACTTACAAAAACTAATATTGCTGATACACCTGAACAATAGGTAATTTTTTCTCAGAAGGAGTTAGTTTGAATTAGTGGTGACACCAGTGCATTGAAAGTAGAGCAAAAACTGAGTAGAAGCTTGCTAGCTACAATGAAGAAGAAGTCACATAAGAAAAAGGACTAGTCTATGAGCATAGATGTGACAATTGATGAAGTTATGGTGATTCTAAAATGGGACACTTATAGCATATCTTATGAGCAAGTGCAAATTTTATAGATTTTATTAAAAAGGAAGAGAAAACAAGAGAAAATGAAAAGAGAACATCAACAGAAGTAGGTATTACATGATATAAAAGGTTTTTTTTTATGCATTTGAGCTTTAGGATATAAATGAGAAAACCCCTATGTTAGATCAGTTGGTTCATATTGTTCAAAAGGTGAAAAATAATAATATTCAAGGTAATCAGAAGCTCATGCAATGGTCTGAGAGAAATTTTGAGACCAAAGTTCTTGAGAAAGTTGCAAAAGAACTTACTATAAAACAAGTTGCACTTTACAATCTGGTAAGTAACATAGAAGAAGTTGTAGAAAATATTCTTTCTTTGTATTAAAAACTTTGTGATGTTGAATTATGTATAAAGGAGAATCAAAAGCTTATTGAGAAACTATAGTCAGACTTGAAGTCAACTGGACATTCACTGAACACGGATGCAAATGCTAGCTCTATTCATTTTACTAGATTGAATCCTTCCCAAGGGAGATTAGTAGAGCTCATGGATAGTTATGGTATGATAAGGGATAAATTGATTTCTATTTAGAATATGTTGATACCTCATTAAGAGGTCATGTAGAGAGAGTTCTTAGCTGCAAAATATTTAGCACGGAGAGAACTGCCTCTCAATATTGCAGAGAGTTTGATTGATCTAGCTGTTGAGCGACAGATTAAGTTACAGGTTTTGAAGTCTATGAGATCCAGTTGGGATAATGCATTGGAAGTGATCCTACAGACTCACAAACCATTTTTGGCCAAGTATCATTTGACCCATACAACCCCAGCAAACAAGATTGATAAAAACAAGGGGGAAATGCAATAAGATGTAATCAAGGGGGAAATGAAATAGATGCAGATAAAGGGGAAAGATGCAGACACGGAAAATAACCAAATGATTTGAGCAGAAATGTATAACATACTGTATTGTTATTTTTTAGAGTCATGTACTTAAGATTATGGTGTATATGTAGTGAAGTCTTTATGAAGACTGAGTCATAATCTTAGGTGGAATTTTTGGTATACTTGAGTACTATATTTGTTAAGGGACTAAAGAGCCATGAAAATGTATTTTTGATACTAATATCAAAGGGGGAGATTGTTGATCTCCAAGCTATGTTGTCGATTAGTGTCACACACTTAGTCACAATAGAGATAGGTTTGTCGGTCATCACTATGACCGAGCCATCCCTTGAAGGTCGAGAAATGTAAATGACTTGTATAGATATTATGTATTGACCAAGCAGTAGTTACTATTGAGTAAGTCAGTGGTCTCTGAGTACTCAGTAGTTGTCAAGTACAATGATTGATGAGTTGTATAGACAGTCAGTGCTAAGTGATAGTTTTGACTGAGCATCATAGTTTATATATGTTGAGTAAGACAATTTTGTTATATGTGTTTGGAATGACACAAACATCTAGGTAAACTATTTTGGCCAACTTTTATATATCATTTAAAGATTTTTCAAGACATTTAATGGATTAATTATGTGTTATTTCTGAGATCATTAATCCCCATGCAACCGATGCAGCTAATCAAAATTAGGGATGCTTAAGCAGAAAAAGTGATGAATCTAGATCGTTGATCATTATATAGATGCTTCGTGAACTATCTATATATAGAATGTTTCAAAACCCTAATATGTGAGTGATGTGGATTTGAAGAGAAGAGATTGGGTGTGTATCAATGTAAAGAAGAGTTTTGTATATCAGAAGCAGAGACCAGGCAAAGTGACTGAGCAGAGAAGTGAAGGAGAAAAAAGAGATATATCAGATTTTGAGATCAGTTAAGAGTTGGAAAGAGGAGATTTGTTACCAAAATTTGAAGTGCAGACTGAAGGATCAGGTACTGATACATTCTAGCAAGTGAATCAGGGTAAATCTCTTAACAAAGTGGTCCTAATAAACCTTTCTAAATATCTTAATAGAGTTCTTACTTAGTTGTAGGTTTAAATCCTTCCATCAAGAGAGATTGCATAATTCTATAAGATCTTAACAGGGCAAACCCCTGATACGGTAGATCATCTGAAGTGATGAAACTTTGTAGCCCTAAAATGCAAACTTTGTTACTGTAGTAGTGAATATTTTTGGATTCCATCCCCACCCTATTTTTATGTTTCAAGGGTTTTTAGGTTACCAAATCTTTGTGTTATAGGCTCATTATGGATGTGATTAGATGTTACAACTATTACAATATTGCAGTTAATATTTATGTTTACATGTTGAATCAGTTAGTTTCAGAAGTATAAAAGTTTTATAGATCCTGATTCACCCCCTCCCCCCCCTCTCAGTATACTACTTTCCCATATTATACTTCCAATAGAGTGTTTTCTATGGATAATACCAACAAATTCATTTTCCTCTCCAAAACTCCTCCAAAGTTTTTTTCCCAAGAGATCCCTATTGAATTCCCTATTAATCCAGATGACCAAACCTCAAAGTATTTGAAGATGCACTTGGTCCCAAGAAACCATATGCCTTTTCCTATTAGGTCTCATTCTATAAAAATCCTCTCAATATTTTCTCAATTTGAATTAAATACTCCATGTGGATATTGAAAAAACTTGTAACATGCGTGGGTAAATTTTACAAAGAGGCATTGATCAAATATAGTTTATGTACAAGACATAAAATTGTACCTTTGCATCTAGCAAGTTTCAATTGGAATTTCTCAATGAGACACAACCAAAAGAAATATGAGACCAAACTTTAATAGAGAGGAAGCCCAAAGTAAGTGGAGGGAAACTCCACAACACAAAAACAAAGGATTCCCACAAGGCTAAGTTGCCTCCTAACCAGGGTGTTGAGGAAGGAGAAGGATATTTTAGGAAAGATAATCATAGGACTTGAAGCACCTTCATACAAGCCTAACACAAATTGTAGAGTGTTTATCTAAAAAATATAGCCATCTCCCCAAAGAATTGTATCATACAAAAAAAATTCAATAGAAATGACATAATAAGTAGAGAACAAAGAGAACCCGTTCAATCAACCCACCCTAACTTATTTTTTATTAAATCCTCCTAAAGTGTCAGCCATAAAACTAAAAAAGGAATAGGGAGATTGGGTCCCCTTGTCTGATCCCTAGAGAAGTGGAAAAAACTAATAAAAGAACAACTAAATTTAACAACCAATTTAGCCCTAGAAATGAATTCAAGGATCAATTGAACAAAAGTACCATTGAATCCAAAGAATAAAATGAATTTTAAAATAAAAATAAAATCCATTGTATCATTGGATTTTAGGGGATCAAATTTAACAAAAAATATAGCTTTCTCGTATATGGTTAATGAGTAGATAGTCTCGTGGATAGTTAAGATAGAGTCCAAAATCTGGTGGTTAGGCACGAAATCCATTTTGTTGGACTCGAATAAGTAAAGGTAGAGCATACTTAAGGGAAATCACCATTATCTTTTAAAAGATATTTTAAAGAGAATTACACAGAGTAGTTCAGTAGCGATAACATATGATAAAACTTGATGTCCTATTCATTTACAAGGGGAGCCTTTATACAATGTGATACTTACCAACTCGATGCAGTTACCAAACATGTATGATAGTTACACCATATATTAAATTATTTATATGGTGATATAATAGTAGACAATGTGATATGATGAAATTGAGCACAAAAACACCAACATTCCCCATTTATTACATTATTTTTAAAAAATATCAAATTCACCTTGTCCTTGGGACCCCCCCCCCCCCCTNTGGGCCCCCCCCCCCCCCCTTAAGGCTCACAAAACAAAACATGGTGATTACACAATATGAATATAGGTACTGAGAAAGTATTAATTTGAAGAACCCAATCCTAAATCAAGTAGAGCTCCACCATGTTTTCTACGCAACCCTCATAAAGGTGAAGCCCTAAGCTGAATTCTTGAGCTCTCAGTCCTAAACTCTCAAATCATAAACCTTCAATTATTCTCAACAATACTCCATAATGAGCTCCTAACACAAACATCTCCATCATGCTATTTATAACCCTTGTAAGGGTGATATTTCTCAATTACAACCTCATGCTCTTTGAACAACCATCCATACTCAAGCTCTTCGCCAAACCGCGACATTGCCTTGAAATAAAATCTTCACAACACATGCATTCTTCAAATTTGTCAACACCAACAAAGAAAGGAAAAATAAAAGAATAAAATAAAATTCATTAATAATTCTCATAGAAGCACCGTCATAAAGCAAGAGGCTATCTTGAGATAGCTAAAATCCTCATGCCTCTAGTGCCGCAAACTCCAAAATGACTTTGTTGCACTTTATTCATTTGATACTTCATATGAGACTTTAATGGTTGTCATGTGAAACATAGATGACTATGAAAGCACAATAATATTTGATATATATGTACAACCATTATAAAAGATGTCACCCTCACTTAATTTATCACTCTGAACCAAAGTGTCAATAATACCTAACCCTCAATATCAAAACAACTCTTTCTTAAACTTCTCCTACCCACCAAATTTCCATACTAATTGTATACACCATTTGTAGATGCTTGGTAAGATGATTTAACAAAAAAGGACATCATTAAATTGAATAAACTTTTCAATGAAAATAATTTCCTCTCCTCAAAATGATTAAATCAAAATAAAAAATTTGAACCTTTTCTATAATGCATCCATTGAATAATATTATATCAATTAAATATGTTGGACAAGAATGTAGACCTATAAGTGTGCATATACTATCCTATGGATTCCAACTGGATTTTATTCAATTAATTTTTATACAGATAAATGCTTCTGAGAAGAGAAAAAAACTAGTTTAATCAAAGAAGCCAATACTGCATCTGCACCATATCTTTTATTTTCTACTAGATATAAATTTAAATTTAAATCGCGACCTTTCTGTTCTTTAGGAAATTTTTGCAAAATCTCATCAAACCATTGCTCCATCATTCTTTTCCTACTCAAAATTGGTCTCTGCTCTATGCTCACAATTTACCACAAGAAAAGTATCTTCCTTGCATCATAAAATCCTTAATCAATGAAATGGTTAAAATCGTAATCTCTAAAAAGTGAATATTAGCATAGAAAAATAATAAATCTAAAATAAATTTATCTTGAGATCTTATTTCCACAAGAATTAATATAGGAAATCAGAAGGATTTTGAAATAACCAAATTGTATCTAGCAGAAACAATGATTCTGAAGGTGGGGAATCCAAAAATCTTAAAAAACATAGATGTATGTCTCTACCTTATTCCTATACTCCCTCTTTAGATTGTAGTTTCACTGTGTTATCCCCTAAATGAAGTATTAGCTATATAATAAAGACAAATATGTGTAGTTTGAAAGCTTGGTGATCACATCAAATTATCCCACTTCCTCTTATTTAGCCTAAGATTTAATGCTTAACACTCACTCCTTCAAAGGAGTATTATCCTAGTTAACAGTATTATGCTCTCTATTTATAAACTTCCCATGCGATGTGAAGGTGAAATAATCATCATTATAGATCGTTAGCAAACCTTTTCATTCGAAACAGAACATACTCACTCTTCTATCTCATTGCAACACTCAAATATCTATGCAAGCACACAATTTCGACCTTCTTTCATTCAATATGCCACGCCATTCGCAATAAGTTGTTTCATAATTTCTCTAATACCAAAGTAGAGTGTATGATAAAACTTGATGTTCTATTCGCTGAAAAAGGAAGCCTTTATACAATGTGGTAATTACCAAACATGTATGATAGTTACACCATACAGCAAAACAGTAATACAGTGACAACATACCAAACAATCTAATATGATGACGTTGAATAAAAATATGTCAATAGGAAGAAATCTAGAAAGGAATTAGCTCCCACCTTCTTTGGGATGAACACAATAAAAGAAACATTCAACTCCTTAAAGAGGGATCTTGATCCCAAAATTTACTTTGCAGGTACAAAAACATCATTAGCTAGAATATCATAATTTGTATTAAGGAAAAACAAAGGAAAATCATCTGGGCTTAGAGCCTTGTTAACCTCAAAAGGAAAAACAGCAGCATTAACTTCATCCGCTGTCAAAATCTGCATAAGGGCATTATTCATATCAATAGAAATCGGAGATGGAATTTCACACATCATTTCTTGCTAGCAAGCTGGATCCAATAACTGGTCATTTGAAAGCAGGGAAGAGAAGCACTCCATTGCTACTTGCATAATATTCTCATCTTTATGAAAGGTCCTTGCATTAGCTTTAATGGAATAAATTATTTTTGAAGCCCTATTTCTTAAAGTAGACGCACAAAAACACTTGGTATGGCAATTGCCACTTTTGAGTCAAACAACACGAGATATTTTCTTCCAAAACTGTTAGTCCTTGGAAATTATATCATGGAGTTTTGAAAGCATGAGGATCTTCATATTAATAAGGCCCTCAGAGATCCCTTGAGCTTGAATCTAGGCTTGAACATTATATAAATCAATCATCAACCAATTCTTTGTTTTGAATATATGAGCAAACGATGATTCATTCCATTTCAAAAAATTAAATATGACCGCTGCAAATTTCTACACTGTCCTATACATACTGGTACCAGGAATATTAGTGGGCCACCATTCCTTAAGAGTCCACATTTTGTCAAATTTAAAAGGAACAGTTTTCTCTGTGTAACCACTATGAATTGTGAAAGCAATTGGGAAGTGATCCGACCCAATATGAATCATCACAGAGAGTCTACACACAAAATAACTGAACCAATCTGGGGAAATAAGAGCATGATCTGAGCCAATATGAATCATAGCAGAGAGTTTGCACACAAAATAACTCAGCCAATGGGTTTGTTCGACCACATAAAAAAGCACCATTAAGGTCCATATCCAACAACCCCTAGGAGTTAATCAAAGATAACAAATCCTGCCTAATATCATCAGTAATAGGGCCCCTCCCTTCAAATTAGAGCTATAAATTGAGGCATTAATGTACAGAAGCCATTTTAAATGGACAATAGTGGCTCTAAAGCTATACAGAGATGCCCATAAGTTTTTCCTAGCTACTTTATTGTTTGGTGGATAAATATTTGACACCAGCCAAATTGAGTCATCATTAATGTGTTCAAACCTAGTAGAAATATGATTAGGTGAAGAAAAAACCTCAATACCTTTAACAAGTCTCGGATTCCAAAGGATCACTAAACCACCTAAAGTGTCGCCCACATCATAACAATGGACTCCAACATCTTTGAAATGAGAAATCTTAGACCCAATGAGTTTTTCCTTGTACATCTTCATCTCTTGGAGTAAATGTTAAGAAAAGACAAAGTGGGAGTCCATTGTACGGTTGAGGCAATCTCACCGTACGGCAAGACCACTATATGGCGGAGGCAATCTCACTGTACAGTGAGGAGACAAGTGTGTGGTGGACTATACAGATTGGAGACTACAACACAGAGGCAAAACTCGGCGGAGGAAAAAGTGTCAAAGGGAGAAGTCACTGTATGGTAAGACCCAACGGCGGCAAAAGTGCCGAAGGGAGAAGTCACCATACAACAAGACCTGGTGGAGACAAATGTGCTGAAGGGAGTGACCCGAGGCCGAAGCGAGTCTCCGAGGCAAAGGGAGTGAACGGATGCCGAAGGGATCGTCAACTGGAGGAGTGCCAAGGTTTCTAGTAACCATTTCATGGAGTGAGAGTTTCTATACCGAATTCTATAACGAATCCCAAAGTGCATAAATGTTTGTGAAATTCATTATAAATTTGAGGTGAGTAGCATGGTGCTAAGTCAGGTTGATTTTAAGGAAATCTAAGCCAATGTAACAATTCAGAGTACATTGTACGTAAATCTTTTTAGTGTAATACAAAGTTGCTCAAGGATTTCTTGGCTGGTGGGTTTTTACTGAAAGGGTTATCCCACGTTAAATCTGGTGTTTTCTCTATGCTTTTTGTGTCTGTTAATTTCATATTTTATTGTCTTGCACATCTCAGAGATATAGGTGCTTATTTCCCTGTTCATTTGGCATTCATAAAGTGTTTGCGCACTATTGTTTTCCTAACAAGTGGTATCAGAGCCTGGTGAGTTGTGTCATCCTTGTTGGATAGGGTTTGGTTTTTTGTGCCAATTTGTTTTCAGTGGGAGTTTGGAAAGTTTTTTGTCTACATATTGAGATGACTGGTACGTCACAAAGAATAGACATTGAAAAGTTCAATGGCACAAATTTTGAGTTGTGAAAACTTAAATTTGAAGATGTGTTGGTTGATCGAGATCTATGGACTACTGTGTCTGCTGCTAAGCCTACAGGCATGAATTAAGAAGATTGGGATATAGCCAACCAGAAAGTGAGAGGACTCATAAGATTGAGTTTGCATGATTCTCTTTTGTTTAATGTCCGTGAAGAAAAAACCACGCATTCTTTATGGAAGAAGTTAGGAGACATTTATCAGGGTAAGTCCTTGGTAAATAAACTCTTCCTGAGAAAGAAATTGTACTCCTTGAAGATAGATGAAGGAACAATTGTTGCAGATCATCTGAATGTGTTCACTATGGTTATTGCACAGTTGACATCTGTTGGTATAACCATTGGTGAGGAAGAACATTGTATGCTCTTGTTGTGTTCCTTGCTTGATCCATCAGACCACTTGGTGATACCTATTGGAAGAACTACTACCCAGTTAAAAATGGACAAGGTATTTTCAGCACTCTTGTCAGAGGAGATGTAGAGGAAGACTTCTGAAGTGGCCAAAGAGGCTCTCTCGATTAGAGGAGGATCAAATGATGGAGACAAAAGGGAGGACTACAAGAGTAGGTATAAGTCTTCTAGAAATAAGTCCAAAGTGAAGTGCTGGAACTCTAGGCAGATTGGTCATGTCCAGAAGGACTGCAAGGAGAAGAAGAAGAAGAAGAAGAAGAAGAAGAAAAGGGATGACTCTACGAGTTTTGAATCTTCTCAAAATGATGAAGATGTTAGTACTGCTTCTTTGGCTAATCGGTCATCTGATGATGACTGGTTAGATTAATTTGATCTTCATGTGGAAGATGTTTGTTATGATGCCATGTGTGACTCGACACCATCGTATAGTGGTAGTTATTGGCAGTGATGTGTGGAAGAAGTTTGTCACGATGCCATGTGTAACTCGACAGCACAGTTTAGTGGGAGTTGTTGGTAGTGACGTACTGAATGATCTTCATTAGTATTGCAAAAGGATCTTTTCGCATTTGTTGAAGTATTGTTTGGAGATGTTTATCTTCATATGTCTAAAGATGTCAACATCTTGAGGGCTCAACGGGGTCTTTGATAAAGGTGTGGATTATGTTCTCATTTGACATGTTATGGTATGTTCATATGGAGCATATTATCTCTTTGGTTGAGATGTTTAAGATCATGTTGTCATGTTTATGTTCCTGAGGCCATGGTTGGAACTTTGAAATTGATCTTGTTTTTTGTTGTTGTGTATTGAGTTCATTGGTCATTTTCTTGATGCTTCATGAAGTTGTTATTCTATTGTTGGAGTCAACATGAATTGATGGGTTGCAGGTGCTCATGGATACTTAGTGACGATAGTGATGATGTTTTCTCTTGTGATTAGAGATGTGTTTTCTGAAACGGTTGATGGTTTCAGTAGGAAGTATGACATGCATTTAGAGATGTACGTAGAAGGACATGGTCCATGGTTGATGTACTGTTGATTTTCTTGTTGCTACAACTTTGTCTTTGCACTTCTATGTGATGTTGTTGAATGGGTTCATATCATATTAATATTACCTGTGAAGTGGGAGCTTCTTGGTGTGTATGTGACAGGTATTGTACTTGAGGCTTGAGACTGCAGGTAACATGTTGAATATGGTGATGTTTTGGAATCCATGTTGGTATACCTTAGAGGTATGTATAATTGGATGTGTTAGCACTTACTATGGGTGCTATTTAGCTATGTTTGTGAAAAATGTTGATACATTCGATTATTTTTTGGATCAAGGGTTTTGTGCTTTGGGATACATAGTTATAGTTCTCTGTGAGATAGTTTGTATGGTCTTATCAGTGGATAGATTATATGTGTGTCCAGTGGTAGTGGCATGGTAGAAGGTGACGACGTCCATGAATGAGATGAGACTATTATGTAACTATCTCAATGGTGCACATGGTAGATTTTCATTCTTGATGATTTTGTGTTCGAGTGGTATATCAATAATTATGGGCTTTAGAGTCCATGTTTCTTTGTACTCTCTATGTTTATTGGTCTGTGGTTTTGAGTGACTCCTTACTTCGTCAAGTGGGAGATTGTTAAGAAGTGATGAAGTGGGAGTCCAAGATATGGTAGAGGCAATCTCACCCTAGAACAAGACCACAGTATGGTGGAGGCAATCTCACTATGCGATGAGGAGACAAGTACGCGGTGGACACTACAGATTGGAGACTACAGTACAAAGGCAAAACCGAATGGAGGAAAAAGTGTCGAAGAGAGAAGTCACTGTACAAAAAGATCCGACATAGGCAAAAGTGTCAAAGGGAGTGTTGGTTGTATTTCTTGTTTTGGCAGTTTTCCTGGCTCCCTATTCTTCTCTCTTTGATCTGGTGTTTTTAAGTCAGCTACTTCTCGTTCCTTTTGCCTCACCTCTATCAAGTTTTTGGGTTTTCAAGTCTGAACTTACCTCAATTTATAAAAAACCCTGAAAACCCTAAGCCTTCCAAGCATTAAACGTTGAAAAATAAACCCTAAGTCATGTTCTTCTGTTTTGATGTTAATTTTTCTATCCACTTAAGGCAAGTGTTTTAATTAATCGCCTTGTCACGTTACTCCAACCAAATATTCCTTAAGTCTTCCCGACTTGGCATTTTCCTTTTGTCGCATGGTCTCGTTCAGGTTCAGTATATTCCTTTGGTATTACTAGACTCTATGATTTCTTCATGTCGGGTAGTCGCAAGATAACTATGTCATAAAGCATTATGCAGAAGGGACCCAAGGCTTAGTCGAGTAATTGCAGGAAATTCTCAACAGTTACTGATATATCTTCAGACTTCGTGATTACCTTATGTCGCGTTATCGCGAAGTGGATCCAAAGTTAAAAGTTACCCAAAGCCTTTAGTCGCCTGGTCTCGAAAAGGAACGGCGGTTAAGAGATTTTGACCAAGACTTCACGACTGACCGTCTGAGGTTTACAGTAAAGCGTAGTCGGGTTGTCGCCAGAAGTAGAAAATAGACTCAGCGACAATGAGATTAAGTGCTTTCCCTTCAGTCGTGATGTCTGAGAAATATTTAAGGGTATGCAAGAACATTTGGTGATTAAGCGATGGCCGTAGGATAAGGAGATCAGGGGATCTAACAGTGGTCACATAGTTTGAGAAAAAAGTGCCCGAAGGGAAAAGTCCTCCCGACTTGGTGATTAAGGTATGTCGCGTAGTCTTCAGAAATGGAAAAAGGGCACATATAACTGTTATGATAAAATTAAACACTCAGAACTTGTATTCCGCGATTGGGTGACTGGGTATGGTCGCATAGTCTTAACATGAAATAAAAACACTTAGTAACTAGGAGATAACTGTAAAAGGTTAAAGGCAACGGTTAGTCGCTAGGTCTCGAAAAAGATACCGAGTTAATGTTAACTATGAGCGACTATAATTTTAGTTGGGTTGTGTGATCGCAAGATGGTAACTTGGGTCAGCCAAAGGTAATAAAATGTGTTGTCACTATGTCTTGAGATAAATCATGGGTTAGTGACAGAGGCCCGCAACAAAGAGACTATATGTAGTCGCGCAGTCGCTTGATCCCAAAATCTAAAAAATGGCGGCAGTTTTTGATATGACAGTATGAATCGCTCGGTAACCAATCACAGGATTTTATTTTGATTATTGTGCAAAAGGAGTAGCTAAGATGTAAGATAGTTAACAAATCATAGTGTGACATGTCAGCCCTTTTGAATGCAGTTGGATTGTTCTGAGGATTCACTTTTCAAAATTTGATTTCCTGTCAACTTCATGCAACTACGGCTAGGTTTTTGTTCAAGTTCACAGTATGTCAAATTTAAAACAGAACTGATGTTTTCTGATTATGAGCTGCGTACCTTGAATGATGACTATAAGGAGTTGATGGTGCATTCATTTTCAGTCACTGTGCTTTCAGTTTTCAGAGCCCAAGTTCCTAAGTTTTCAGAAAAAGAGTTATTTTGCTTAGTTTGCAGCGTTTCAAAGTTGATCAAAAGGTTCTATGTCTCAAAAAATTATTCGCAAGGCAGTTAGCTAATCTCTGAGATAGATTTGTTTCAATATCATTAAGGAGCAAGAGATTCAGGGTGTTGCAAATATGAGCGGGGCTATGAGTGTTTCTTCGAAAAGTGGAGGAAGTGAGGAGGAGCAAAAGGGAAAGGCGAGTTTTTCTGATGAATTCCTTCGTCTCCTGCCTGGTTCAACATAGAATAAGAAAGCTAATGCTAATGTCCTCATTGATGAGTATAAAGACATTCGAGATGCTGTGACTCTAGGGACAACAGGTTTCTCCCTTTTCAATTATTTTTATAAGAATTCTGATAAGCCCATCCCAGTATCAAACCCTTGGACCTGTGGTTTAGCCAGGTTACTTGTTCCTGATGTCTTCCTAGATGTAGACCTATTCTTAGACCTAGCCAATCACTATGATGCTTTTTCTAAAACTATCAGGAGGGATGATGGCACTGCCCTCTTAATTCTGAATAGAAATTCATTCATGCAAGCCTTCGGCTTATTTAGCACCATGTCTACCAAAATTGACATGAAAAAGAAAAAATAGAGGTATACTGAGAAGCCTGGGATTGCTAGGGGTCAGTTGCAAAAACATATGCTAAAGGAAGTGAAAAAGTATTTAGATCCTATGTCTGGGGATTGCCCATATTATTACAAGGATCTTCACTTTTACATCAAGTATGCTGCATATGCCTTATGTAGAGTGTTGGGAATAGATGGTGATGCAGAAAAGATAGATGCTGGCATCTTGATGATGGTGTTTGACTGGCAAGAGGTCCACTCTAACACTAGCTATGACTATATTCAAGACATTATAGATGAAATGCATGAGGGTTTCATTGCAACTCTGAAAAGATTAAAGAACCCAAAGGAGAAGGAGCACAAATTTTTGCACTGCTCAGTTCTTATGCATCTCCTCTTATACTTCAATTTTGTAATCATGGATGTTAATAATTTAACTCCTCAGAGATTCTACCAATCAGCTCCAAATCCTATCCAATTTTGGGTGAGGGTTTGAAATTACACTTCTAGAGAGTGTGACTACTGTGCTTTTCAGAATTGGATTGTGTGTCCAATGGTACAAAGTTTGGGAACAAGCAGGACAAGAGTCCCATTGAAGGTGATACAATTGCTCAGGCCCTGTGATTATACAGATAGTTGGCCTAAAAAACATAATTGGGGTGATTTCTTCTTGAAGGAGAATTATACTATTATCAGAGTATATGGGTGTATTCACCCACCTCATTTATTACCATATCATGTGCCTACAAGAGTGTCTTCAATGGAATTCATATGGCAGTTATTGTTAACAGAAAATGAGCACTTTGCACCACACAAGAAGGGGACTATAACCCCTAGGCAATTCAAGATTCTCAACTTTACAATTGGCAAGGGTTCCATTGATGCAGTGGGTCAATGGTTGGAAAAATAGAGAATGGGGACAGCCCCTTATAGGTACATTGATCCAGAGGGCTTCATGGTAGGGGTTAGGAAATTGTATACACCTACCATCCCCAATACAAATGTCCACTGTGAGTGTATTGAAGAAGATGCAACAAGGAACATCTTGGATGAAGATGATATCCATACTAGAAGACTGAGAATCCAGGAGTTGCTAAAGTTGGAAAAGTAGATAAAGGGAAATGGGTTGTCTTTTGGGGGTTTTTACCCTAACCTCCCATATTTTGATATAATTAAGGCCATGATATACAACTATTATGTGCTTATAGAGAAAACCGATACAGTGCTAGACAAGAAAGGTGCTCAGAAACCTGAATATTCAGAGTCAGAGTATGATAGTGGTACTGACAGTGATTATGCATGTCCTACTATGTATCCTTCACCACAATAAGCATCACAGCAGGATATAGCTTAGGTACCATAGTTGGAAGGAGCAGAGGGTCATATTATAGATTTGATAGTTGCTACCCAACTTGATGATGTAAAAGAGCCTATTGCAAAGAGGCTGAAATTGGAAGTAGGGCAGCCTTCAGTGGAAGGACAAAGAAAGAAAAAAGATAAGGCTAAGGCCTTAGTACCTGGCACTAGGTTATATGATCATAACCTAAAAAAAGCAATTAGGGAAGGCAAGAAGCAGCAGTCTAACCTAAATGACAATGTTGAGATGCTACTCAGGGCCTGTGTTGATGAGAGATTGATTCATCAACAGAAGTTTCTAAGTGATGATAGCTTTGTGAAAACAGAGGAATTTAAAGACTTCCTGAGATGGCATAAGACAGAGAAAATAAGATCCCACTTGACTGTGGATGGAAAAGAGACAATAAAAAATGAAGCTCTAGTAGCTTTACAGTCTTATGATCTTGAGAATGAGGATATATCACCTGAAGAAGCCAACAAAATGGTGCTAGGAAGTGGAATACTATTGGCTGAGGGATGGGATTTGGCATCTGCCTTTATCATAGACCAAATCAGAAAATAGCCAGATCTCAAGATGGCTAGTGAGGTCTAGATGGTAGATGTGATAAAAGGATTTGGGTATAGCTCAAAATCTCAGGCTTTTGTAATGTGGAGCCTAAGCCCTAAAGAACAAAAGCCCCAACTAGTGAACATTCAAGAAAATATGGTGGTCAATCAAATGGTGTGGTGTGTACAAAATACAGGGGATTTGGAAATTTCCCAGATTATGACACATTGGGCTCACTTGAATGAAGACAAGACTAAACAATTCTCTGAGAGGTGTAGCGTATTATTGGAAGAGACAAGTGTATTGTCTAAGGATAGGGAAATGTGCCACATACAATTCTACCAGTGGGATCAGCTAATCAAGACATTAACAAAAGAATTGGAAACAAAGCCTGAGGTGGTATATGTACCTGCATAACCACCACCAATGCAAATTAAAGATAAGCCTAAGTCAGAGGAGGTTGTTGAAAAGGAAATAGATGAGGAAAAGGGAAATGCAATTTCTTTGAAGGCATTGAAAGGTATATTACAACATAGAATTCACATTCAAAAGGATAAAACTGATGTTGTAATCAATACATACAACAAGTTACCAGCTTTGCATATGGAGGTAATGGGGTACCTTGCCATTCTAAACCCTTACTTTACTAAATGGTCTGCTAGGGCGAAGTTGTTTAAAAATTTAGCATCTTTACAAGCCATAAGACCAGATTTTCCTAAAATAGTCACTGAAGTTGAAGATGAGATCAAAAGAGTCAATATTGCTCTCTCATTCTTTAAAAGAAAATTAAATCAGATAGAGGTTAGGTTGAGCCTCTTTTCAAGTGATTTTAATAGGTTTATTCCTTCCTTAAGGGGAGATAATGACCAAGTGAAGGTTGTAGATGCCTTGAAAAATGAATTTGACAGCAAGATGCCTAGTGATGAGGCATTTCTTTTGGGAGAAGATGTTAATATAGAAGGATTAAATAAAATGTTGGATGAAGCCTTCAAAGCAGAGACTGACATCAAAAAGTTCTTGCTTGATGTAAAAAATATCATTGATTCTAGATGGGACAGACAAAAGGTGCAAGTACAGAGTACTCAAGACTTTAAGTGGCCATCGGATGATGAAGTGAAAGCTTGGGAAGTGATGACTACACCAAAGAAAAAGAAGACAGTAGTAGAAGAAGAAATCATGCACAATGAGTAAAGATGAGCACTTGGCACTGCACTATTCAATACAAGAGGGACAATTATTGCAAAGGGAGAATGTAGGTGAGTATGCAAGCACAGCTATCTAGATTCAACATAAATACTACCATCTAACATTTTGTGCAAATCTGATTGCAGTCGCCAGATCGGGTGAAGAACCAAGAATATCTATTTGTCTTTTTGACTTGGTCATTCTACCGCTTCTTTTCTTTCTTTCTTTCTATCTCTCTTATAGCTCTAGGGTTACGTTTTCTTTGACCATCCGAAGCTTGTTGCATCCTTAAGGGATTCCAAGATGGTTAAAAACCTATATATAAGAAAAGAGTTGTAATTGTAAGAGGTATTGGATGTTGGAATTTTTTGGAAAGGAGATAATATATTACAGGATTCAGATGTTCTGAACTTCTATCTATCTTTTGAGGTTGTATAATATTTCATGTATGGAAGCTGAATCATATAAATAATATACGGTGCAATTTTACTCTCCTCCATTGTTGTCTCTTTATTCTCTGTGTATGCTCTTTTATGTTTAAGTTTGCAAGGCATTCTCAAGCATTTTGGTTATTAGGTAACTATTTGATTGCTTGCAAGTTTCTTTTAAGGAAAGAACTAAGTTTTGTGAGTAGTTTCAGGGAGCATACTGCTTTGTTTAAAGATTTGATACAATCGTTCAGAGGTGACAGGGTAACTTGTAAGTCAACTTATCTGAATTGCGTGTGGGTTGTAAGGCAGCTTACCGTATTTTATTTTTATGAGATCTTAGCTTATTTGACTCTGTAGCCCAAAGGATAGGCACTGGTCCAGAAATTAGTCTGATAATCTATCTTTGTCCAAGTTATTTCAAGGTGTCAAAACCAATTTAATCAAAATATTCTTGTTACTAAGAACAAAATAAACTCAGTAAGGACCTATGTCAGCAGGATAGTGTCCATTTTAGTGATTCCCTGGAGAGTGAATCATTAGGTTATCCCTCCTATAAGAAAAGGAAGAAGGATGAAAATCCTTGTATCACTGATATTTTCTATATTTACAATCATAGTCTGTATGGTTAAATTTTGCATCTGGTTATGCTTGGTCATTTGCAAAGTGATTTATAAGTTTATTTAACAAAGATACATAGAAAATCAGTGTCCACATTAACACATACTATGTAAACAGCAATCATGAAAGGTAAAACCTGCCTGAGTATATGTGGAGCTCAAAAATGAAGAAGGACCTTATCCAGTCCTTAGCAATTAGGCTTTTCTTGTCTCTGAATCAATATTAGAAGGCATGGTGTTCAATTAGTTATTTCAAGCACTGTGATTCATACAAGAAAAATCCCTAACAAATTGGCAACTCCGCTGGGGATTGGTATTTAACAGATTAGTTTTAAGGCTGTCCCAGAATATGGTTGCGGACAAGTATTCATAAATACCAGAAAATGAGTTTGCAGTTTTAAACTTTTAATCTTGTTTTTAAGCCATTTGTGTGGTTACTGGTAAGACACCATCTTGATAATTATTCATCCCAAGTGCTTTGGGTGGTGACTCTGAGAACGAACATCTCTGTGATCAGTGCAAAACAAGTAAATGTCTTATAGAATGAATACTAGGTCAAGAGTAAGAACTGACCCAGAAAGGGTATTACATGAAGGAATCCCATCATCCTCAACAGTTGGACCCTCTTGGAGGAAAAATAAAAATCAAGTTGATATGGATGAAACTCCTTTAAAAGGTGAAGAAAAAAATATCAGAAATGATAGGAATACTATTCAGCACTCTCATGATGGAAATACTTCAGACTATGAGGAGGCTACTAAAAGAGTATTAGACACATCCCAACTCACTTCTACTTCAAATGAAAGAGAAGAGATTACTACACCCAGTTCATATTCAGAAGATGCCCCTTCTAATATGCTAGCCAATGAAGAGAAGTTTATTTTGAAGCAGCTTGCCTTAGTTCAACAAATGAAAAAGGAAAGAGAAATAAGAAAGAAAAGAAATGATCATAAGGCTCTTGATAATAGTAGAAAAAGACTTCCAAAACACCAAACCATGAAAGAAACAGAGAAGCCTCAGAAAGACAAAGAAATACCATTCACTCATAAAGCTTCCATTTTACAAATAAATAAGGGTAAACAGAAGATGGGTGAACATGGAGATCAAGAACCTAAATTTCACAAGCCTTTGGTTGAACAAATGTCAAAGTTAGAAATTGATTTAGAAAATTTGAGAATTGAAAAGGAAACCATGGAAAAAATGTTGGAAAAAGACCAAATGGAAGCTGCTACAATTGAAATGAAGAAAAAGATAGATTTTCTACAATCTTCAAAATATTCTTTTTCTGGACCAGAGAATAATACATCTTCTAGAGGAAAAGCTACTATAAGTAAAGAAGATGATAGTTTTCAAAGGAAACCACTACATAATGAGAGGTACAAACAATTTGATTTTGTTGGTATCCCTGGGTACCCTAATGCTTTTCCTAAAGATGTGGGTGATATAGGAGAAAAGCTCCCAAATTTTTCTGGTTATAATGTGATTTCTTGCGAAACACATTTAAGAAAGTTCATTGAATTTGTTGATGACTTGAATATCACCCATGAAGATGTACTAATGAAGCTATTTGTTTAGTCCCTTGTTGAAGATGCAAGAGAATGGTTTAGAAGCCTAGCTAATGGCTCTATTGTTTCCATGGATGAGTTGATTGAGTTATTTAAAGATCAGTATGGAGACAAAACAAATAAGGGATTTTTATTGAATGAGTTCAATAACATCAAAAAAAATTACAATGAAGAGGTTACAGAATTTAACACAAGATTTCAAAGAGCTATGCATAAACTGTTTCAGAAGATAAAGCTAGATGAGGAGGTATGTCTAGCAACTTATTTAAATGCTTATGATTCCAAAATGGGATATGCTCTGAGAGATAAGAATCCTAGGACTCTTACCGACGCTTACAAAATAGCAGTTAATATTGAAATGAACAGAAGAGTATCTGGTAAGTTAAATAGGAGAGATGACACTAGGTTTAGTAAGAGCAATTTGAAAGAACCAGAATACAAAGAATATAGAGTTCCTCAAAATAGTAAACCTCTTCATAATAATACTTATAATCCTTAGAATAGAATGCAAAATCATCAATATGGAACTAAGTTCAAAGATGGAAAGCCTGTTGTTGTCGCCAAGAAAGAAAGGACAGATAATAAGACTCCAAACCCCCTTCATAGAAATTATGTCCATTTTTACAATGATAATACTTGGTTTGAAGCTTGTGACGCTCCTCATAATCCTAATTTTTGTGTCATTTCTTTAGACCTAAAAGAGAATGAGGAACATGAAAATGATAAGGGGGAACAGTGTGATCATAGTATGACTAACACTTATTCATGCCATGATACTAATTCAAATAGTGAAGAGGAAAATTATGATTCCTATGTTTCACAAAGGAGGGTTGAGAATCACCATCAACAGATCTTATCTAAAAGTGATGTTGATGAAGTTGATGATACTATTAGATGCTATGCTCAAGATAACCAAGATATTCCACTCATAAGAAAAGCTTCAGATGAAGAGAAGGCTAGAATTACTGCTAAGTTAGTGAGTAAAGCTAGAAGCAATTACCATTTAAGGAATAGAGTGGTAGGTGGAACTGGTAGCCAGCCTTCAGGTGTTTTCATAAAGAAAAACAAACCAGACACTAAGTATGTTTAGAAAAAGGAAGAACCTAGAGAAAATGTAAGCAAACACAAGGTCAAGATCATCACGAAAGTTGTAGAGCCAAAGGTTACACAAGATCAAGATGAAAAGGACCAAGAAAAAATTGTTCCTGTTCAAAAGATAGAAATTAAGAGGTTGAAAGAGCCATCTCAAAAGAAACATAGTGAAGATAATGAAGTTATCATTGATAAGTAAAAGCACTCAGATGGTTGTTATACTCCAGTTGACATGGGTCAATGTTTGTCTCAGATGACAGTTAAGGTACCATTTCTGGAAATGATGAGGATCAAAGAACATAAGGAAAATGTTATGTCATTATTAAACAGTGTACCTATAATAAAAATTCAAAACCCAGTGGATGTATCTGAGAGGCCTCTTGTCAAGGGAAATGAGGATGAGATGTTGACATCTGAGATTCCTCAAATATTCTTTAATGCAACTTCTTCTCCAAATGTGGTGGACCCATTTTTTCTCTCATTGATAATTAATGATAAAATGCTCAAGAATTGTATGATTGATTCAAGAGCTTCTAATACAGTCATGCCGGTTGAGATTATGAGGGCTATGGGCTTACAAGTTGATACACCTTATGGGAGGTGTAGAGCTATGGATTCTAGGGAAGTCCCTATAATTGGTACCATTGAGGCCATGCCTTATAGATTGGCAATTTTCCCTGATATAGTGATGACTATGAATGTTCTTGTGGTTGATATACCACCTCATTATGGCATGTTGTTATCAAGAAAATGGAGTGCCTCAATGGGAGGAAGTATACAAAATGATTTGTCATATGATACT
>MU225126.1:1380930-1412220 GCA_018584345.1 Thuja plicata
TTGTAAAAAATGACAGATTGAAAATGTACAAACATGTTGTTTGGGATCAACTTGAGATGTTTGATGCTTTTAATATAACCTGGTTGGAAAGGTCAAAGAATATTATGGCTGATTTTCTAGCTAATGTCGCTTTGAAAAATGATGATTTGACCCTACATGGAGTATCAATACTCGAAGTTAAGACAAGACCAATTGTCCCGGATAACATATACAACTAGCAAGTGTTCCAAGATGATCAAGATATTCTGAGATTCATGCAATGTTTGGATCAGTATGAAAACCAGAGCATAGATTGCAGTTCCTTATTAGAATCAGATGATGGAAAGGATTGCATCTTGGGCAGTGAAGTTGTTCAATTGAGTTCCAATCAGATTCCTAGGGGTTTGGTTGAGCTTAAAGCATTGTTTGTTAGTAAGCAAAATGATTCAGCAAAGATAAGCAATGCCAATATAGAGGATTTGGAAGAAATAAATTTAGGATCAGAAAACAGTCCTCAGATAGTTTATATAGGAAAAGGTTTGGAATCTCATGTAAGGATAAATTTGATCAAATTACTGAGAAAATACAAGCATGTTTTTGCTTGGTCATATGAGGAATTGAAGGCATATAGAGAGGACCTTTTCCAATATGAGATTCCTTTGAAATCTGATGTCAAGCCATTTAGACAGAAACAAAGGCCCATTAACCCCTTGTTGGCTCCTAAGATGCAACAAGAATTGATGAAACTCAAAGAGGCTGGGATAATCCAACCTATTAGACATTCAACATGGGTATCAAATCTAGTGCCAGTTAGAAATAAAAATGGTGATATCATATTATGTGTTGATTTCAGAAATCTGAATATTGCTTCATTAAAAGATAATTATTCACTGCCTAATATGGAGGCAATGTTGCATAAGGTCACTGGTTGTGAATTGTTGTCAATGATGGATGGTTTTTCAAGTTACAACCAAGTTTTAGTCAAAGAGTTAGAGCAATATAAAACTGCATTTACTACTCCTTGGGGAACATATGTTTATATCAAGATGCCTTTTGGTTTGATAAATGCAGGCGCAACTTTTCAGAGAGCCATGTATGTTGCTTTCAAAGAGTTTATTTATTTATTCATGGTTATTTACCAAGATGACTTAACTGCATTTTCAAAGAGGGCTACTGATCATTGTGATCATTTGGGTAAAATTTTCAATAGAGTATTAGAATATGGTGTTTCATTAAACCCTAAGAAATGTCATTTTGCAGTTAAAGAGGGAAAGTTGCTAGGACATATAGTATCCAGAGAAGGGGTAAGAATGGACCCTTAGAGGGTAGAAGAAATTCAGAAGGTAACTGCCCCAAAAAACTTAAAAAGTGTACAATATTTCTTAGGAAAGATTAACTTTGTTAGAAGATTTGTAGCAAATTTTGCTGAAATTGTGAAGCCCATTGTGAAATTACTGAAAAAGGATACTAAGTTTATTTGGAATGATGAGGCCCAACAAGCTTTTGAAAGGATAAAGAGGGCAGTGCAGGAAACTCCAGTTTTAAAATCTCTAGATTACACTAAGCCTTTCTCCCTATTTTCATTTGCATCATTTAACACAATTGCTACAATTTTGCTCCAGAAAGATGAGCAAGGATTTGAACATCCCATAGCCTTTTATAGTAGATCCTTGCAGACTGCAGAACTTAACTATGAAATAATGGAAAAGAAAGCATATGCATTGGTAAAGGCAGTAAAGTATTTTAGGCCCTATTTGGTGTGTGCCAAGGTGCAGGCTTATGTTCCACATTCAGCAGTGAAAGATATCCTTACACAGTCAGAGGTTACTGGTAAGAGATGTAAATGGATTACAAGAATTCAAGAGTTCAATCTGGAAATCAATATCACTAAATTGGTAAGAGGTCAAGGCTTGGCTAAACTAATGACAGAGGAGAACCTGGATTTAGTGCAATCAAATCAGACAGAAGCACATGACCAAGCCATTACCAGTATATAGAGAGGCAACCATATTACACTGATATTGTTTTCTTCCTCAAAAATGTTAAGTGTCCTGATTATTTATCTGATAATCGAAAGAGAAGTTTGAAATTGCAAGCTCAAAGATATGTTTTGATTTAAGGAGATTTATTTTGGAAAGATAAAAATGGTGTACTATTACTGTGCCTTGACAAATATCAAGCTGAGAAAGTTCTAATTGAGATGCATGAAGGAAAGTGTGGAGGTCACTTTTCTTCTAAGACCACTGCCCATAAGATTTTGAGGGCAGGGTATTATTGGCCAACTTTGTTCAAAGATACTTATATACATGTCAGGAGATATGAGCCATGTCAGAGGTTCTCCAATAAATTGAAGTTTTCAGGTGCTTTGTTGCTCAACCCAGTAAGTACTCAAGCTCCTTTTGTTGTATGGGGCATTGATTTTATGGGTGAATTTCAAGAAAAGTCTAGTGCAGGACACAGTTGGATTTTAGTTGCCACATATTATTTTACTAAATGGATTGAAGCTATCCCCACAAGGAAAGCAATGAGTAAGGTGGTTATTGAATTTCTATTAGAAAACATTTTGACCAGATTTGGAGTGCCTAATAAATTAATAATGGACAATACTATGAGTTTCAGATCAGAGGAAATGACAAGTTTCTGTGAAAGGTATGGGATTACAATATCATATTCATCCCCATATCACCCATAGACCAATGGACAAGCTGAGTCTAGCAATAAAAGCATATTGAAAATATTAAAGAGGACTCTGGAACAAAATAAAAGGACATGGCATACAAAATTGAGATTAGCTCTTTGGGTTGATAGGGTGACACTTAAGAGGGAAATTGGTCAGTCTCCTTTTGAGTTGGTGTATGGTTTACAAGCAAGATTGCCTATTAATAATTTATTGCCTATTTTCCAACTCATACAAGAGGAACATTTAGATGTCTCTGACAATATCCAAAATAGAATGATGTAGTTGATTGAATTAGATGAAATGAGGAGAAATAGTCACAGAGAAAATGTGAAGCTACAATAGCAAATGAAATATCTATTTGACAGGAGGGCTATTGAGAGAAAGTTCCAAATTGATGATTTAGTTCTCCAATGGAATGAAAGGTCAAAGGAAAAGGGAAAGCATAATAAGTTTGAGTCTTTATGGCTAGGACCGTTCATTATTGCAGAAAAATTTGGCAAAGACTCATATTTGTTGAAGAATATTGAAGGAGATCTTTTTGAATTGCATGTGCATGGGCAATTTTTGAAGCCTTTCTTTGAGTAGAAGTTCAAAAGTGCACACGTAAATATGTATTATATGTTCTTCTCTCTTTCCTTGTTTGTAATTTCTGTATATATGTCCCTTCTTGTT
Source organism: Thuja plicata (assembly GCA_018584345.1). Taxonomy (NCBI): domain Eukaryota; kingdom Viridiplantae; phylum Streptophyta; class Pinopsida; order Cupressales; family Cupressaceae; genus Thuja; species Thuja plicata. The sequence goes on from MU225126.1 coordinate 1,384,262, forward strand.
TTAGGGTTTTGATCCATTGTAAAGGTGGTCTGCAACTAGAGATTCTGTGGTTCTTTGTCATAAAGCCTGTTTAGCCAATCCTCATTAGAGCCAATGTTGGTTGTATTTCTTGTTTTGGCAGTTTTCCTGGCTCCCTGTTCTTCTCTCTATGATCTGGTGTTTTTAAGTCAGCTACTTCTCGTTCCTTTTGCCTCACCTCTTTCAAGTTTTTGGGTTTTCAAGTCAGAACTTACCTCAATTTGTAAAAAACCCTGAAAACCCTAAGCCTTCCAAGTGTTAAATGTTGAAAAATAAACCCTAAGTCATGTTCTTCTATTTCGATGTTACTTTTTCTATCCACTTAAGGCAAGTGTTTTAATTAATCGCCTTGTCGCGTTACTCCAACCAAATATTCCTTAAGTCTTCCCGACTTGGTGTTTTCCTTTTGTCACATGGTCTTGTTCAGGTTCAGTATATTCCTTTGGTATTACCAGACTCTGCGATTTTTTCATGTTAGGTAGTCGCAAGATAACTATGTCATAAAGCATTATGCAGAAGGGACCCATGGCTTAGTCGGGTAATCGCAGGAAATTCTCAATAGTTACTGATATGTCTTCAGACTTTGCGATTACCTTATGTCGCATTATCGCCAAGTGGATTCAAAGTTAAAAGTTATCCAAAGCCTTCAGTCGCGTGGCCTCAAAAAGGAACGACGGTTAAGAGATTTCTACCGAGACTTCATGACTGACTGTCTGACATTTATAGTAAAGCGTAGTCGGGTTGTCACCAGAAGTAGAAAATGGACTCAGTGACAACGAGATTAAGTGCTTCCCCTTCAGTCGCGATGTCTGAGAAAGATTTAAGGGTATGCAAGAAGATTTGGTGATTAAGCGACGACCATAGGATAAGGAGATCAGGGGATCTAATGGTGGTCGCATAGTCTAAGAAAAAAAGTGCCCGAAGGGAAAAGTCCTCCCGACTTGGCGATTAAGGTATGTCACGCAGTCGTCAGAAATGGAAAAAGGGCACATATAACTGTTATGATAAAATTAAACACTCAGAACTTGTATTCCGCGATTGGGCGACTGGGTATGGTCGCATAGTCTTAACATGAAATAAAAACACTCAGCGACTAGGAGATAACTCTAAAAGGTTAAAGGCAATGATTAGTCGCTAGGTCTCAGAAAAGATACTGAGTTAATGTTAACTATGAGCGACTATGATTTCAGTTGGGTTGCATGATCGCAGGATGGTAACTTGGGTCAGCCAAAGGTAATAAAATGTGTTGTCGCTATGTCTCGAGATAAATCATGGGTTAGTGATAGAGGCCCACGACAAAGAGACTATATGCAATCGCTTGATCCCAAAATCTAAAAAATGGCGACAGTTTTTGATATGACAGTATGAATCGCTCGGTAACCAATCACAGGCTTTTATTTAGATTACTGTGCAAAAGGAGTAGCTGAGATGTAAGATAGTTAATGAATCACAGTGTGACATGTCAGCCCTTTTGAATGCAGTTGGATTGTTCTAAGGATTCACTTTTCAAAATTTGATTTCCTGTCAACTTCATGCAACTACGGTTAGGTTTTTGTTCAAGTTCATAGTATGTCGAATTTAAGACAGAACTAATGTTTTCTGATTATGAGCTGTGTACCTTGAATGAGAGCTATAAGGAGTTGATGGTGAATTCATTTTCAGTCACCATGCTTTCAGTTTTCAGAGCCCAAGTTCCTAAGTTTTCAGGAAAAAAGATTTATTTTTCTTAGTTTGCAGCATTTCAAAGTTGATCAAAAGGTTCTAAGTCTCAAACAATTGTGTGCAAGGCGGTTAGCTAATCTCTGAGATAGATTTGTTTCAATATCATTAAGGAGCAAGAGATTTAGGGTGTTGCAAATATGAGCGGGGCTATGAGTTTTGCTTCGACAAGTGGAGGAAGTGAGGAGGAGCAAAAAGGAAAGGTGAGTTTTTCTAATGAATTCCTCCGTCTCCTACCTTGTTTAACATAGAATAAGAAAGCTAATGCTAATGTCCTCATTGATGAGTATAAAGACATTCAAGATGATGTGACTCCAGGGACAATAGGTTTCTCCCTTTTCAATTATTTTTATAAGAATTCTGATAATCCCATCCTAGTATCAAACCCTTGGACCTGTGGTTTAGCTAGGTTACTTGTTCCTGATGTCTTCCTAGATGTAGACCTATTCTTAGACCTAGCCAATCACTATGATGCTTTGTCTAAAACTATCAGCAGGGATGATGGCACTGCCCTCTTAATTCTGAATATAAATTCAATCATGCAAGCCTTCGGCTTATTCAACACCATGTCTACCAAAATTGACATGAAAAAGAAAAAACAAAGGTATATTGAGAAGCCTAGGATTGCTAAGGGTCAGTTGCAAAAATATATGCTGAGGGAAGTGAAAAAGTATTTAGATCCTATGTCCGAGGATTGCCCATATTATTACAAGGATCTTCACTTTTACATCAAGTATGCTGCATATGCCTTATGTAGAGTGTTGGGAATATACAGTGATGCAGAAAAGATAGATGCTGGCATCTTGATGATGGTGTTGGACCTGCAAGAGGTCCCCTCTAACACTAGCTATGACTATATTCAACATATTATAGATGAAATGCATGAGGGTTTCATTGCAACCCTGAAAAGATTAAAGAACCCAAAGGAGAAGGAGGCCAAATTTTTGTACTACTCAGTTCTTATGCATCTCCTCTTATACTTCAATTTTGTAATCATGGATGTTAATAATTTAACTCCTCAGATATTCTACCAGTTAGCTCCAAATCCTATCCAATTTTGGGTGATGGTTTGGAATTACACTTCTAGAGAGTGTGACTACTGTGCTTTTTAGAATTGGATTGTGTATCCAATGGTACAAAGTTTGGGAACAAGTAGGACAAGAGTCCCATTGGAGGTGATACAATTGCTCAGGCCCTGTGATTATACAGATAGTTGGCCTGGAAAACATAATTAGGGTGATTTCTTCTTGGAGGAGAATTATACTATTATCAGAGTATATGGGTGTATTCACTCACCTCATTTATTACCATATCATGTGCCTGCAAGAGTGGCTGTAATGGAATTCATATGACAATTATTGTTAACAGATAATGAGAACTTTGCACCGCACAAGAGGGGGACTATAACCCCTAGGCAATTCAAGATTCTCAACTTTACAATTGGCAAGGGTGCCATTGATGTAGTGGGTCAATGTTTAGAAAAATACAGAATGGGGGCAGCCCCTTATAGGTACATTGATCCAGAGGGATTCATGGCAGGGGTTAGGAAATTGTATACACCTACTATCCCCAATAAAAATGTCCACTGTGAGTGTATTGAAGAAGATGCAACTAGGAACATCTTGGATGAAGATGATATCCATACTAGAAGACTGAGAATCCAGGAGTTGCTAAAGCTGGAAAAGAAGATAAAGAGAAATGAGTTGTCTTTTGTGGGTTTTTACCCTGACCTCCCATATTCTTATAGAATTAAGGCCATGATAGACAACTATTATGTGCTTATATAGCAACTGGATACAGTGCTAGATAAGAAAGGTGCTCAGACACCTGAATATTCAGAGTCAGAGTATGATAGTGGTAGTGATAGTGATTATGCACGTCCTACTATGTATCCTTCACCACAACAAGCATTACAGAAGGATATAGCTGAGGTACCATAGTTGGATGGAGCAGAGGGTCATATTATAGATTTGATAGTTGCTACCCAACCTGATGATGTAGAAGATCCTGCTGCAAAGAGGCAGAAATTGGAAGTAGGGCAACCTTTAGTGGAAGGACAAAGCAAGAAAAAAGATAAGGCTAAGGCCTTAGTACCTGGAACTAGGTTATATGATCATAACCTAAGAAAAGAAATCAAGGAAGGAAAGAAGCAGTAGTCTAACCTAAATGACAATGTTGAGATCCCACTCAGGGCCTGTGTTGATGAGAGATTGATTCATCAACAGAAGTTTCTAAGTGATGATAGCATTGTGAAAACTGAGGAATTTAAAGACTTCCTAAGATGGCATAAGACAGAGAAAATAAGATCCCAATTGACTGTGGATGGAAAAGAGACAATAACAAATGAAGCTCTAGTAGCTTTACAGTCTTATGATCCTGAGAGTGAGGATATCTCACCTGAAGAAGACAGGAAAATGGTGCTAGGAAGTGGAATACTATTGGCTGAGGGATGGGATTTCGTATCTGCCTTTATCATAGACCAAATCAGAAAATAGCCAGATCTCAAGATGGCTAGTGAGGTCCAGATGGGAGATGTGATAAAAGGATTTGGGTATAGCCCAAAATCTCAGGCTTTTGCAATGTGGAGCCTAAGCCCTAAAGACCAAAATCCCCAACTAGTGAACATTCAAGAAAATATGGTGGGCAATCAAATGGTGTGGTCTGTACAAAATATAGGGGATTTGAAAATTTCCCAGATTATGACACATTGGTCTCACTTGAATGAAGACAAGACTAAATAATTGTCTGAGAGGTGTAGCGTATTATTGGAAGAGACAAGGGAATTGTCTAAGGCTAGAGAAATGTGCCACATACAATTGTACCAGTGAGATCAGCTGATCAAGACATTAACAGAAGAATTGGAAACAAAGCCTGAGGTGGTATATGTACCTGCACAACCACCACCAATGCAAATTGAAGATAAGCCTAAGTCAGAGGAGGCTGTTGAAAAGGAAATAGATGAGGAAAAGGGAAATGCAATTGCTTTGAAGGCATTGAAAGGTATATTACAACATAGAATTGATATTCTAAAGGATAAAACTGATGTTGTAATCAATACATACAATAAATTGCTAGCTTTGCATACGGAGGTAATGGGGTACCTTGCCATTCTAAACCCTTACTTTACTAAATGGTCTGCTAGGGTGAAGTTGTTTGAAAAGTTAGCATCTTTACAAGCCATAAGACCAGATTTTTATGAAATAGTCACTGAAGTTGAAGATGAGATCAAAAGAGTCAATATTGCTGTCTCATTCTTTAAAGGAAAATTAAATCAGATAGAGGTTAAGTTGAGCCTCTTTTCAAGTGATTTTAATAGGTTTATTTCTTCCTTAAGGGGAGATGATGACCAAATGAAGGCTGTAGATACCTTGAAAAATGAATTTGACAACAAGATGCCTAGTGATGAGGCATTTCTTTTGGGAGCAGATGTTGATATAGAAGGATTCAATAAAATATTGGATGAAGCCTTCAAAGCAGAGACTGACATCAACAAGTTCTTGCATGATGTCAAAAATATCACTAATGCTAGATGGGACAGACAAAAGGAGCAAGTACAGAGTACTCAAGAATTTAAGTGGCCATCGGACGATGAAGTGAAAGCTTGTGAAGTGATGACTACACCAAAGAAAAAGAAGCCAGTAGTAGAAGAAGAAATCCTGGATGATGAGTAAAGATGAACACTTGGCACTGCACTGTTGAAGACAACAGGGCAATTATTGCAAAAGGAGAATGTAGGTGAGTATGCAAGCACAACTATCCAGATTCAACATAAATACTACCATCTACTATTTTGCGCAAATCTGATTGCAGTTGCCAGATCGGGTGAAGAACCAAGAATATTTGTTTATGTCTTTTTGACTTGGTCATTCTACCGCTTCTTCTCTCTCTTTCTTTCTATCTCTCTCGTAGTTCTAGGGTTAGGTTTTCTTTGACCATCTGAAGCTTGTTGCATCCTTAAGGGATTCCAAGATGGTCAAAAACCTATATATAAGAAAAGAGTTGTAATTGTAAGAGGTCTTGGATGTTGGAATTTTTTGAAAAGGAGATACTATATTACAGGATTCAGATGTTCTGAACTTCTGTCTATCTTTTGAGGTTGTATAATCTTTCATGTATGGAAGCTGGATCATATAAATAATATACGGTGCAATTTTACTCTCCTCCATTGCTGTCTCTTTATTCTCTGTGTATGCTCTTTTATGTTTAAGTTTGCAAGGCATTCTCAAGCATTTTGGTTATTAGGTAACTATCTGATTGCTTGCAAGTTTCTTTTAAGGAAAGAACTAAGTTTTGTGAGTAGTTTCAGGGAGCATACTACTTTGTTTAAAGATTTGATACAATCGTTCAGAGGTGACAGGGTAGCTTGTAAGGCAACTTATCTGAATTGCATGTGGGTTGTAAGGCAGCTTACTGTATTTTGTTTTTATGAGATCTTAGCTTATTTGACTCTGCAGCCCAAAGGATAGGCACTGGTCTAGAAATTAGTCTGATAATCTATCTTTGTCCAAGTTATTTCAAGGTGTCAAAACCAATTTAATCAAAATATTCTTTTTACTAAGAACAAACTGAACTCAGTAAGGACCTATGTTAGCAGGACAGTGTCCATTTTAGTGATTCCTTGGAGAGTGAATCATTAGGTTATCCCTCCTATAAGAAAAGGAAGAAGGATGAAAATCCTTGTATCACTGGTATTTGCTATATTTACAATCATAGTCTGTATGGTTAAATTTTGCATCTGGTTATGCTTGGTCATTTGCAAAATAATTTATAAGTTTGTTTAACAAAGATACATAGCGAATCAGTGTCCAAATTAATACATACTGTGTAAACAACAATCATATAAGGTAAAACCTGCCTGAGTATATGTGGAGCTCAAAAATGAAGAAGGACCTTATCCAATCCTTAGCAATTAGGCCTTTCTTGTCTCTGAATCAATATTAGAAGGCATGGTGTTCAAGTAGTTATTTCAAGCACTGTGATTCATAAAAGAAAAATCCCTAACAGGGAGAAGTCACTTTACGACAAGAACTGGGGGAGGCAAACGTGCCGAAGGGAGTGACCCGAGGATGAAGGGAGTGACTTGCTGCCAAAGGGGGTCTCCAAGGCGAAGGGAGTGAACCGATGCCGAAGGGATCGTCAACTGGAGGAGTGCCAAGGTTGCTAGTAACGGTTTCATGGAGTGGCAGTTGCTATACCGAATTCTATAACTAATCACAAAGTGTATAAATCTCTGCAGAATTCGTTATAAATTTGAATTGAGTAGCATGGTGCTTAGTCATGTTGATTGTAAGGCAATTTAACCCTATGTATCAATCCAGAGTGTATTGTATGTAAATCTTTTTACTGTAATACAAAGTTGCTCGAGGGTTTATTGGCTGGTAGGTTTTTCCCGAAAGGGTTTTCCCATGTTAAATCTGGTGTTTTCTCTATGTTTTTTGTGTTTGGTAATTTCATATTTTATTGTCTTTCACATCTCGGAGATATAGTTGCTTATTTCCCTGTTAATTTGGCATTCAAAAAGCGTTTCCGCACTGTTGCTTTCCTAACAGTAAAAACATATCGAGATTATGATCCCGTATCAAATTAGATAAGAAATCATGCTTATGGGGTGATTAAGCCACCTTATATTCCATACAAATATTTTAAATTTAAAAAGCAGAGAGCCAAAAAGGACCATTTCAAGAAGAGTTCTTTACATACAATTAAAATGGCATTATATATTTTCCAACTTTACCCAAGATAGTTAGAAAGTGTAACTCTTATAGTTTGGCCAAAAAAAATTAAAAAAAAGATCATTTTGATATTTTGGCGTAGTTAATGAACAAAATCCTCTTCCACATAGAATCTCAAAATATAAAAAGTTTCCTTCAATAATGAGGCCCCTTCATCATCCCATGTAATTTCTATAAGAAATGCACTCCTTTATTCCTTAAAAGGACACAAACACAACCTTGGGTGTGACGCCGTGGCTAGGTGGGGATATTGGGCGTTATGTAACACCTGATAGAAAAGAATACCTATTAGCACCCGTGGTAGCTCTATTTTCAAAAATATTTGTGATAACGGAAAGATGGTGATTAAGTCCCTAGTGAAGAATCGTGCTAGCTCTCCTGCACCAGCCATTGACTTATCTAACACTAAGCTTGCCAAAGATAATAAATCTACTTTCTCAAGTGAATGAAGGCTAGTGCAGCTAGCTAAAATTATGGTCACGATAAAAAATATCTACTACCATGTATAAAAATCCCCTTGCGATTAAATCTACAGAACCTTCTTGAGATTCCACTTTTAATGGTAAAGCTATAGAGAGTAGCGAAGAAACCCTCAAGAATCCCCTTAATCTAGTTCCTAATGAATCATTTTCTCACTTTTCTCTAGTTGAGATCCACAACAACAATGGTCTGATGGAATTTAAATTCTCAAGGATTTTGGTGACAGGGAAGAAGATGAATGGAATGTGTGTGGTATTACTACGGAACTATACTTTTCCTACATAGTATGTGTGGTGGTAGTCGTACTAGAGAAGACTATTATTCCTGTAACTTGCACGTGTAGGCTGGTGGGCTTGAAGACCTCAGCGCTTAGGTGGACACCATAGAGACCACTAAAAATTCTTTATAAACGCTTTCTATTTTTTTATAAATTTTTTATATTTTTCTACATTCTATCTTTGATTTCCAAAAAATGTTATCCTTTTAGTGCTTTTTTATGTGGATCCACAATGGATTGGGGTACTTCCGCACTTAACATAAATCTAACAATAGTTAAATGGAAACAGAGCTACAACCTTTTCAATCCAGTTTTAGTGGGTCCTTTACTAGTATTTTATGCCATACATTATTTATAAGAGCCACTCTAATTGGGATTATTTGTTGTAGAATAGATCCAAGAGTTTGGAAATTTTAGGAATTTCTAATTATTATGAAAATGAATCTTGAACTTCAAGTGCCAGTTTTGTATAAGCAAGCTTGAAATTTTATACAATTCTTTTCTATGGAACCGTCACTTATAATTTAATTATTCAATATAGTCATCCTTGATTTATTTGACCCTATCCATGTTTAACTGATAATCAGGTACTAAGGCTTAACTTATCTTTTTTTAGTGTCGTGTTCATATCATTTACATTTGCATATTATGTTATCTTGAAACCCCATTGAAGAAACTTTATATTTTTGGCTCTTGGTTTATCTTTATAGTTTTTATGTTTTGTCATACGGTCTCATCTTATTTGTTTTGTTTCTTCATACTATGTTTTTATCATGTCTTCTATCCTCCCCTGAATTGTACCATGTTTTATTCTCCAACAAAACTATAACTTAATATATGTAACTTTTACCAACCTTAAACTTTATTTCATTTTAATGAATTTATCGATTTTGTCTATTTTTTTAATTATATTTCTTTTATCAATAAACAATAGCTTTATGGGGTTGCACTTGATATTATATATTAAAAAAATCACATTTTGACTTGTAGAGTATAATGTCCATCTTCAATATACCAAAATATATTTCCTATCTCCAAAAACCCATTTAGAACAAAGAAGTTCCATACAAAACACCACCCCATGCACCTATCAAATGCATACATTCGATACATGAGAAGTCCATAAATATACCAAAAATTATGGTTAAATCCCCACATTGACCATCTAACATATATAGTAGTATTTAAAAATGAACCCTAATCAAAACATGAAACAAAAGGAAGTAGAGAAACACCTTTTCAAATTAGGCTATCTCACAAAAGATTTCTTCACTGCATTTCTTACCAAAGGACACAAGATTCACACATAGTGTGGTGTTCCATACAATTTATCTTTAGTAGCACTCTCTATAAATTGGAAAAAATATAGTACACCTTCACATCCCTCTTTGACCCCACCTTTGTTTCCTCATTGATTAGACCTCTTGCTACTATGTTATTTTGTAACCAATTGGTACGACTTTCATTAGACTAGTCATCAATTTTCTTGAGAAATAGGAAATTTCTTACAACTACTGGCCTCAGAGAGATTCACAACTCATTCCAAAATACTAGAGCAAGAAATGTTTCCACCCCTCTTCCCGTAAATTGAACAACATTATAAATATTTAATTTAGAAATCAGTCTTCTCTACTCATGTGTATTTTCAAATATATTTTCTTAATCATTGAAGAAACACTTCTTGATAAGCCTCCTACACAAGGTAGCAATCATGTATTACCCCTTTCTAGTAGCAATTATAGTAGGAATTAACAATGCTAAAAAAATTTGTTTAACTCTATAATGATGTATGGCCTGCAATAAAGCATCCCCCAACACCCTCTAAATAGAAAGGATATACTATCAATCAAAATGGGCAAAAGATTGCAAAAATATTTTTTCAAAAATATCATCTAGAAAGGACATTTTCTATTTTCTTCATTTGGGAAAACATAGGAGTATCCATCACCATAGCTTCAATACCAAATGTAGACAATGTAGTCACCACTGTTACCATTATAAATATATTGTATCTTGTGCATAATCATCATTCATTTCATCATATTAAACATTGAAGTATCATTGCTCTATGTTTACACGCGTAAGGTGGGAAAAAGGTAGTCCTTACACGTAATTATTATCGTCCCCAACCAAAATGTCATCACCAACACAATCAATAATATTTGTAAAATATACTGTCACGATTTTAAAAAATCTCCATATAATATATTTTTTATTATTAAATGTGTATCTATGCAAAATTTATCCAAAATATGAAAATAACATACCTACACACCATTCATTTTTTAGCCATCTCACCTAGACACACCACCATCATCAGTGATAGAAAATTAACAAATCCATCACCTAATTGATCACCTTCCCCATAGATATGGGATCCCTTAAACTACTTAAATATATGAATTACTATCTGAATCAATCTTAACAACTTTTTCAAGTTTCAAATTTGCTATGGAGTTTTTTCTGATTGCATTCACTTTCATAAGAGAGTCGCCCTCCTAGTGGATTTTCCCCACTCGAATCTCAGGCCCACATTTCAATGCATCAAATACAACTCAAATTTTTACTTTCTTTTTAATATTGACCTCTAGAACTACATATTTTTGTTAGATAAATATGCCCTTACGATCTCTAGAAAGACATCTGAAGAATTTAGGAACTAAAAGAGATAAAATGAAGTACAATAACACAAGATAGAGCCAAATTCAACCATCCATTGATTAGAGAAGAATCCTACATATAGGAAGATTGATCGAGTTGAATAAGAAGTCAAACCCAACACTCAATGAGTGGTGGCAAGTTGTCTCCCACTAAATTAGGATGATGTGTTGAAATAGAATTGACACATCTCTACACAACTCATAAATTATGACAACTTGCATCAACAAGTGTCAAATAAATATGTACAAATAAGTATGATTAATAAGCCTAAGTGTAAGAAAAAAAGGTCCTAGCTACTAGCTTTGTGAGGTACCCATGTACAATGAAATCTCTCATAAAAGGAGAAAGATAGAAAAACCAGTGGGAAAAAATATCCTTTGAAAAAAGATATAAGAGGAGAAGAAGCGTGTAAGGCCTCCACAAAGGATGATTATGATGATGATGTAGATCACACACCAAGAAGAGCTTCTAGTCCTTCCTGAAAATCTACTTGAACATGACTGTCATTTGTTGAATCATTTGAATTATTAGGACACTAATCAGGATCTGAAGAGTCCACATCAAGTTGAGAACCCATATAGTGTGTAGCACCAGAATCTATAATCACTTTAGCAAATATGAACTTGCCTTTCAATTTAAATGTCCTTAGTAATTTCATGATTTGAAGAAAATTCTTTGACAGAATTAGTTACCTCTATATTATTCTTTCTGAGTAGAAAAGTTAGGTGCTCAATTTTTTTTTTCAAGCATTGATGTTTTTCATGACCAATTTTATTACAAAAGGAACATTTAAATCTCTCAGTAGTGTATTTACTTTGTTGAGATGAGTTATCCTTTTTGAGGTTGTCAATCTTATCTTCTTTCTTCCCTTCGTTGTCCTTTTTAGTGTTCTTTTTCACGCCTTTAGAATTTTGTTGCTTTTCATTTCCTACAATTAGAGCTTATGACTTAGTATATTTAAAAGTACCCATTTGAATTAATTTTTCTTGTTCCCTTGCAAGATTAGCAATTAGATTATCAAGTGAAGACATAGTTCATGAGGTACCAAGGGCTCTTTTAGTAGAATAGAATGTATAGACTAACATAGAAAATTCAGAACCTAGTTTGGAAAGTAAAAAATGACTAATTGATCCTCTTTGTTGTCAATTCCATAATCTTTTAATTGCAACTTTAAAGACTTGAATTTAGTTAAGAAGTCCTCTAATGCTAAAAAAACTGAAGGACTAAGACCTACGAGTTGAATTTCTAACTCATGACTTCTAAGTTGATCAATTGTCTGAAATGGTGTTTTGAGAGCTTCTTAAGCTTCATTGGGCGTTTTTAAGTTCTCAACATGATATACTAATTCAACAGATAAATTTAAAAATAGAAAGGAAAATGCTTGGTCACACTTTTTGAAAACCTTTTATTTGCTCTTACCTAGATTAGCTTCATTTCCTATTCCCAATGTTACTCTATACAAGCCTTTATTATTTAGTACAAGAATGACTTTCAACTTCCAATCATGATAATTGAAAGTTGTTAGAGGTTGTATAGTCACATTAGAATTCATGTTGCTAGACTTAGATTGATACTTTGTAGAATGCGGAACTGAAGAGCACTTCTTAAGGAAGTATGAAAAATAGAAAACACACAACACCCTCTTGATTATCTTTTTGTTCCTCGCTTATTTTTGACGCATTATAGAAGGAATGTTTTTTAACCAAACCCACAAAATACTGAAAATGACATTTTGTAATGATAGTGTGTGAGTGTGTACTTTGGATTGGTGACAAAAATACATTCGCGTTTTAAAAAAATAGAAATCAATTTCAAGTCGCTAAGCAAAAGTTATGAGCAAATGAATTTTTCTTCTTTATATCACTATCCTCCTAAAAAACAAAAGGGTTTATGGTAAAAAAATTTAACTTCACCAAAAAATTATTTGTCAATAAAAAAAGATGAGCCAAAGTTAAGTCGCCTTGAATTGGGAAGAAGTAGGAGCTAAATTCCTATATGACCAGAGGCTACCGTTCTCAGAAAAAAAATGAAAAAAATTTCCGCTCGCTGACATCACCCCCTAGTTTCTTTTGTCAACACATGACACAAATATACTTTTGGGAGGAATAGTAGCACAAAAGCCAACTCTAAAATTGATACCCATCGCTGCTGCTACCTTTTTAAAACACTAAATCGAGATGTGTGCATGCGTAGGGGCTACGGGAAGATGGGGATCGACTTGCGGAGGTCGCCGGGGTTACCTGGCGACCTGCGAAGGTCATATGGGCTGCTTCATGACGATGCCTCTTACAACCCTCGATGGGGATGTTCCGCGCAGCAGGCCGAAAATGGGTGGCCACGTTTGATGAGGTTGCTATAGATCGCAGGAGACTCCATTATTATCGAACCCTACAAGGAGAATCTGTTGCCATGGGGATCACATCCAACCTTTAAGCATGCCGCTAGGCCGCAGATGAGGCATGTGAGATAATGACTCGCACAGTGGTGTTGACAAGCGCCAGGGGTGTCGCGGCCCGTGAGGATGGCTCGTAGAGACGGGTCGATATTCCTAGCAGCCGAAGTGACCACCAAAATTTGCACACACACAACCTTTGTAGATTATAGGCTTTCAAATATCTTAAACTTTCTCTGATATCATGAAGAATTAAGGATGTAAAAGTGATAAAAATGAAGCACAATAGTAGAATATTGAGTCAAGTCAGCTATCCATTGATTGCAAAAGAAATGTACATATAGGAAGAGTGATAGAATCAAATCAGAAGTCAAACCCAAAACTTAATGAGTGGTGGCGAGTTGCCTCGCACTAAACTAAGATGATCTGTCGAAATAGAATTCACACATCTCTAGACAACTCCTAAATGATGACAAGTAGCATCAACAAGTGTCAAATAAATATGGATGAGTAAGTAGGCTTAATAAGACTAAGTATAATTAAATGAAATAAATATACTAATGACAACCAACATCACTTGGCCCAATTGCCCCTTAAGGCTCCATCAAAGTTCACATTAATTCATCTAAGAGATAGTGTTTTCTATTCACCACTATCCTAAGTGTTATGAGTAAGATTAGGCTTCTTGACTCCATTAATGTGGACAACTCTAAGGCCAACAAATACCTTGGTCATATCAGCATCCCGATTTATGAAGACATTTACATTTAGATTTTAATTCCCAAATGCATTTGTTGTTAAATAATAGCTTCGCTATGATTCACACACACATATAAATATGCACTTGATTACATACTTTATATATTAATATAAAGTGAATCAAATTATTTATATTCGACAAGGTTGTTGTTATATCGACCGTAGTCGATGCCCTAGATAGATTATATATAAGTTACGATAACTATCATATGATAGTTATCGTAACACATATTAATATATGATAGTTATACATAACACATTAGTGTTATGCAAACAACGCTTTACCTTGTGGGTAATTGACATCATACGAAATGACATGTCTATGTAAAGACATGACCGTACATGGCATAAGCCACGTAGAGTCATGTCTCTACATAGACATGACTGTTATGTTTTGTATTTATATATCTTTGTATATGCTATGGAAACATATGTATTACATAGTTCATATTACTACCACAACATATATGATGAACATGCATTTGTATTTATAATTTGGTAAAGATTCAAAAGTATATATTGTGAACAAATAGCATATTAGATTCTCTCTATTAAAGATATCCATTCTTAACATGGTATCAGAGCCTCTCAAGAGAAGAATCATATAAATATTTTTTTTTTGAATTATATCATATTGCTATTAGAATATAAGAGGAAAATTATAAATAGCCAATAGAATTAAAGTGGAGGACAAACTTGAAGGCGCTACAAACTTTTTCTCATGGGAGATACAAATCCTGACATTACTTCAAGAACTTGAGTTAGATTCCTATGTTGAGGAGGATATAAAAATGCCTGAAAATGAACCAAACAAATCAACTTGGAAAAGACGTAACAACAAAGAAAAGAAAATAATAATTGATGTCATTAAGGACCATGTCCTGAATCTAAAAATGAACTAAGGAAACCATCACGTCCTACTTCTTAATAATTTGTGAATTAAAGATCAACTATCTACTATTAGAAACAATGTTGATGAGATGGAGTTAACATTAATAGCTCTTAGAGGATTACCTATCTCATGGGAATCTTTTATTGAATGTATAACAGGTCACCCTTCTCTACCTAAGTTTGAAAAACTAAAGAATGACTGCACTGAAGAGGAATCTTGATTGATATCAAGAGGGATTGGACCAAATAAGGAGGAGAGATCCAAGCTCTACATACTCATTCAAATTTCAAGAGAAACAAAATGAAGTTCAAACATAAGAAGGGAAACTATAGAAAATATAACAATACTAGAGACTTCTCCAAAGTACAGTGTTATAAATGTGATAAACTTGGACATATGCACAGGTTTTGTCTAGAGAAAAATGAAATTGAAGCAGCAATAGCCAAAACCAAAGGAGAAGAAATATCCTTATTCTTCCTGGCCTTATCAAGTGAAGAAAATTAAAATAAACATAATTGGATAATCAATATCAGAGCATCACGACATATAACTATATTTAGAGATCAATTCAAAACCTTAGAAGAACACTCCTCTGAAGAGGTTATAATTGGAGACAACTCCAGTTATCCAACGAAAGGAATTGGAACCTAGTCAATCAAATTGAAATCATGGGTAACTCTACAATTAAAATATGTTGTCTTTGTACAAGACATAAAATGGAATTTCGTCTATATTTCAGGCCTAGCCGATCAAGGCTATCGTGTTACATTCCAAGAGGATAAAGTGCTAATATCAATAGGGATCAGGCCAAATAAAGGAGGAGAGATCCAAGCTCTACATACTCATTCAAATTTCAAGAGCAACAAAGGAAGTTCAAACACAAGAAGGGAAACTAAAGAAAAAATCACAATGCCAGAGACCTCTCCAAAGTATAGTGTTATAAATGTGATAAACTTGGACATACACATAAGTTTTGTCTAGAGAAAAATAAAATTCAAGCAGCAATAGCGAAAGCCAAAGGAGATGAAATATCCTTATTCATCCTAGCCTTATCAAGTGAAGTAAATTCAAATAATCACTATTGGATAATCGATAGCGGATCATCATGACATAGAACTATATTTAGAGATCAAGTCAAAACATTGGAAGAACACTCCTCTAAAGAGGTCACAATTGGTGACAACTCCACTTATCCAGCGAAAGGAATTGGGACCTGCTCAATCAAATTGAAATCAGAGGTAAGTCTAAATTTAAAAGAAGTTCTCTTTGTACTAGGCATAAAAAGGAACTTGGTCTCTATTTTAGGCCTAGCCGATCAAGGCTATCATGTTACATTCCAAGAAGATAAAGTGCTAATATGGCCTTAAAATACTAACATTAAAAATTATATTTTTATAGGGTATATGGATGGAAGCCTATACAAATTATGTAATAGTCACAAATTAGTTGTATGTCATGAAGTATCAAATTCTAATCAAAACTGGCACAAAAGGTTAGGACACCTTTGATTTAGCACTCTTCCTTCGATAAAGAAAATCAATATAGGCATACCTAATCTAAAATATGATCATATTGGAACTTGTAAAGGGTGTGCTCTAGGAAAAGATATCAAAAGACCATTTTCCTCCAGTGAACGTAAAACCAAAAATTGTATTAGAACTCATTCGCATAGATTTATGTGAACCTATGTCAACTCTCTCACTAGGACGATTTTCGTATTATGTTATTTTCATTAACGATTACTCTAGAAAAATTTGGATCCAATTTATTAAACTCAAATAATCAAATGAAGTATTGAGAAAATGCAAATAATTTAAAGCATTAGTAGAAATCAAACTGGGAAGAAAATAAAAACTCTAGGATCAGACAACAGTTCTGTTGGGATTAAGAGGGAGCATACTATACCATATAATCCTCAACATAATGGAGTAGCAGAAAGGAAAAATAGAACTAGTATTGAAGCTGCCAAGGCTATGATGCATGATTAAAATCTTCATACCTCATTTTGGGCCGAAGGATATAATACTGTCGTATACATTCTAAACAGGTGTCCTCACTTCTAGAAAATGTTACACCCGAATAAGCCTTCACGCAAAAGAAATTAGATCTAATTCATCTAAGAATCTTCAAATGTCTTGTATACATTCACATTGCTAAAGAGAAAAGAACCAAACTAGAACCCTCTCGGAAGAAAGGAATATTCGTTGGCTAAGTGAAACTACTAAAGGATATAGGGTCTACATGCTAGGAAATAAATCTATTGAGATTAGTATAGATATCAAATTGAAGAAGATATTACTCTCAAACTCTCCACACTTGCAGAAGAAGGATCAAATGGCAATCAGAGGGATAATATTATAGAAAATAATGAAAATCACGACACTAAGAATCAAAAAACACATCAAGATGATGGGAACAACATTATCGAGAACCAAAGAGAGGACACAATAGAAAATAATGATATTTCCTCATCCAATCTTGAAGCTGTTGAAATTCCTAACAACAAGAAAAGGCCACTATGGGAAAGAAAAATGTTTGAAGAAAATAATGTTGAACCAGATGAAATATTTAGAGAAAGTAAGAGAACAAGAAATTAGAAATGATATCTTGCACTTATGGCTGAACTTACAAAATTCAAACCACCTAATTTTAAACAAACTTTAACATGTCAAGCCTAGAAAGATGCAATGATCGAAGAATATCTATCTATAGTAAAAAATTATGTTTGGGAAGTAGTACCAAGACCTAAAGGGAAATCATTCGTCTCTTCAAGATGGTTATTCAAAGTCGAATATGCTTTAGATGGTAGTATCAAAAAAAATAAAGCAAGATTCGTAGCCACGGGTTTCTCTCAAAAGGATAGAATTGACTAAGAAGAAACCTTTGCTCCGATTTCTCAATATACCTCTATGAGAACCATTATCACCATGGAAGCATCTAAAGGGTGGAAGATACATCAAATGGATGTAAAAAAAACATTTTTAAATGGTTTTATTGAAGAATAAGTATACATAGAACAACCAGAAGGCTTCCCCACCCATGAGAGAAATAGCTATGTTTGCAAATTGAAGAAAGCACTCTACTGCCTTAAACAAGCACCCACAGCTTGGTATGAATGCATAAACAGTTATTTCTCCAAGTTAGGGTACTCTCAAAATGAATTTGACCCTAGTATATACTTCAAAATATCCAAAGGTGAAATCATAATTCTAGTTCTCTATATTGATGATTTACTAATAACAGGAGAAGATCATCTTATTGCTAAATGCAAACAAGATCTCATAAACAAATTTGACATGAAGGACCTAGCATTGTACTCTACTTCTTAGGCTCAGAAGTATTAGGGAAAGAAAGCTATCTATTTATAAATCAAAGAAAATACACCATGGATATTTTAACCAACTTTGGAATGATGGAGTACAAACCATTAACCACTCCAATGGAAACAAATCTTCATAAGCTCAAAGATGAAGCAACAAATTCAGAACCTACAAATCCTATATATTATAGACATCTTATTAGATCACTTATGTACTTGGTAAACACTCATCCTGATATATGGTATGCTATAAATGTATTAAGTCATTTCATGTGTGAACCAAACAAGATCAACTTAGCAACTGCTAAACAATTGATATGGGCCTAAAATATGAGAATATTGAGATACAAATTCAAGGGTTCAATGATTTTGATTGGATTCAAAATTCAATCAACCGTAAAAGCACTACAAGATGTTGCTTCAGTCTTAGATCAATAATGATTTCTTCGTTCAGTAGAAAAGAATCAATAGTTTCTCAAATTTCTACTGAGGCAGAATATATGGCTACTTCAATGGGAGCTCGAGAAGAAGTATGGTTAAGGAAGTTATTATTTGGATTATTTGGAACACCTCTAAAACCTGCAGTAATTAATTGTGACAATCAAAATTACATTAAAATTTATGTAAATCATGTTTTTCACAATCGCTTCTGACACATAGAAATTCCTTACCACTATATAAGGGATATGGTAGACATAAATTCTATCAAATTAGTCCACATCAGTAATGAAGAACTAAGTACTGACATATTTACAAAGAATTTTGCAAAGTTGAAAATTAAGGTCTTAAGAAAGAAACTTGGTATCATTAAGTTGTGCTTAGTTTTTGAGATTAAATCTCACTATTATGTAAATTAATGTACTCATGAATAAAATAAATATTGCAATATTGTGTTTTTTGAAAGGTGACAATCTCTCTTGTCTGAGGTCACTATTGTAAGGTGGTGACCCACAATAATGTGGCCTATTTATGTTATCATTTAAATCAAGTTTCGAATTTAGTCAAGTATTATGATAACATGTTCCTCAAGTGCTGATCTAAATTGCACCTCATAACTTGACACCATTACTTATCACAAATCTCGTTCCAAATTGAGTCAGGGATTGTGATAATTTTCTATTACATGGATTAAATTTCAGATCTCTTCAGTTATCCTGATATAAAGAGATTAAGTGTTCTATCTTGTTCTAAATTTAGTCAGGCATCACATAACACTTACATCTTGAGATATTGGTTCTGATCAATCCTCTCTTGCCAAGAGGGAGTGTTAAATAATAGCTTTGCTATGATTGGAAAGTTGACTATACTGGTTTATATGACTCTATTTAGTGTTTTCATTATGGAAACAAAGTCATATGATGTTTTGGAGTTAGCAAACATTATCAGAAGATCAAAAATTGGCTAAGTACAGAAGACATGACAGTTAGCAGAGTACCGGAAGAACAGAGCATCAGTGCACATGCATACAACCGAGTTACGGAATGTGACTTTGAAGATAAGCTTGTACATATGTATTCATGCTAATTATAAGAGATAATGATCAGATCTACAAGTATGAAGAATTTATAGCAAGATGAAGTGACTGAGACGGTAAAGGGCAGAACAGGACAGAGCAAGGAACAAACTGTTATAGTTTTGATTAGTATGTGTTCATTTTTTATTTAAGTGATATATGCCTTGGAAGATAAGATTATGAGTATGTGTACATGCTAATTATAAGAGAGCATGATCAGATCTATAAGTATGAAGAAGATACAGCTAGTTGAAGAGGTACAGCCACTGAATGCCAGAACATGACGGAGATCATGGAAAGAACCGACAGAGATTGTTTTGGTACAGAAGTTGCACATATATGCATGACTTGTGTCTTTGTATTATTTATTTTTAGTGATCTAATCATTTGTGGTTAAAGACAAATGACTTGATTCAATCGGAGCAAGAAGTTACAGCTAATTTGGTAGAGCGGACTGTGTGAAGAGACATGTCTGTTCGGTTTTAGTAAAGCAGTTGTAACTGATGTTGTGCCAACTTAATGAAGGGTTGTGTGCTTATTTAATTGATCAAGATAGATGTTAAAAATCTTCCTAAATTTTACATATTCGTGTCCTTTGAGGAAGTAATTATAGAAGGTCATTTGTGATAAAAAAAGTTGTGAAAGCCAGAGATAAGAAAATCAGAGCAAAGTGTTAAAGTAGAAAAGCTATATCTGTCATATGTTGATGATATAGATATTGAAGTAGAATATTTCAAAGTGTATTTAATATTTTTAGTAGTTCTTTACAAGAGGTTAAAGAATCAGCACACAAAAGGAACTGATCAGACAAGCAGTGTCACAACAGGAGTTCACCTTGCAGATACAGTGTTTATCAAAGATCCAGAAGGTTGTAGCCTTCACCATTTGAGTAGTGTGCTCTTAAAAAGTGATTCCTTGGAAAGTGAGTCCACCACCCCTAACAAGGTTATTATAAAAGACTCCTAACAGTGTCCGATCCTTAACAAGGTCACTGTACTTCATGTATTGTAAAGACAACTCCTAACAGGGTTAAGGATCATCTAATAAAGGATCATAAGAAACTAATACAAAATATTTGTGTGTACTAATCCCACCGGGGTTTATATTTTCATTGGGTTTCCCTATAATCATATTTGGTACATAATGAGTCGTGTATGTTTATCCTAGTTGCATTGATATTTAGTTCAGTACTTAAGCATTAAAGTTAAGATTAAAGATAAGAAGAAAAAGTATTAATAGATAGATCACTGATTCACCCCCCCTCCCTCTTAGTGATCCTAATCCTAACAATTGGTATCAGAGCTCTAGTCCTCATAAAATAAGTTTAACCACTTGAGAAGATCATGGACAAGGTAGAAATGAAACACCTCAAAATGAATCTTGAAGCAGCTCTTGAAGAACTTGACACATCTAAAAAAGAAAATGAAGATCTTACACTAAAAGTTAATGGCATGCAATACTTATCAAGAAATTGAAAAAATAATTACGGAATTGTTCTTGAAATGATTTGGGTGAAGTAGTGAAAAAGTTGAATGAAGAAAATTCATCTCTGAAGGATCAGATTGAAGAATTAGATGAAAAGCTATGTAACAGTCAAGACGCCTATGATGATCAAGTCAAAGTGAACAAGCAATTAGATGAAGAACTGAGACAAGCAAACATGGAAATCTTGGAGCTAAGAAACAAAAAAGATAAGATGGAATCTAAATTTATTGTAGTAAAGAATCATATTGACAAGTTACATACAAGCAAGGATCTAATAGAATCTCAGTTGTATGCTCAAAAGGTTAAAGGAGATACCAATGGTATAGGATACAATGAAGCACAAATTCAGATTGATTCCATGCAAGAAAGAATGAAAGCAGCAAAGGACATCACAGACACTAAGGAAATTGGAAATTAGACTAAAGACAATGTTGAACCACCTAAGGATGAATGCAAGCTAGTTGACCATACTTGTTATGCCTGTAACAAGCATGGACATATTGCAAGGAATTATAAAGAGGTAAGACCCTTCAATGGTTACTGTTATTCATGCAACAAATTTGGTCATAGAGCTATGAATTGTAAAACAAGTAAGAAGAACAAGAATCATAATAATCAAAGAGATCAGAATCAGCAAAGACAAAAAAGTTATCCTCAAAAAAATGTTACAAGCCCTCAGAACATTACATGTCAGATATGTAATTACAATGGACACACAGCCAAGCACTGCAACATGATGAATAATAACATTATACCTCCTATCATTTGCCTCATGTGGAAAATCTGGAAACATCTATAAGAATTGTAGATCTAGAGCACAGAAATAGGGAATCCCTAAAAAGTCAGAAGACTCTCTCTCTCTCTCTCTCTCTCTCTCTCTCTATATATATATATATATATATATATATATATATATATTGTTGGCAAGTTAACTATACTGGTTTATATGACTCTATTTAGTGTTGTCATTATGGCAACAAATTCATATGATGTTTTGGAGTTAGCACACATTATCAAAAGATCAAAAATTGGCTAAGTATAGAAGACATGACAGTTAGCAGAGTACCAGAAGAACAAAGCATCAGTGCACGTGCATACGACCGAGTTAGGGAATGTGCCTTTGAAGATAATCTTGTACATATGTATTCATGATAAGTATAAGAGATAATGATCAGATCTGCAAGTATGAAGAATTTATTGCAAGATGAAGTGACTAAGACAGTAAAGGGCAGAACAGGACAGAGCAAGGAACAAATTGTTATAGTTTTGATTAGTGTGTGTTCATTTTTTATTTAAGTGATATGTGCCTTGGAAGATAAGCTTATGAGTATGTGTACATGCTAAGTATAAGAGAGCATGATCAGATCTATAAGTATGAAAAAGATACAGCTAGTTGAAGAGGTACAGCCAGTGAATGCCAAAACATGACTGAGATCATGGAAAGAACTGACAGAGATTGTTTTGGTACAAAAGTTTCACATATCCATAGGAATTGTGTCTTCGGATTAGTGATTTGTAGTGATCTAATCATTTTTGGTTAAAGACGCATGACTTGATTCATCTGGAGCAAGAAGTTAGAGCTAATTTGGTGGAGTGAACTGTGTGAAGAGACATGTCTGTTCGGTTTGAGTAAAGCAGTTTTAACTGATGTTGCGCCAACTTAATGAAGGGTTGTGTGCTTATTTAATTGGTTAAGATAGATGTTAAAAGGCTTCCTAAATCTGACATATTTGTGTCCTTTGAGAAAGTAATTATAGAAATTCATTTGTGATCGGAAAAGTTGTGAAAGCTAGAGATAAGAAAATCAGAGAAAAGTGTTAAAGTAGCAAAGCTATATCTATCATATGTTGATGATATAGATATTGAAGTAGAAGCTTTTAGAGTGTATTTAATATTGTTATAGTTCTTTACAAGGGGTTAAATAATCAGCACACAAAAGGAGCTGATCAGACAAGCAGTGTCACAACAGGAGTTCACCTTGCAGATACAGTGTGTATCAAAGATCCAGAAGGTTGTAGCCTTCACAATTTGAGTAGTGTGCTCCTGGAAAGTGAGTCCACCACCCCTAACATGGTTATTATAAAAGACTCCTAACAGGGTCAGATCCTTAACAAGGTCACCGTACTTCATGTATTGTAAAGACAACTCCTAACAGGGTTAAGGATCTTCTAATAAAGGATCATAAGAAACTAGTACAAAATATTTGTGGGTACTAATTCCCACCGGGGTTTTTATCTGCATTGGGTTTCCCTATAATCATATTTGGTACATTATGAGTTGTGTATGTTTATCTTAGTTGCATTGATATTTAGTTCAGTACTTAAGCATTAAAGTTAAGATTCAAGATAAGAAGAAAAAGTATTAATAGATAGATCATTGATTCACACCCCCCCCCCTCTCAGTGATCCTAATCCTAAAAATTGGTATCAGAGCTCTGTTCCTCATAAAATAAGTTTAACCACTTGAGGAGATCATGGAAAAGGTAGAAATGAAATACCTAAAAAGGAATCTTGAAGCAGCTCTTGAAGAACTTGACACATCTAAAAAAGAAAATGAAGATCTTAAACTAAAATTTAATGGCATGCAAATACTTATCAAGGAAATGAAAAAATAATTAAGGAATTGTTCTTGAAAAGATTTGGGTGAAGTAGTCAAAAATTTGAATGAAGAAAATTTGTCTCTGAAGGATCAGATTGAAGAATTAGATGAAAAGCTATGTAACAGTCAAGATGCCTATGATGATCAAGTCAAAGTGAACAAGTAGCTAGATGAAGATCTGAGACAAGAAAACATGGAAATCTTGGAGCTAAGAAACAACAAAGATAAGATGGAATCTAAATTTATTGTAGTAAAGAATCATATTGACAAGTTACACACAAGAAAGGATCTAATAGAATCTCGGTTGTATGCTCAAAAGGTTAAAGGAGATACCAACGGTATAGGATACAATGAAGCATAAATTCAGATTGATTCCATGCAAGAAAGAATGAAAGTAGCAGAGGACATCACAGACACTAAGGAAATTGGAAATCGGACTAAAGACAATGTTGAACCACCTAAGGATGAATGCAAGCTAGTTGACCATACTTGTTATGCCTATAACAAGCATGGACGTATTGCAAGTAATTATAAAGAGGTAAGACCCTTCAATGGTTACTGTTATTCATGCAATAAAATTTTTCATAGAGCTATGAATTGTAAAACAAGTTAGAAGAACAAGAATCATAATAATCAGAGAGATCAGAATCAGTAAAGACAAAGAATTTATCCTCAAAAAAATGTTACAAGCCCTCATAACATTACATGTTAGATATGTAATTACAATGGACACACAGCCAATCATTGCAACATGTTGAATAATAACATCATACCTCCTATCATTTGTCTCATGTGGAAAATCTAGAAACATCTCTAAGCATTGCAGATCTAGAGCGCAAAAATAGGGAAGCGCTAAAAAGTTAGAAGATTCATTACGGGATGAGGTAGGAGAAATCAAATTTGTGAAAGCTATAGAAGATACAAGCAAGATCTCGGTTGAAGTAAAGAAGGATAATGAAGAGAACAAGGTAGAAGATGCATCCTTACTCGATGCACCTTCTACTTCTAAATAGTTGACCTTCATGGTCTTAGGGGGAGCTATTCTAGCTCTGAACCCCCGTGTGGTTGGTATACTCACCATCTGAGTATACACCTTGGATTACAATTTTTTGGTGATATTATGGTGCTATATGAAACAGCACATGATCTAAATTGTTATCAGGAACAAGAATGAAAGTTACAATTGCTTCATGTGTCTACGTGACAAGTATTAATGGCAGAAATCTACTTTGCAATCACCAAGTCCTCACTTGTGGTCAAAATAAATGATTGGAGATCATAGAAGCCCTAGGCAGTTGTTCTCAATAGAAAAGAAAGGAGATTGATAATTTTTTTTGTTAATCAATGTCATTCGAGTTTGAAACAAAGCCCAAGCATGGACACGTTTTAGAAATTAGTTGAAAACTTACTTAACAATTGAGTAAGTAGTTTAATGATAAAAGGGGCACTTGCAGTCGAGCAGCAAAGTGTCACAATTACATTCTTTAGTAGAGATTGATATCATGAAACTCTTTGAAACATCTCGGAAGTGATTTATCAGTATGCTTCAACACATAAAGTTTATGAAGCGAAATTGGTCAAAATCTTGTTCAGCATTGTTCTATGTGAGAGTATCAGTATAGTCATTGGAGATATTTGTTTTGGAGCCGACGTAATGTTATCCTTGGAAGCATATAATTATTATTGATCATGTAAGTGTGAATACAACAAAAGAGTGTTCATGTAAGAGCAAAATTGATTGAAGATACAATTTGAAATATCATGTGAAGAAGCAGATAAAACTATTATGACAGGTCTAGAAGATTCTATGCCCATGGCCAAGGACATGGAGGATACATTCGTGGTTGAGAATATTGAAGTATCAATGGAAGAAATGGATATTGATCTAGACAAGTTTGAATAAAAATTTGTGAGTACTCAAGAGGCTGAGAGTCTTTATATCAGAAAGAAGATATATTGATTTAAGATATCACAGAAAAGGAAGCAGAAAAAGAGAAGACTAAATTGATAGATAGTCCATCATCATTTTTGTCAAGTTTGACACCCATAGAAGACTTAGACTCATGGGGATTAAATAAGTAAGGGGGAGTATATAATATGAAGGAGTCATGAAAAATAGATCAAATATTGCAGAAGAGAATTATATGAAGAAAAGATTCATTGAATTTGTTAGCAACTTTACACTTGATCTTAGTTCACTCAAGGTTGGTCAAGCATCCTTGAAAGAGTTTGCAGCAAAAGGAAGAGAAGATAATATCAAAGGGGGAGTAAAATAATATATCTAATATGGATTCTTTCATATGATCAAGGTCCTAAAAGAGACTTAGAGAAGATGGAGCAGCTGCAATATGCATTATGCGCCCATCTACAGATTATTGTATTTTGGGAGAAAGAGATCCAGAAGTTGCAGATTGCATATCCAGATGTGTATGCTGAGTAAGTACATAAAAGTTTTTTTGAGCACCTTTTTCATTAATGTCCAAGCGTGAGTAGAGTATGAAGAATATGGAGTCTAGTATATGATAAGAGGGAGATATAAGATAGAGAGTTTTTGTATAAGAGTACAGATAGTAACTTTTCCATATTCCTTTGTTGCCATTAATGACAAAGGGGGAGATTGTTGGAAAGATGAATATACTAGTTTATATGACTCTATTTATTTTTTTAATTATGAAAACAAATTCATATGAAGTTTTTGAGTCAGCACACATTATCAGAAGATCAAAAATTGGCTAAGTACAAAAGACTAGACAATTAGCAGAGTACCAGAAAAACATAGCATCAGTGCATGTGCATACGACCAAGTTAGGGAATGTGACTTTGAAGATAAGATTTTAATTATGTATTCATGCTAATTCTAAGAGAGAATGATCAGATCTGCAAGTATGAAGAATTTATAGCAAGATGAAGTGATTGAGATAGTAAAGGGCAGAACAGGACAGAGCAAGGAATAAACTGTTATAGTTTTGATTAGCATGTGCTCATTTTTTATTTAAGTGCTATGTGCCTTGGAAGATAATATTATGAGTATGTTTAAATGCTAATTCTAAGAGAGCATGATCAGATCTGAAAGTATGAAGAAGATACAACCACTTGAAGAGGTACAACCAGTGAATGCCAGAACAGGACAAAGATCATGGAAAGAACCGAAAGAGATTGTTTTGGTACAGAGGTTGCACATATCCTTAGGAATTTTTTATTTGGATTGGTGATTATTATTGGTCTAATATTTTTGGGTAAAGGTGCATGACATGATTCATCCGGAGAAAGAATTTAGAGCTAATTTGGTGGAACGGACTGTGTGAAGAGACGCGTCTGTTCGGTTTGAGTAAAGCAGTTGTAACTGATGTTGCACTATCTTAATGAAGGGTTGCATGCTTAGTTAATTGATCAAGGTAGATGGTAAAAGGTTTCCTAAAGTTGAAATTTTCATGTCCTTTGAGGATGTACTTATAGAAGGTCATTTGTGATCAGAAAAGCAGAGCAGAGTGTTAAAATAGCAAAGCTATATCTGTCATCTGTTGATGATATAGATATTGAAGTAGAAGCCTTCAGAGTTTATTTAATATTTTTATAGTGATTTACAAGAGGTTAAAGCATCAGCACACAAAAGGAACTGATCAGACAAGTAGTGTCACAGCAGCAATTCACCTTGCAGATACAGTGTGTATCAAAGATGCAAAAGGTTGTAGCCTTCACCATTTGAGCAAGATGCTCTTGGATAGTGAGTCCTTGGATAGTGAGTTCACCACCCCTAACAAGGTTTTTGTAAAAGACTCCTATTAGGGTCTGACCCTTATCAAGGTCACTGTACTTCATGTATTGTAAAGACAACTCCTAACAGGGTTAAGGATCTTCTAATAAAGGATCATAAGAAACTAGTACAGAATATTTGTGGGTACTAATTCCCTCTAGGGTTTTCACCTGCATTGGGTTTCCCCATAATAATATTTGGTGTTATGATTTGTGTATATTTATCTTACTTGCATTGATATTCAGTTCAGTACTTAAGTATTAAAGTTAAGATTCAAGATAAGAAGAAAAAGTATTAATAGATAGATCACTGATTCACCCCCCCCTCTCAGTGAGCCTAATCCTAACGTATATATATATA
>MU225126.1:1423587-1458129 GCA_018584345.1 Thuja plicata
AAAAAGTCACTATTTGAAGAGAAAGGAGAAGTCAATTTTGTCAAAGCACATGAAGATTAAAAAAAAATATAGGTTGAAGTTAAGAAGGAAAATAATGTTGACAAAGTAGTTGATGCATCCATAGTGGACGCACCCTCTACTTCTGCTTGAATAGACCTTCTTGGTCTAACGGGGAGCTATTCTAGCTTAGGACCCCTGCGGGGTTGGTGTACTCACTTCAGAGTATGCACCTTTGGATTCATGGTTAAAATCACATTTTATAGCTATATGCATTCACGCATTGACTGAATTGCATCAGGACAAAGTTTCAAAATCTCTACGTATGGTTGCAAGCATTAAATGCGACAGATTGTATAAAAACAAGTTCACGGTCAATCATTCTCACATTTACATTTGAGAGCATAGAAATTGAAGAGAATTGGAGAACTAAGACATCTAGGCATGAAGGAACAATAGTTTGGTATTTGGAGCAAACAGATAATCAGTTTGAAATAGAGCCCTAGCCATCGCACCGTTTCAGAATTTCGTGGAAGCCCTACATAAGAAAAACACCAAGCAAGTATGGAGACCCCAGTTGTGTTTGATGTACCAGAGAGGAACAGGTTCATATTTAAGAAGCATCCATTCAAATCCATACTGGATGATGTGGAAAGGACTTTCTCCAAAACCCTTCTTGGCGTTGTTCACGTGGAAGATATCCGCGCATACATTTACTGTAAGAAGGAATCATTAGGAGATGATAATATAGCCTCTCATATGGCATCAATGTTAAATCCAGATTTCACATTCAAGGATGAGTTCATGCACTTACAAGATAACCCTATTCTTGAGTATTCGAATGCGCATGAGTTTGAAGAAACAGAATGGGTAGAAATTCTGTTAAGAAGAATTCATGATGATCTTTTCTGGATTGGAGATGTCCCAGTTCGCATCACTACAGAACTAATCCATCAGTTAACCAGACTTCAAATGACTGGACCTATGTTTCCCACTGGCAAGGATGTCAAGAAAAAAATTAAGCAACTTTGTTTTTCTAGGAGTGATAGGCGCGGAATGACAGTTGACCCTATCAAGGAAGATGACATTAAACTCGTGACAATGATACTTGGATATAAGTTTCAGCAATCAAGTAGGTTGAATAGTGTCTCTGCAACAACAGTCCTTGTAGCTATCAGAATAGTGAAGGACAACACCCAATACAACCTATGTGAGATCTTGCGCGATCAATTGATTAACAATATCAGAATCATCAAACATGACAGGAGCAAAACATTCAGGTATGGATCTCTAATCATCTATTTGTATTACCATATAGTTGGAAAGGTTGCAGACCTTTATCTAGACAAAGGCAAACCTACAATGACTAAGATATCTCTTAAGGCCACAATAGACAGTAGTGCAAGAGATGCAATGAATATGGATATAAAAATATTCAGGGTCAAAATGCAAAACAGGTTCAGACTATCTGAGAAGATAGTTGACAAATACAAGGATATAATATGCTTTATGGTAGAGAAAAAATGCACATGCATGGAGGCTGTTGAACCTAGAACTAAGTGGATTCATCCACTAGGGTATGAAGTAGAAGACCATGTGTTAGAAGGATATGCAAAAGTCTTATTGTCAGCACCTAAAGACCCTAATGAACCTAGATGGGGCACTTACAAAGAAAAGACCGACGAAGTAGATATTGAACTACAACTTGTTGTTAACAAAAGGAAAGCATCTAGAATGACATCCAACATTCTAAAAAAGCATGGAATCACACAAGAATATTTGAATAAGGTAAAAGAAGCCAAAATTGCTAAAGAACTTGAGCAGATTCATGCACAAGTTAAACTTGAGAAGATTGATAACACTCAGAAGAAGAAGTAGAAGAAAAATGAGGAGAGTACCACTGCGCCTACTACAACTATTGATCTAGATACATCTCGACCTTCTGTGCCTAGCAAGAAACCTATAGGAAAGAAGCAAGCAGCTACAAATCACCCATCCTCAAGGAACACTCAGAGAAAAGCTAAGAATATACAAACTCCTCCTAAGGTAGGATTTAGACATAGTCTAAATATTTTGAGAAACATGATTTTTAATGAAGGAAGATTAGATACACTCTCCAAAGTATATGACAAGTATCAAGAAATTTATAAAATAGAGATACACTCTATGATCATATCTCATATGATCAAGTTCAAAAAGATAGTTCTTGAACTGAAGACAGTGATACTAGATCAATTATGGAACATATTGGAGATCATGAAAAGACATGCTATAGAAGAGGACATGAAGATTAGAGAAGAAACTTTGGATACTCTTCTTCCTATCTGTTCACATGATGAGAAGGCTATTCTGTTAGATCTAGTAAAGACTCATCTCTGTAGTAAGAAAAGAACTCTTCAAATTATGAACAAAGAGTATGAGCAGGTTGGAAAGGAGACTGAAAAAACATTTGCACAAGTATTTATGGATAGACACATGTATCCACCAACGACGCCTACAACAAAAGTTACTCCAGCTCCTCCCAAACAGGCTACAAAACCAGTAATTCAGATTGTGCCTATGATAGGTCCACAGGATTCAACACCCTCAAATTCAATAGCCTCTGAGATAGCTAAAGATACAGAGGACACTATAGTGATTGATGATGTAAAGATATCTATGACAGCTCCTGATAATGATATGAATAAAGTTGATGAAGCATTTGTAAACACCGAGGAAATGAACATAGATGACACATCTCTACAATAGGATGAAGTTCCTCTCATTGATCCAATAGACTTGGATAAGGAGAAAGATACTCAAGATAATGAGACACCAGTAAAGGAAATTCATGTCAAAAGTGAATGTGTAGATACAAGTCAGAATACTATTTTCTCACCATCCAATCAACCATCCACCTCATTGTTGTCAAGGTTAACCCCTGACTCAGCAAGTTTAGATGCATGGGGAGAAGAAGACCTTATCAAGATCAGCGTCCTTGCCATGGAAAAGGAAAAATAGAAACATGTGATGAGGAACCCTCGCTTTATGGAATCAATAAACATTTTGAATGAGTTAGTTCCTGTTGATAAGAAAGTTGCTAAAGTTCAAACAGTTGAGCATGTGGATAGCATACTGACAAACTTCAAAACACATTTCACTAGCTTAGTAGAATCAACTACTAAGGTTTCAGAAGATGAATACAAGAAGGAGAGACTAAATGAATTGGTAAAGAAATTTACCTTAGATCTGAACTCCTTAAAGATTAGGCAATCTATACTTAAAGAATTGGCAGCAAAAGGAAAGAAGGTTATTGCAAACTGCATGGACAGAGTGAAGCTCACCTCTGAGCACACCAAAAAGATAGCAGAAGCAGAGGAAATGGTGGATAACATAAGTAAATTAGTTGAAAACTCCATGCAAGATATGAACATATGCAATAATGTCTATCAAGGTCAGCTGGACAAAATTGAGAATGCAAAACTAGAAATTAGCAAGATCAGAATAAGACAAACGCAGTTGAGGAATGCACTTGTGCCATCTCTAGAATTTCTTAATGAGAACATAAAATAGATTGATAACACCATACAAACATATGATCAAGGTCCTTGCATGGATCTGATAAAAATGGAGAAATTGACATATGCTTTATGCGCACATCTTCAGACAGTTGATGCAATGAAAGTCTTTTGGCACAAAGAGATTCAATCTCTTCAAGTTGTGTACCCAGAAGTCTACATGGAGTAAGTATGTTGAAGACTTACAGTTTTTGCACACCTTTGTCATTAATTTCAAAGGGGGAATAGTATAGAATGTGTATATGCAGATAAGTATATATCATTAAGTATTATGATATACAGTCATTTTTGTATGAAATCATTTTGAGTAACTTAGCCACATTCCCTTGTTTCCATAAATGACAAAGGGGGAGATTGTTGGCAAGTTGACTTCTTGAGGAAGCATGACTTATTTTGTGTTGTCAATCATGGAAAAAAAGTCATACTTAAGTTCTGTCATGAAAGACAAAATGACTAAGTGTGAAAACAGGGCAGACAGACACATACAAAGATCAATACATCAGCGCACATGTTAGAGATCACACTAGACCATGTGTTCTTAGGTATATACTCTATGGTGTATATACATGCTAGATCCAGATGAGCAGAGTATGTAACATCAGTACAAAAAAGTTACATGCAGATTAGTAAACCTGCAGTCCAGGAAACAGAGCATGCAAGCCGACTACAGTTTTGATCAGCGTGAATGATTTTGTAATGTAATGGCTAAGTTCCTTTATTTATAAGTTTGTATTAATGTAATTAATTTTTTAGTAAACACGCTTAGGCTGACTTGTTTGGAAGCGTTGTATATTTTGGTTTAAAGGCCGACTAGTGTTATATTTTGGGTCGCGCCTATTCAATTGTAAACATATAAGTATGTAATGTAATCTTATATTACAAGTGTCAATTATTATGTAAGAGGAAGTTACAGAGGGATAGTACAATGAATTCAGTAGATGATATAGCTCTTTAAAGGAGTAAGAGTACTTGTGCATACACAGAACTGATCAGACAACATTGTCATTACAACAATTCATTTTTGATATAGTGCATATCAACATTCAGAGGGTTGTAGCCTTCATCTTATTGGGTAGTGAACCTAGGAAATGAGCCATATACCTTTAACAGGGTTTTGTAAAAGACTCCTAATAGGATCAAACCTTTAACCAGGTCATTGTACTCAATTTGTAAAGACTGCTTCTAACAGGGCAAAGGAACTTTAACAGGTTCATTATACCTAGTACAATATTTGTGGGTACTAATCCCCACCGGAGTTTTCCTCTGATCAAGGTTCTCCGTAATCATATCATGTGTTATGTGTTCTTGTGTTATGTTTCTTTGGATGCATATTTGATATATGTCTAATTGGCTGAAATATAATTAATAAATAAACACTGATTCACCCCCCCTCTCAGTGTTTCTAACAATTCATGTGTATGACCTAAGTGAATGACTTAAGTGAATTCATGTCTATGCTTCATAATGTATGTACTACATGTTTGCTCTAGGACATAAGAAATTTTATGATTTAAGTGAATTAATGCTAGATGTGGTACATTGTATGTAGGTGTATCTTTCATGCTCTATATAATTTTCCTTGGGTACACCTAGGATGTTATAGGGGTATTTGGTGCAGGGAACCCAAGAAACACTAGGCATGGATAGGAGTCTTCATTGGTTCATATTCACATATTTGTAATCATGGTTAGATCCTAGAGATCAACCATTCATTTTGAGTAGATTGGTCTCATTGTAAAGTCAATCCATCTAAGGTGTCTTTATAAAAATAAGGTTTCTTAGACTCATGACCTATGATAGGATAAGTGGAGTTGATGTTTTTGGTCTAATAAATTTCCTAATAAAGAATCTAAGGGTCTTCAAAGTCCTTTCAATAGGTCTAGAGGTCCTAATAGCAACATTTTGCAACATTGTCAAAAGTTGCACAAATGTTGTCAAGCAAATTTTAAAAGTTTCTATGCAAATTTTTCATTATTTTTCCTTCAAACCATTCATTATGGGACCAAACCATTAGCTCCATCATCTCTAGTTGGCTAGGTAAATTCTAGGGGAGACCCTTTTTCATTTCTGAACCATCAAGAATATTTTGGCACAAGTCGGGCCAAAGTGTACTAAGCCAAATTGGGCAACAATTTTTTGAGAGCCATATATCAGACCTCATGAGAGATATCAAAGATCTATGAAGTGAAGAAGGACCCTCTTGGGAAGGCCTAAAAGCACATGGATCAGTTCTAGGAGATTCCACTTTGATTCCATTTACTGACCCGATCTCGGTTGGTGCAAAAAGTTGCATTGTTGGTCAGTTGAAAGTTTCTCTATGGTGCATCTTTCAAACCATTCATTGTGGGACCAAACCATCAACTCCATCATCTCTATTTGTTTGGGTAAATGCTAGGGAAGAGTCTTTTTCTCTTCCAAACCATCAAGAACATTTCGGCGTAAATTAGACCAAAGTGTTCCCAAGGTGCACTAAGCCAAATTGGGCAACAATTTTTTGAGAGCCATAACTTGGACCTCATGAGAGATATCAGAGATCTATTAAGTGCCCAAGGACCATATTGGGAAGGCATACAAGCATGTAGCTTAGTTTTGGGAGATTCCACTTGGATTCCATTTGTTGACCCGATCTCTGTTAGTGCAAAAAGTTGCATTGTTGCTTAATTGAAAGTTGCTCAATGGTGCATCATTCAAATCATTTGTCATGGGACCAAACTGTTAGCTCCATCAGCTTGAATTATCTAGGTAAATTCTAGGGGACACCATTTTTCCTTGCAAACCATCAAGAATGTTCTGGCACAAGTCAGACCAAAGTGGTCCCAAGGTGCACTAAGCCAAATTGGGCAACAATCGAAGTAAAAAAATTCAAACATCGACAAAGCATAACATATAACACCATAATTTTAATTTTAAATTATGCCTATTACTTTGGTTCTATGAAATATTTTCAAGGTAGTTTCTTGAGAGAGAGAGAGAGAGAGAGAGAGAGAACATACACACATACATTAATACTACACATGAACCATTATTATAATTTAGAGGAACATGAGATATCCACTGCATGAGCCAGTGTTATAACTATAATTAATCATAATTCACTCATATCCTCGTAATAAATGGTACACAAAAAACTATACTAAATGTGGACCTGCGGTATATACAAATAAATCCATGGTCACTTTTATATACAGTTTGATTTTCTTTAAAATTACAAAATGTGGTCTCCAAATATGCATGTAGACCACTTCATAGTCATTTATATTTTTTTTTACAAGTGAAGTTCAATTGTTTTAAAAAATTTATAAACAAAATTGTCAAAATAATTCTACCATTTTTAGAATGATTCTTCATGACGGCCCAAAGCTAATTGAGAGAACCTTTTGGATCAGCTCTAACTCTTATTGTGTCATGTATTACCTCGTGTTCGAATTCAAGAAGTTTCCATAAATTCTTCTTACGATGTCTACGAGTATACTTTATCAATTAAATATTTGTTGCAAAATGTCTCATAGTCCTCAAAAAAGTATTTCTTGTATTTTTGGATAGGGTACCCTTCATTTCATAGAATTGTAAATGAATACAAAATTCAACATATAAAGTGTAATAGAATGATGATAAGAGGTCTCAAAGTTGTCAAACAAGAACACATTATATTTTTATAGCGTACCTTCTTAGCCATGTCCCTATCACATCAATGGATCCTATTGGGTACTCAATACCCTCTCCATTAATGACTGTAGTTGTCAATTTCTTTTTTCCCTCAATACAATGACACAAAAATTAATTAGTCCCTTCCTCATTGTTCTCATTTGCAACAACCGTATGTACATGACCTGCAATTTATAGAGGGAAAATTTAACACCCTAAACACTTAACCACATAATAAAATGAGTTCAAGTAGGCTCAATAGAGTTCATCTCAAAATGAAGAATAAATTGAGAAACTATTTGGTTCAACTAGGTCAGATATGTGATCAAAATCCCCTGATGCTTCAAACTAGCTCAATTATAGTGCTCTAGGAAGTTGATATGTATCAAGTGGTTGCAAAGGTGTATAAGACCATTTGTCAACACACTCATTTGATTTGCATTCCTCCCATGCAAAATTCATACAAGACAAGCAAAAACATGCCATTAATCTAGTATAAATACCCAGTGATGCTACATTTGAACTTCTAAATTAGTGCATATCACTTGATCCTATAAGTGTACAACAATACAGATAGTTTTCAATGTTAGACTCATTTATTAACCAAAAAAACCTATTAACCATAGACTTACCTTCATTACCTGTTCCCATCATAGAGTTACACCATCGCCCAATTTTTTGTGCATTTATTAATTTTGCACCACCTTCGTACCTCAATTCCTCTCTGAAAAGCTTGCTCTTTTTACACATGCACCCACACCATCATGCTCTCCTTTTCCATGCCCCGCCTCGGTAAAATTACAAAAATTTTGAAGGCCACTTGTCATGTGCATCCTACTCAACCAATATAACATCCTTGTATTCTTGAATTGTGAGGTGCAATTGTCTGACCATATTATGTGTTGGTTGTACTTAATACCTCTTTCGCTTAAATTATCATAGAAAACTTTGAAGCAACCTTGCACAAACTCTGATGAATGTGTGCCATCATCACTGATGTAGAAGTGATACTCGCTTAAAACATTTCTATCTACATTTGTGCTATCATATGCATGTAATTGTGCTATATGTACAAACATCGTCACTTGTATAGAATGGTAATACAATGCTTGCACTTAATTCTGAGGTTTAAGTGTATAATTCTCTGCAAAATCAATAATGGAGACAATAGTACCAAGGGGAAAAGTGTCCTCACATATCTTGAATTTCTCATCCCACCACCTAGCTCTATGTGAATGACGATGTACTCATAAACTAGTTTCTCTTGAAAAATATTCATAAAATCAGATACACAAATATCATTTTTCACTAATTCACTCCTCTTAAGTTCTTTTCCATCTTTTAGACCATAAGTTACTGTCTTGTATTTTACAAAAGAAACTAGTGTATTTCCAATCTCATTTGTGCTCTCTAGATGGTGACATATCCACAACTTTCTCATACCACCACATGCACTACAAGATCCATTCAAAAAAATCATCTTATAATAAATGAAACCATCATCTCAATTGCATAATACACTTGACATAAAATCTCTTGATGATGTAGGAGGTGCTTGAAGATGACATTCCTGCAAAATAGTGTTAGTATGCAAAATAAATAAAAAACATGACAATATATATCATAATAGATGGAAAATTCAATATGAACCCTCCAACAACATGTTGTGCACGCAAGATTAATCTTGACATAAAAGGGTTTTTTTATTTCAAAAAAATCTTTGACTAATTTTAATTTGAGGAAATATTTGGAGGAATCTTTCATAAAATTGTGTGTGTCATATCCAAAAAGTGTTTTGGATGTGGCATATGATTTGTAGATCCAATTCTCCTCCTAACTACATCTCTTTGGTTGGGTGAAACCCTTGTATTTTCATGACAAAACTTTTCTATTAATATTCTTAATGCATCAACAACAACATGTGTCCTTGCATGGGAGTCTACCAAAGAATAACCAAAGAGAATTAGTGTTTGGATCCTCAATTTTGTCTCACCTGTGTAAGGCTCTCTAAAATGTTTATCTACATATCCTTAATGAATTGATTGTTTTTCTTACTATACAATATGTCTTCATTTCCTTTCCTATTATAGTTTATGTGAGGACACGTCTATTAGTAATAACTGAGAGAGGGGGGGTGAATCAGTGGCCTAAAAAATATTCCAATTAATCAAACCAAAAACTTAGTAGAAAAATATTAAGCCTCTATTTATCTTCAGTCCTATAAGATGAATGCCTTCAAATATACTTATCAAATTACTACTCCTAGGAATGCTTTGTTAAACCTTATTCTATATGTTTACCGAGTAGCAGTCTGTTAATTTACCGAAAAATAGTAAATTACTTAGATTATACTAATCAATCCAGATTAGCTATGTGGAATGCTAAATACTAAATTAATGACTCATAAACATATTGACAAATGGATTTTTAACATGGAAACCCTGATAAGGGAAAAACCACTTGGGACCGGTAACCCAAAATCTTCACTCTTATGAAGTGAGCTCAGTAAAGGGCCAACCCTGTTAAAGGTTACAAACACATTGTTAGGTGTGACCTTGTTAGAGGATTTAAAAGATTAGTTTGTCACTTGATATTGGGAATTTCTATGCTACCTTCCTTGTCTAAACTCTTTTGGATTTTCAAATGGTCTTTGGCATCTCATGCTATCTTCATGGTCAAACTTTTTGATACTCCTTGGAATGTGTCTCAATATAGAAAGGATCTTTAAATCCTTCTTTGTTAAGAGACTTTCTGAATCAATGGTTAAAGTGAAGTATGATCTGTTCACATATACAACTTATACTTTCTAATTTTTAGATCTATTGTAAGCTCATTAAACCAGTCTGACCAATATATGTTTTCAATACTTTTTCTCCACTTTTAATCAGCTCAGTGATGCTATGCTCTATTGCTCGATGTCTATAGAAATATTTAGTTCTTTCCTTGGCTTGATTGATCAGGACTGTATGACATTTTTCTTCATCAGTTTCTCTCCAGCATCCTCTTTTTCATTCAATCCCCTTAATTCATAATGAATTAAGTTGTCTGCTTATAGACATGATATCACTATTTCTAGGTTCTTCATTTTCTTTCTCTTGGAGTGATCTGCAATCTTATCCAATCTGTTTTAAAGAAAAAATCATGTTTTATATTCTAGAGATCTTCTTGCCAACTCCATAAAACAACTTTAAATCCTTTACGTATCTTTGGCTTTATGTTGTCGATAAAAACAATGATAACTACTAGTTAAGTATATATTTAGTTTTGCCAGCTAGATATTTTGTCATTTCTGAACACTAGTAAACTTTTTGTTTTTTAACTCTTTGATAGCTTCGGTCAACACTCCAATTCTCCTCAGGATTCTTCGTTAGGTTACACTATGATTCTATCCTTTGGGTATGCTTTTGATTTGGATCGTCTATAATGCTTGTCGGTGTTCTTTCTCGGGCATCACTGTGACTTGACTTTCAGTTATCTCTGTCCATCGGGTTCCACTAGGCATCGATATTTTAAATCACATAGTGAATGCTTGTATTTTATGTATTATTGAAAGCATAATATTTATCTCTCTTATTCTCTGAATTATTTGATAGTTTAATTATAACCGATTAGAATATATCAAGTTGACATCATTGACAACACAATCCATTAGCTCATTTAATTTCTTGCATTCTCTTTATGCATTTTGATGATCAACTTAACATATTCAAACATTCAATCAGTTACATGTAATCAAATTTGAGTAACGTTAGCATCTTTACTGCGTGATTGTGAACCAATGGCCTAGTATGCATTGAATAAATTTCTCACAATGGTTCTCTTAGTACTATTTTCAAATGTTCTGAATGCCACAATTGTCATATTCTCTCTAAATTTCAGATTCTTAATCATTTCAACAACTACTTGACATCTTCCATTTTAATTTAATTTTTCAAAATAGTTATTCCAAATCTTTTTAACAATTATTCTACAATTTATTTTTGACATTTTATCATGCATTGTCCTAAAAATATTTTCATCAATGTCAATTAGAAAAATTGGTTTTCTATGAATTATTCTAGGAAGTGTTAACACAAATGCATGCTCTACATTTACATTTGATGAATTAGGTGTATTTATTGGATTCATTTCAATTGGTGTATGTTGATGATTTTCATTTTCATTATGTGCATTTTATTCATTAATGGCATTGAATTGAAATGGTGCATTTATCACATTAATATTAACATTTTCATTTTCATCACTTATGTTTCTTGCATTTGATGATGTACCTTTCCATTTTCTCCTCATGTGATCCCTTTTTCTTTCCTTTTTTGTCTCTTGTTGTTCAATTATTCCTCTTTTGTTCTTTCTCATTGTTCTTATTGAATGGACCCTACTAATAATGTCATGAAGATAGAATAACATGTGAACATAAAATCTAGAAAATAAGAACAAATCAATCATTTTCTTAAAATGAGAACTTATAATGATAAAATAACATTAAAAACACCAATAAACAAGACAATTCAATCATTGCAAAGAAAAAAAACATTCAAAAAAGTGCAAACCTATCTTTTCTTGGTGTAAAATAATAGAAAAAAAGTTGTGGGACCTCAAAAAAACTTACAATGATTTTTTTAAGACTGTCGAAGGAAGCAACATTCCTAATTCCACATAACCCAATTAGGTTTAGAACCCAATCAGGTTATGAGAACATAAAGGCTCAATACTCCTAATTACTCAGAAACCAATCAGGTTATGAGAAAATAATGGCTCAATGCTCCTAATTAATCAAAACCTGACTGGGTTCTGAAAAATAAGAATGGAGGAGAGAGAGAGAGAGAGAGAGAGAGAGAGAGAGCATAATTTTCACTTCTTTATAACCTAGTCAGGTTTTGAAGAAGTGGAAATTATGCATTTTATTCTCCAGAAGCCGATCAGGTTATGGAGGAGTTGAAAACATACTTTTTTCTTTTCATAACACAATCACGTTATTTAAAATTTAGAAACCTGTTAGGGTCAGTTAGAGTCACCATTGTTGAAGTGTCAAAGACCCTTGTTAGTTCATTAATTTGAAGCTCTTTAGCATGTTCCCTTGAGAGTCTTTCCTTGCGGTAACCCTTCAAACACATATACCCTTCAAATTTGTCAAGTTCAAATTTGGCCTTCCTTGGACAGATCCTTTCCAAGGCTCATATTTTACCAGAACCACTTTGAACCTCTTTGAACTCTGGTTCAAAGTAGTTTGAAGTAGTTCAATGAATATTTTCTCTTCTAACGATTGTTTTCTGCAAGTGGGCCGTAGCCTATATCACCTTTTGGAGGTGAACCACTTCAAACCTCTTTGAACCCTGGTACAAAGTAGTTTGAATAGGTTCAAAGATAGATTACGGGTAGAGTCATTAGTGAAAGGATAGTTAATGGGACCCATGACATAAGCTGGCGGCATAATAATGGTTAAGTTTTTAAGAGGGTCAGTTTTTGATTTGACGGGAGCCACAAAGCGAACTTTGAATAAGATTTTGGGTGATGTTTAATGAGATCATTAGCATGAGTGGAAGATATCATTTGGAGAATGGTTAATAATGATATTAAAGATGGTGAATTTCAAGGATGTCCTATTGCTGAGTCATTATGGCTCACATCATTGAAATTAAAGTCCCCAACTTATGCTCATTAATGTCGATCTTTTCGGGCATTAATTGTAAAATATAAATAGCTCTGTAAGTTTTTCTTTCCTCTTATTTTTCTGCAGAGTCTCGGCTATGGAGAAGAATTTTTTCCGAGTCTGTGTGAAATAGGTAGCTCCTGAAGCCTTTTCTCATTTCTTGTTGTTGTTTAATATATTGATTTTAGAGGGGGGGGATGTCTGTGCTTTTATTCCTGAAGAAGGGATGAGGTCCAATTTACATTTCTTTGAGAATGTTAGAAATATACAGTGCCGATCTCATATTGTCTCAGACACAGACCTGTTAGGGATATCAATAGAAAAAATGGCAGTTGACTACACAAATCGTGCAGCAAAATACCATAGTCTAGAGTTCCTGTTGAGTGGATTATTAGAAGCCGCGGCGTTCCCGCCGTCAGTTGTATGCCCAGAATTAGTTCAGCAATGTATTAATAGATATGATATTAAATCCAAGTGTGTTTTGGATGCAGAAGGCCAAACCCTTGTGCCAGTCAATAGAGAGACTATTATGGTTGTTTTCAAAATCCTAGAAGAATCTCTTGTCAATTTTTGACCCACCCAATCTCTAGCTCAGTACAGAGGGAACGAAGATAAAAACCAGAGTCATGTGGCTAGGAAGTGGACTCAAACCAATTACAGAGGTGACTCTTGATTGGCTAAAGTGCTCACTAAGGATCACATGAAACCCCTTATTCACGATGTGATAGTGTTGCTTCACCAGATTAAAGGTTTAGAAGAAGTTCTTCTCTATGAGGAGTGAATGTTTCACTTTATAGAAATATCCTTGGAAGGGGGTCCACATATTGATTGGGCGGAGATCATTGCTAGTTCCCTAGGGGACCAACTTAAACAGGCTCAGGCCATTAAGAAGGAATTCTTTATGTCCTCCTATTTGATATACTACCTAGCGTGCACACAAGATTTGTATGCCATCCAACACATTCCTTGGAACGAAGATCTTTTAATTTATGAGTATTGTCCGTTATTAAGGAAAGATAAAATTTTGGAAAATTACAGGAAGGTTCATGATGTTTTCCTGGGTAAATTATGTCAACAATTGGAAAGAGTCCCAAACCAAAGAGTTTCATTGGAGGCACGAAAAATAATTCAAACCTATGGAAGCCTGTATATTCAGTTCCCATGTTTCACCAACATTCAGGTCAGAGGCTTTGATGATGAACCTCTCAGGATCCCAAGGTTTTCTTTCGATTGTTTTATTTTGGCAGAATTTTGCAGGCAATTATTTGTGGTTATTAAAACTGCTCTTCCAGAAGAAAAATGGCCTTCTATATTCCCAATTAAAGTTGGTAATTTAGCCTTTAACAATATGATGGATGCTTCGGTGATAGGAAGAAACTTGTTAAACTTTCACTTGCAATTTTACAAGTTAAGAAGGGGTTTTGACAATAAGGGCTTCGCTAGGCAAGTTATAAGCCTAAGTAATTATCCTTCACCCATCTCACACCTAAAAGACCTATGGGAAGATCTCTGTGATGATGAAGCAATCTAGAGATGAGATCATTCCAGACTTGTAATTTCACAGATCAAAATGTTGTTGTTGAATTTTGATATTAAGGATGTGGAGGAGGATAGTTCTGAAACAATAAGTTCAGGGGCTAACAATGTCGATGCAAGAGTTCCCCTAGACATAGATTGGAATAGGAGAGAAAGAGATGATATAAAGCTAATAGCCTGGACCATTTTTGAGGTCATAGAAAGCTAGTTACTAGAGAGGAAGAAGGAAGGAGCTGAGAACCCCCCTCTTGAAAAGCATAGTGCAAGACTAGCCTTAATAAATGTGAAACATGCCCCATCTAATGTATCTCCTGTGGCTCCAAATACAGGTAGAATTACGTCTCCCAAAAATAATGTGGTTTCTAGTAGGCACCCAACTGCACCAAGATCAAGACTGAGAACAAGATTAGAGAAGTGTTCTGAGATGGCAGCTTTAGGACTCGACTACCTGGATGTTGAGGTTAATGAAGATGATATTTCATTTTCTCCAAATCAGCATGTAAAAGGATAAGAGACTTCTATCATGAATATAGAGGTACCCCGGGCTAAGAATACTCCTGTTAAAACTCTTGACAATCAGATAGTCACCGGTTCAGTCCCTCCTTGGCTAACTGAATCAGTGAATAAGAGGAAGAGTTAAAAACCCATTTCACTTCCTATGAAGGAGATTGTTACTAAATATGCTACCCTGAACCCCGAAAGAAAAAAGAGTGAAGAGTGATGCTAGGCTATCTACCGATCCATCTATTGGAAAGGTGACTATAGAAATAGCCACTTTAAAGCCTAAAGAGGGAATTCAGGAATCAAAGGCCGAGGACTTCAAAATTATGAAGATGGAACTTGGTGTTCTGAATAGGAATTCTAGGGATCACCTGTTTAAATTCTCAGCTGATCATATGCTCAGGCAGTCGCAAAAGGATGGAAGGGAGAAACATAAATTGAAACAGCTACTTTCTACCATCGCTGACTTTCTTTCCTCACTCACTGATGATGGAGTTCTGCCACTGGCCCAGTCTTCACAAGATTTTGATCTGAATTCAGTTGAAAACCAAAAGCTAGTTAAAAAAATACAACAAGAGAAGGTTCTGATGGAGGTCGTGAAGTCTTGGATAAATAATGTTATCACTAAAGGTAGTTCTTTCATCCATGATTTTATATCTACTTGCTTAGATGGAGAAAAATTACTGGGTGAGGTTCAAACCCTAGTTCCAAGCTGGGAAATGGAGGAAGCAAAATGTGTAGCGATCATCATACAGGTTCAAGAAATAGAAAAATATCATGTGAATCAATTCTTAGCTAAGAATATGATAAAATTGGTAGATCCCTATATGCTATTCATCCTGAAGCAGAACTTTGGATGGAAAAATACAATGTTTAAAGCTGCGATATCTCAAGCCAAAGCAATAGAAAAGGAGGTGCTGAATATGCATGTGGACGCCCTTGAAGACATCAAGATAGTGAATCCCTCGAGTATTTTTCAAATTGACAAAGGTAATAGAGATGTGGATGTCATGATCAAAGTCTTCACAGACACCATGAATTCTCTCAAGGAAAATGAAGTGCCTATAGTTCAGGATTTCACCAGAATTGCAAATGTGGAGTCTATGTTGGTACTAAATAGAGGTTAGTTGCCGAAGTAGACAGAGAGAATCAGGAAGTTAAGGTGGGAAAAGAATGTGACTTGGGTGAAGTTGACACGCCTAAAGAGCCTGCATTCCCAACCAGCCCAAGAGTTAACAAATGTGTTCCGATCCTAGAAGCTTGTAGAAACCGCCACGTCAGAAGGCCTAGAAGGGAGTTAGTAATTTTTGGGATAGTATTTCCCTTTCTTTTTGTTTTAAATGGCACATGTTTTTAAACTTTGATTTTAGTTATGTAACTATTTTTAAATGGTTTTTCTTTTGGTGTCTAAGAGGCCGGGTTTTTTTAGAGGCTCTCTTAGATGTGAAACTATTAATAGG
The DNA here is from genome assembly GCA_018584345.1 of Thuja plicata. Classification (NCBI taxonomy): domain Eukaryota; kingdom Viridiplantae; phylum Streptophyta; class Pinopsida; order Cupressales; family Cupressaceae; genus Thuja; species Thuja plicata. The sequence continues at coordinate 1,439,934 of MU225126.1, forward strand.
GGAGCTTTGAACAGAAAAAGGGTTAGAAAATTGAGGTAGAAAATAGATAGCTTCCTTTTGGAAGTAGATAGTTAGCATAGGCTTTTCTTGAATTTCTAAAACAGCTGGTGACTAATTTTTTATTAGACTTTTATCTGATTAATATATGAATATACAGATGCATGGTATGGTTTAGATCTTTGAATCAAAATATTGAATGTATTGATTACTTTGAGAATTGGTACATTTAAATCTACGCATATGTTATTTATATTCAGTCACTTCCAGTTTCTTTATAGCTTCTCTTTCTTGATTTATTTCATAGGTTGTGTATTTTAGAAGTAATTAGTAGATCTCAGTTTACTTCATGGTTATTTCAATCATTAGTTGATTCTATAAATTACCTCAATACCCAAGAGTATTTGAGTGGTCCTTCTACACTTCTGGTTAAAGGTGTATGAATTTACTTTTATGTCGGTAATTCAGTGAATATCTCACAAGGAAGATGAACCTTATAAATTTAGAGGGAAGCAATTTCTCATGCTTACCCAACTGTTGATGAATTGTTTGTCTTCAAAAACATAGAGTCTTTATCCATTTTCATTTAAAAATAGGAAGACAAATCTGTTCGCCAATAGATTTTTGGGTACTCTACTAAGGAGAGTCCAGTATAAAATATCAGATTCTCCATTCATTACAATGCTATAAGATGGTGTTGCCTCATAACATGTTTCATGTGGTTCAACCTAACCTAGGATTTGGAGACATGCAAGAAGACATAATCTCAAGCCTTGCTGAAGCAACATGGAAATTTAGACCCAGTAATCAATAGATTCATCAATTCCAAGAAGTGATTGAGAAGGAAGAAGAAATAGCTGAGTGACTGAGGGGTATACCAGTTTCTCATGAAGCAGTCATAGTAGATAGGCTTGCACAAGTCATAGTGAGAAATTAAGGATTCTTCTGAATATTTAAACTAGCAGAAAAGAGATACACCAGAGGTGATAGGAGTAGGGGACTGATTGACGAAGATTTTGAAGTCCTAAGGAACCTTATTTTTAGATTTGATCTTAATACCTACAAGAAGAAGAAAACCCAAACTTTTAGTAGACCATCCTTGCCTCCATCTAGCCTAGTTGTTCTGCCTCTTTTTCAAGCTATTGTAACACCCGGCACGATGTTACTTACTATTCTTAGTATCCAGCCTTTGAATTTTTAGTTGCCTAACATGGCTACTAATCAACCTTGGGGTCAAAATATTGGCCCACTGAACTTAGGAAATAACCCTCCTGGAGATTTACCTAAAGGTGCTAATCAGGTTCTTCCCAAGTTCAACAGAGACAGAAAAGTAATGACTGATGATCACCTCAGTGCCTTTCATACTGCTTGTGGTGTGTTAAGTGTTCCTACTCAAGAAATAGCGGTCAAACTCTTTGTCAGAACCTTGGTTGACATTACTGTCGACTGGTTCAGTCATTTACCCAATGACTCAATTACCAATTGGAATGAAATAAAAGTTGCCTTTAAAGAAAGATTCAAAACTCCTGATAATGAGATGTCATTATTTCTCCAGCTTAGTCAAATGAAGAAAGAGATACCTGAGCCCATGCGGGAGTTTGTGGCTATGTTTAATAGAATCTTACAAAGGATACCAAAATTTTTTTGCACCAAGTGATGAAAATAAGAAAATTTTCTTCTTAAATGATGTCCCACCTGACATAAGCTTTCACCTATTAAAATATGGAGTGGTTGACTTGGCCGCTACCCAAACATAGGCTATCCAGCTAGAAGAAACTTTCATAATAGCAGGAAAATGGAAGCGGGAAGTTCAAGCTTTACGTAGTTCCTCCTCCTCTACAATGATAGATCCTCTGGTACAGAGGTTAATGAACGATATGGCTATGCTCAAGAGGAAGAAAAATAAGGCGAGTTCTCCATACTCATCTCCTTATCAAGATGTTAGCCGAAGACAATATAATCAACCTTCGGGAAAAACTCCTCTTTTGACAGCTTCACAACCTAGATTATAGATTGAACCTGCACCAAAAGAAACAATGTGTTCCTTTCATCTAACTACAGATCATGATGGATAATCTTGTCCTGATTGGTTAAGGTGTCTTCAAATTAATGCTATAAAAGACACCATTGGTATAGAAGAGTTGAAAGAAGAGAAAGACTCACCCGATGTTGGTTCATCCAATTCCTTTTATCTGGAGTATGATCCAGGCTTTATCAGAGGTGCAAGTTTTTTGGAAACCTTACAAGATCCTGCTTGTGTGATTCTAACAAGAAATCAGAGAATGCAAAAGTTTGTCCCCGGTTCAACCATTGTTGCCGATGCTAAACATAAAGAAATAAAAAATGGAGATACTTTTGCAAATCCAAAAGGTCCTGAGGTGACGATCTTGTCAAAAGGTAATCCAACTCCTTCTTTTCCCTTTGACTTTGTCGAATTCTATAAAAGCACCACAATCTCTATTTCCCCTATAGAATACGTCAAAATGAACCCCAAAGAGTTGGACAGGTTGGTAAAATATGTTAAAGGAGAGTCAGGTTCAAGCTCCTAATTAGACAAGCCTCTCATAGGTGAGACCACCATAGTTGAAGAACCACTCGTCTTTAAACCTCAAGACACCCCTCAAACATTAGAAGATTGTCCCTCTGTTAATACAGTTGAAAGTGAAATGGAAGAGAAGAAACCCAATCCATTCTACATCTCCTTGCTTCTAAATGGCTAGAAACTTAGTAATTGCATTATTGATTCTGGTGCATCGGATAACGTCATGCCTACCCTGGTCACAAGAGCCCTAGGTCTCACCTTGACAAAAACCTATGGTCATTGTTACTCTATGGATGGGAAGGAAGTTCCACTAAAGGGTCAGGTCAAAGATGCCCAAGCTGTTCTTGCTGCATACCCTGACAAGCATCTGAAGTTAACTATTTTGGTAGCAGATATCCCAGTGAGCTATGGTATGCTGCTCAGTAGAACTTTTTTGCAAAGATTTAGGAGGAGACATTAAGATGGACTGGTCAGAGGCCCTGATACCAGTTGGTAAAAAGAAAGTGAAACTTGAACCTGAACCAAAAAAAAAGTATACTATGATGCCTTCGGATAATCCAAAAGCTCAAATTTTGTATGAGGAGTGTCATTTTGGCAACTGTGTTATTCTTACCAATCCTGAAAAAGATGGTGAAACTTCTTCTCAGAAAGAAGAGGATTTTTGGAAGATGGAGTTTGATGGTAGCTGCTCCAATTCAGGTTTGGGTGTGGGGGTAGTTCTTTTCCCTCCAAACATAGAATATATTACTCTTTCTTTCAAATTAGATTTCAAAAATACTAATAATACTGCAGAGTACAAAGCCTTTCTATTGGGGCTAGAAGAAGCAAAACTAAGGTGAGTCAAGAAGTTGGTTGTGAAAGGTGACGTTGAGATGATCATGAAATAGGTGAGAGGACAATTCCTTATCAAGAATGAGAAGTTGAGACACTATAGAAATTTTGTATGGGATGAGTTGGATTTCTTTGACGCCTTCTCCTTAGAATTTATACCATGGAATCAAAATACTAGAGCAAATGCCTTGGCGGTATCAGCTTCACTTTTATTGCCTCACCCTGATTTTAAAACTCAAAAATATCAAATTGAAATGATTTACAAGCCTAGAATACCTAACAATCTAGAGTATTGGCAAGTCTTTGATAGTGATTCCTAGCTCAGAGATTTTCTAGAATGTGTCGTAGGTTTTTCTGATGTATATTTTGAAGGATCCTATATAGCGAGTGCAAAGAAGTCTACCAAGATGCTTTAGATAGTGATGGAGTGATCCAGTTGAAAGGAAATAAGATTCCCAGAGGCCTCGTGTCTCTTGAACATTTGTTCAGAAGGAAATATGATATTACCATTAAAGAAAATGTATCTCATGTGCATAATTCTAAAGAGTATGAAAACATTGATATAGGAGAGCAAGATAATCGAAAATGGATTTCTATTGGTCCAACTTGTACTTTGTCTAAAAAGAAAACTTGAAAAGGTTACTTAGGGAATACAAAGATGTCTTCGCCTGGGCATATGAAGACTTGAAGAATTTCAGAGGAGGTCAATTTGAACACCAAATCCCTTTAAAGCCTGGCGTATCCCCATTTTGCCAAAAATTAAGGAACTATAATCTGAATGTGTCCAAAGCTATTTTAAAGGAGTTAAAAAAAATGTTACAGGCAAGGATCATCTATCCTATCCACCATTCAACATGGATCACCAATATAGTCCCTGTGAGAAAGAAGAATGGTGAAATTAGGATCTGTGTAGATTTTTGTAACCTGTACCAAGAAAGTTTGAAGGATAACTATGCCTTACCTATGATGGAATATGTGCTTCAAGCTATTTCTGGATCTAAAGTTATGTCTATGCTAGATGGCTATTCTGGATACAATCAATTCAGTGTGGCAAAAAGTGATCAACACAAAATGGCTTTCATCACCCTGTGGGGAACTTATGCATATAGTCGTATGTCCTTTGGGATAATTAATGTGGGTGCAACCTTCCAGAGAGCAATGAATTCATCCTTCAAGGATCTCAAGAACAAAATTACAGTGGTATACTTGGATAACCTTACTATCTTTTCGAAGCAGAGAAGTCAGCACTTAAAGGATCTTGAGACAGTGCTCCAGAGATGTAGAAGTCATGACCATTCTTTGAACCCCAAGAAATCAGCATTCTTCATGCAGGAAGGTAAATTACTTGGTCATATCATTTCAAAAGATGGGATCCAGATTGACCCCGAGCAGGTAAAGGCGATTCAATAGCTCAACCTACCATCAAACAGGAGTGGATTGAAGTCCTTCTTTGGTCAAGTAAACTTTTTGTGAGTATTTGTTCCTAAATTTTTAGAAATTACTAAGAATATGATTGATATGATGAGTGAGAAAGTTCCTTTCAAGTGGAGCAAGAATGAGCGTCAATCTTTCAAAGATATTAAAAATGCAGTATCACAGGCTCCTGTATTACAGTGTCCCAATTTGAAAAAGGACTTTATCATTTATTGCTATGCTTCCGAACATACTCTATCGGGTATACTAACACAAAAAGATGAGAAAGGATAGGAAGCACCCATATCCTATATGAGAATGCCACTAAAAAGACATGAGATTAAGTATTCCTAGATGGAAAAACATGCCTTTGCTATGGTAAAAGCAGTGAAATAGTTTAGATACTATATACTTCATTCTCATTGTACAATTTTTGTACCTGATATAGTAGTGAAAAGTATTTTGACTCAAAGGGAGATTGGTATGAAAAATAGAGCAGTTTGGATAGAAAATATCCAAGAGTATGACCTGGTAATTAAACCAACCAATTTGGTTAGGGGGAAGGGTTTATGCAAATTGATAGCAGAGAATGGTGAGCCGTCTAAAAAAATTGATGAAGTACCCATGGCGTTGCTACTCAGTTTAACTGACCCCTGGTTATTTGACATGGCCTATTTCCTTACTTATGGTGAATGTCCTGATAACCTAAACCCAAAAGAGAGGTGCAACTTAAAATTGAAGGTTAGTCGATATGTGATATCTCAGGGAATTCTATACAAGAGGAGCATAGATGGAACTTTTCTCAAATGCCTGGACATTGGGCAGCAAAAAGAATTGTTGAAGGTGTTTCATGATGAGGCCTACGGGGGTCACTACTCTTCAATAGTAACATCATTTAAAATTCTTTGGAATCACTTTTACTGGCCTGGCATGTTCAAGGATGCATACCAATATGTACGCAATTGTGAAAAATGTCAACTTTTCACTGGGAGACCTCATCTCACTGCCCTGCCTCTTAAACATGTAATTGTTGAAGAACCGTTCAAGAAATGGGGAATAGATTTTGTGGGGCGTTTTTAACCCACCATCTAGCACTGGCCATGTCTACATTCTCATGGCCACTGATTATTTTACAAAGTGGGATGAAGTAGTTCCCACCAAGAAAGAAAACTCTCAGGTGGTGTGTGAGTTCCTTTTAAATTATATTTTTGTCAAGTTCGGGGTACCGGTTAAGATAGTAGTAGACAATGCTACATATTTTTCCTTCGAGGAGGTTTCCAGCCTTCTACTACGAGCATGGAATATCTTTAGCTCACTCTTCTGAGTATTTTCCCCAAGGGGTAGGTCAAGCGAAATCCAGTAATAAGAACCTGGTGGTGATAATGAAAAAATTGATGGATGATAGCCCCCACGAATGGCATAATAAAATATATGAAGCTTTATGGGTGGATCAAACTCCTTTGAAATGACCAATTGGGATGGCTCTGATTGAACTGGTATATGGAATAGGGGCGCATGTATCACTACCATTGGAAATCTCCTCGGCTAAGCTCCAAGATATAATTGAAGATGAGTATTTTAAAGATCCCTTGGAGAAATGTGTCATGCATTTGGCTAAGCTTGAAGAGGAAAGAGAAGATCTGGTGGATCATATTACAAAACACCAATTGAAAGTGAAGAAATTTTTTAGGATGCAAGCATGACCTCGTAACTTTATGGAGAGAGATGAAGTTCTTCTATGGGATAAGAGACAAGCTCCTAAATGTTCTCACGGGAAATTTGAGTCCTTATAGAAGGGCACATTCATTATTTCTAAAGCCCTTGGTTCAAATGCTTTCTGGTTGTCTTATCCAGATGGTGTGAATCTGCCTTTTACCTACCATGGGTAGGACCTTAAGTTATGCAATCTCTAATGATATACCTCAGTCAGTATCCATGTATGTATTAGGTAGTTTTTCCCCTACTTTCCTTTTTGGTGTGTTGCAGTTGTCTATTTTTCTTTCCCTTTGTTGGCGTTCTCTACGAAACTAGTTATCTAGAGTTCTCTGCACATTGACCAATATGTAGTCCTCAACTAGAGCTGATATTAGGGTCAGTTAGAGTCACCATTGTTGAAGTGTCAAAGACCCTTGTTAGTTCATTAATTTGAAGCTCTTTAGCTCATTCCCTTGAGAGTCTTTCCTTGTGGTAACCCTTCAAATGCATATACCCTTCAAATTTGTCAAGTTCAAATTCGATCTTCCTTGGACGGATCCTTTCCAAGGCTCATATTTCACCATAACCACTTTGAACCTCTTTTAAATCTCATTCAAAGTAGTTTGAAATAGTTCAATGAATGTTTTATCTTCTAACGACTATTTTTTGCAGGTGGGCGCTGACCTATATCACCTTTTGGAGGTGAATCACTTCGAACCTCTTTGAACCCCAGTTCAAAGTAGTTAGAAGAGGTTCAAAGATAGATTGTAGGAAGATTCATCAGTGAAAGGATAGTTGATGGGACCCATGACATAATCTGGTAGCATAATAATGGTTAAGTTTTTAAGAGGGGCAGTTTTTGATTTAACGAGAGCCATGAAGCGAACTTCGAATAAGGTTTTGGGTGGCATTTAATGAGATCGTTAGCACAAGTGGAAGATATCATTTGGGGAATGGTTAATAATGATATTAAAGATGGAAGATTTCAAGTACATCCTATTTCTAAGTCATTATGGCTCACATCATTGAAATTAATGTTCCCGACTTATGCTCATTAAAGTTGATCTTTCCAGGCATTAATTTGAAAATATAAATAGCTCTGTAAGTTTTTCTTTCCTATTATTTTTCTGTGGAGTCTCGGTTGTGGAGAAGAATTTGTTCTGAGTCTACGTGAAATAGGTAGCTCCTGAAGCCTTTTCTCGTTCCCTATTGTTGTTTAATATATTGATTCAAGAGGGGGGGATGTCTATGTTTTTATTCCTGAAGAAGGGATGAGGTCCAATTTACATTTCTTTGGGAATATTAGAAATATATAGTGTCGAGCTCCTATTGTCTCAGACATAGACCTATTAGGGATATCAGTAGAAAAAATGGTAGTTGACTACACAAATCATGCAGCGAAAGACCATATTATAGAGTTCCTGTCGAGTGGATTATTAGAAGCCGCAGCGTTCCCGTCGTCAGTTGTATGCCCAGAATTAGTTCAACAATGTATTAATAGATATGATATTAAATCCAAGTGCATTTTGGATGCAAAAGGCCAAACCCTTGTGGCAGTCATAGATAGACTATTATGGCTATTTTCAAAATCCCAGAAGAATCTCTTGTCAGTTTTACACCCACCCAATCTCTAGCTTAGTATAGAGAGAACAAAGATAAAAAATGGAGTCATGTGGCTAGGAAGGGGACTCAAACCAATTACAAAGGTGGATCTCGGTTTCCTAAAGTGCTCACTAAGGATCACATGAAACCCCTTATTCATGATGTGATAGTGTTGCTTCACCGGATTAAAGGTTCAGAAGAATTTCTTCTCTATGAGGAGTGGATGTTTCACTTTATAGAAATAGTCTTGGAAGGGGGTCCACATATTGATTGGGCGGAGATCATTTCTAGTTCCCTAAGGGAACAACTTAAACAGGCTCAGGCCATTAAGAAGGAATTCTTTATGTCCTCCTATTTGATATACTACCTAGCATGCACACATGATTTGTCTGCCATCCAACACGTTTCTTGGAATGAAGATATTTTAATTTATGAATACTGTCCATTATTAAGGAAAGATGAAATTTTGGAAAATTACAGGAAAGTTCATGATGTTTTCCTGGGTAAATTATGTCAACAATTGGCAGGAGTCCCAAACCAAAGAGTTTCATTGGAGGCACGGAAACTGATTCAAACCTACGGAAGCCTGTATATTCAGTTCCCATGTTTCACCTACATTTAGGTCGGAGGCTTTGATGATGAACCTCTCAGGCTCCCAAGGTTTGCTTTCAATTGTTTTAATTTGGAAGAAGTTTGCAGACAATTGTTTGTGGTTATTAAAAATGCTCTGCCAGAAGAAAAATGGCCTTCTATGTTCGTAGTTAAAGTTGGTAATTTAGCCTGTAACAATATGATGGACGCTTCGGTGATAGGAAGCAACTTGTTGAACTTTCACTTGCAATTTTATAAGTTAAGAAGGTGTTTTGACAATAAGGGTTTCGACAGGAAAGTTCTAAGCCTAAGTAATTATCCTTCACCCAGCTCGCACCAGGAAGACCTATGGGAAGATCTTAGTGATGACGAAGTAATCTGGAGATGAGATCATTCCAGACTTGAGATTTCACAAATCAAAATGTTGCAGTTGAATTTTGATATTAAGGATGTGGAGGAGGATAGTTTCAAAACCACAAGTTCAGGGGCTAACAATGTGGACACAAGAGTCCCCCAGACATATTTTGGAATAAGAGAGAAGAAGATGATATAAAGCTAAGGGCCCAAACCATTTTCAAGGTCACAGAAAGCTGGTTACTATAGAGGAAGAAGGAAGGAGCTGAGAAACCCCCTCTTGAAAAGCATAGTGCAAGACTAGCCTTAATAAATGTGAAAAATGCCCCATCTAATGTATCTCCTTTGGCTCCAAATGCAGGTAGAATTATGTCTCCTAAGAAAAAGGTGGTTTCTAGTAGGCACCTGAATGCACTGAGATCGAGACTGAGAACAAGATCAGAGAAGCGTTCTAAGAAGGCAACTTTAGGACTCGACTACTTGGATGTTGAGGTTAATGAAGATGATATTTCATTTTCTCTGGATCAACAAGTAAAAGGACAAGAGACTTCTATCATGAATACAGAGGTACCCCAGGCTGAGAATACTCTTGTAAAAACTCTTGATAATCAGATAGTCACCGCTTTAGTCCCTCCTTGGCTAAATAAATCGGTGAATAAGAGGAAGAGTTAAAAACCCATTTCACTTCCTGTGAAGGAGATTGTTACTAAATATGCTACCCGGACCCCCAAAGAAAAAAAAGTGAAGAGTGATGCTAGGCTATCTACCGATCCATCTACTAGAAAGGTGACTGTAGATATAGCCACTTTCAAGCCTAAAGAGGGAATTCAGGACCCAGAGGCTGAAGACTTTGAAATTATGAAGATGGAACTTGGTGTTCTGAACAGGGATTCTAGGGATCACCTATTTAAATTCTCAGCTGATCATATGCTCAAGTAGTCGCAAAGGATGGAAGGGAGAAACATAGATTGAAACAACTGGTTTCTACCATGGTTGAGTTTCTTTCTTCACTCGCTTATGATGGAGTTCTGCCACTGGCCCATTCTTCACAAGATTTTGATTCGAATTCAGTTGAAAACCAAAAGCTGGTGAAACAAATAGCTTTTCAAACAAATACAATAGGAGAAGGTTCTGATGGAGGTCGTGAAGTCTTGGATAAACAATGTTATCACTGAAGGGAGTGCTTTCATCTGTGATTTTATATCTACTTGCTTAGATGGAGAAACATTACTTGGTGAGGTTCAAACCCTAGTTCCAAGCTAGGAAATGGAGGAGGCAAAATGCGCAACGATCGTCATACAGGTTCAAGAAATAGAAAACTATGGTGTGACCGAGTTCTTAGCTGAGAATCTGATGAAACTAGTCGATCCCTGTATGGTATTCATCCTGAAGCAGAACTTCAAATGGAAAAATACAATGTTTAAAGCTGGGATCTCTCAAGCGAAAGAAATAGAAAAGGAGGTGTTGAATATGCATGCAGACGCCCTTAAAGACATCAAGATAGTGAATCCCTCGAGTATTTGGAAAATTGACAAAGGTAACAGGGATGTGGATGCCATGGTCAAAGTCTTCACAGACACCATGAATTCTCTCAAGGAAAATGAAGTGCCTACAGTTCATGATTTCACCAGAATTGCGAACGTGGAGACTATGTTGCTGCTGAACAAAGGTTAGTTGCCGAAGCAGACGGAGAGAATCAAGAAGTTAAGGTGGGAAAAGAATGGGACTCAGGTGAAGCTGATAGGCCTAAAGAACCTACATTCCCAACCAGCCCAAGAGTTAACAAACATGTTCTGATCCTAGAAGCTCGTACAAACCGCCATGTCAGAAGGCCACGAAGGGAGTTAGTAATTTTTGGGACAGCATTTCCCTTGCTTTAAGTTTTAAATTTTGCATGTTTGGAAACTCTATTTTTATTTATGTAACTAGTTTTAAATGGTTTTTATTTTGGTGTCCGAGAGGCCAGGTTTTTCTGGAGGCTCTCTTGGATGTGAAGCTATTAATAGGGGAGCTTTGAATAGAAAAAGGGTTAGAAAATTGAGGTAGAAAATAGATAGCTTCTTTTTGGAAGTAGATAGTTAGCATAGGCTTTTCTTGAATTTCTGAAACAGCTAGTGACTGATTTTTTATTAGACTTTGATTCGATTAATATATGAATATACAGAAGCATGGTATGGTTTAGATCTTTGAATCAAAATCTGGAATGTATTGATTACTTTGAGAATTGGTACATTTAAATTTGCGCATATGTTATTTATATTCAGTCACTTTCAGTTTCTTTATAGCTTGTCTTTCTTGAGTTATTTCATAGGTTGTCTTTTTTAGAAGTAATTAGTAGATCTCAGTTTAATTCATGGTTATTTCAATCATTAGTTGATTTTGTAAATTACCTCAATACCCAAGAGTATTTGAGTGGTCATTCTACACTTTCTGGTTAAAGGTATATGAATTTACTTTTATGTCTGTAATTCATTGAATATCTCACAAGGAAGCTGAACCTTAGAATTTCAGAGGGAAGCAATTTCTCATGCTTACCCAACTATTGATGAATCGTTTATCTTCAAAAACATTGAGTCTTTATCCACTTTTATTTCAAAAGAGGAACATAAATCTATTCGCCAACAAAACCCAAATGGGTTATGGCTTGGGAAGATCTTTGGAAAATGACCCAAAGGCTTGGAGGCTTATTTTCCCTCCATTTTTGTTCTTTTAGACATTTTTTCATCTTGTAAGATGAATTCTCGACTTTATCTTTATCAGGTTTGCAATTTTTCAACAGGGTAGCTCTCTAATTTTTACCATAATCTCATACATCTTCTTATCTTTCTAACCATATAAATTTTTCTATTCTTTGACATCATTAGCATAGTAAAATTTAATTTTCTTTACTAGTGTCTTGATTGTCCTCACAGACATATGTCTACCATTTTTTTAATAACTTTTGATATACTTATTCAAATTAAAAATAAATTAAATATTATTGTTCTACATTTTATTCTATACAATTTTTTTTTAAAAAAATTCATTTTCAATTATTTTGATGCAAGTTATGCCCAGCACACGAATAGGTACTAGATTTTCAGGATGCGATCACTTCAAAAAATCACAAAAAAAAAATACTCATCGGAAAATTACAAAAAAATACACAACTTCTAGATCTCACTCTTAGCTATCATCCTACCAAAGGCATTTAAAAAATACAAAATATAACTATATCTTTTGTACCGCGCATGGAAACAACTACATTATATTTTTGCAAAAAAATAAGGAACATGTTTTCATGCCCACAAGGTTTAACCCTCTTAATCTTATTGGTTTTTTAAAAAAAATTGTATTTTAGAAACTATATTCATAGTGATACAATTTTTTTTTTTACACATCTTCTTATGTTGAGTGCATGACCCTCAAACTCCTATTTTTGATAAAATAAGCAGCAAGAGGGTGCTGGCCCGTGAAACAAGGGACTAGAAGCACATTAATAGCATATTAATGGCACCAGTCAAAGCATAAGAAGATTAAAAGTTTATCACAGGCATTAAAATTCTACCTCTATCAAAAACAAAAGTTTCAAATCTACTTAAAACGGTAAAGCTAGAGAGCTTGTTAACAGTAATGAATTTAAAAATATTGACACTAAGCCACGCAGGGCTCCACCAAAACAAAATTCTAAACTTGAAATTAACCCCCGTAACAGAGCAGGGTAACCAAGGGACCATCCCAGACCAAAAAACCAAAACCATCAGCAACAAAATTAATTTTTCTCTCCCAACTGTTTGGACAGTAGGGATCATGCCCATTCCTCCTGGAGAAACAGAAATAGGTCTCTATTCTCCTCATTCACTTCCAGTTTGTCGTCAGCCAGGTTCTCTTGCATGTTGCAAAGGGTTAACGCCGAGGCATGCATCACTTTCAGAGAAAATTTGTTTGTCCTCCTGTAGAGGTCCATCATGTCCTGCATTCCCTTTTTGATCTCTACAATTTCCTTGTCAATGTTCACAAATTTACATTTGAGGGTGCCTGTAAAATTGTATTTTTCCTCCATTCTAGCCGAGAGGGGTTTAACCTGGGGGTCACCGAGGGGGCTTTAGAGAGGGGTAGGGCTCATAGTTCTCTAGGGGTTGGATAGGGGGGTGTTAGCGGTCGGGCTCAAACAGCCTTCTGAGGAAACCTTTCTGGAATTTATGGATTGGGAGGCATTTTCAGTGAGGGAGATCTCTTTGGACGCCGTCTCCAGCATTTTGAGTTTGCATTGCTCTTTGGCAATTCTGTTAGACCTCCTTCTGCCAGACCCGCTAAGATCCACTTCTAAATTGACAAGGGTTTCGGTAATTTTCTATTTTTTGGGCTTAAACTCTGTCTCGGGAGTGTTGTCAGTCCCTTTTTCTTCCAAGCAATCAACAGAGTCCGAAACATGAGAGTCCTCCAATCTATCCAACTTCAGGGTGGGGATCTTAATAAATTTTTTCTGGGAATTTTTCACTGACTTCACAGGCCCTTGTGTTATACGGATGGACTGGGAGGAGGAGTTGGAGGTCTTTTCAGATTTTTCAGCGGGTGTTTCCTGGGGCATCATCTAAATAATCAGAGGGGGTTGGGGTACCAGGAAAATGGCTTTGTGGAACTGGAAAAGACAGAGGAGGAGGCCTTGGTGGAGGATGACTCTGTCCGGGTTGCTTTTAATATCAAGGATATTGCTTTCAATGGAATGCAGAAGATAAAATGGAATGGAGATTAAATCTTTATTCCTAATGTCATTCAGGAACGAAAGGTGGTAGTTGTAGAAGACTGTAAAATTACCTTCAAGAGTGAAGTACTTCATAATAATGAGACAGATTTTAGGCCAGAAGTCTGGAAGCTCCTCTTTGTTGAAACGCCCCTATTTTCTGACCGGCAGCTCTCCTTCTTTGAAGAATTATTTAAGGCTGGTAGGGTCAGCAGTCTGACTATTTTTTTTGTATTTTCTCCCCACCATAGGGAGCCACGTAGCCTCAGCGATGACCTCCTCATTTAGCTAGAAATGGATACCACCCACCAAAACATTTCTGTTGTTCCAGGATGAAACAAACTGTTTAGATATTCTCTCATCATGGCCCCCCTTCATACATTCCATGAAGCCTCAAATTCCAGACTCCTTACAATAGTGGGTGACCAGCGGATCAGAGGTAAAGACTTCATTGATATTATCTGGTTCGATACGAAGAATATTACCCCCCATATCAAAGGTCTGGTCTGCACTCGTCGAAATATCTTTGAGGAGCCGACTGTAGTTGCATGCCATAAAAAACCGCTCTTTTTTACAATTCCATTTCAAAAAAGGCATATACATACCCTACTAGTTTTGGGGATTTTGGAGATCCGGCTCCATACTGACATATCTATCAAATACCTGGGTAACATAAATAGTAATAATAGCATTACTATCCATAATCGCCAAAAATGCCTTTTTACACTGCCATCGATCACACCACACGAACAAAAGGTAATTATTGAACTTTATGGGGCTTTGGGTTTTGTCTTTCATAATCACCCAGGTAACTCAAAAATGACAACACGTGATCGAGGAAGGAAACGTAATGAAGAATCCAGCCTGGCACATTTAGACAATTGTCTTCATTTCCTCCTCGATGATACACTGAGTCATCAGAGATAAATCACCAACTGTCAACCAACTATTAAGCTTGGTTTGTTTTAACCCCATAGCCACCAGAGAGTCAGCCACTGAGTTACCCTCCCTGTAGGTATGTTTTATATATATGTGATGGAAGCTCTCCAGAAGCTCACAGATCTCCAAAATAATGGGACGAGTCTGCCACCCAGCACTCGTACCACTTCTAACTGCCTCTATTATAACTTTGGAATCACCTTCGATATCCAGCTGATTGACGTTCATCTGTTTTGCAAGTTTAATCCCCCAGAGAAGAGCAGTCCCTTCCGCCTGGGTGATAGTACAGTTATTGATCAGTCCCACATAAGCTAGAAGGAAAGTGCCAAGGTGGTCTCTCAGCACTCCTCCCCCACCATGCCCAAGGTTGTTAACTTCCCCATCAAAATTTAATTTTATCCTACCTCTAGGAGGGGCAGTCCATTTGGTGGCTTTCTTGACATTCATTTTTGTGCTGTCAAACCTGGAGAATCCACTTAGGAGGTTCCAGCATTCCGTTATCTTAGCTTCCCAGGCAGTAGGAGGGCTAGGAGGGAGCTTCCATTTAGCCATTCTGATATTTTCACTCAGCAACTTAGTTTCGATATTTAGGCAGGATTCAGGCTGAATGCATGTCTCCCTAAAAATATTGTTGTTCCTTTCCTTCCAGATGGACGAGCATATATGCGGGGGAAGCATACACCAGAGGAGTTGGAGCAGAGGGTGGTTTGAGGGGGATCTCTATTTAACAAATTGGTGCACCTCACCACCAAGGACCCAAGAAATACCCAGCTTGCAAAAAATTCCACGCCACATGCTAGTAGCATAGTCACAATGGATGAAAAGGTGATTTACTATTTCTTTCGCCTTCTCACACAGGATGCATCTGTTAGCCATTGAGAAGCCTCTTTTAGTGAGGTTATCTTGAGTTAGGATCTTACCGTGCATAATGGTCCACTAGAAAAAGTTTATTTTAGGCATGAGTTGGGGGATCCACACTTTCTTCCAATCCCCAGGGTTGCATTCTTCCTTAAGAAGCAGGTTATAAGCCGAGCTAACAGTGAAAGCCCCAGACTAGGTGGGGGTCCAAATAATAGAGTCTTCTACCTCAGAAATTCTGATACTAGTCAGGATGTCCATAAGCTCCTTTGCTGAGTGCTG
Source organism: Thuja plicata (assembly GCA_018584345.1). NCBI lineage: Eukaryota > Viridiplantae > Streptophyta > Pinopsida > Cupressales > Cupressaceae > Thuja > Thuja plicata. The sequence goes on from MU225126.1 coordinate 1,455,761, forward strand.
CAGATCTGGTTTGTCCCATAATTGGTTAGGTATATCAGTCCAAATCCTGTCGTTGGTATAGTTGGAAGCTCTGATACCCAGGGTAGGTCGAAGGAAATCCATAATAGGTTTGAATTTATTACCCAGCTGGGGTTGGTTCGTGATCCAGTGGTCATTCCAGAATCTAATCGATCTCCCATTTCCAAATTGCCAAAAAGCCCCTCTGGTTAGGAGGGCCTTACACTTGCATATATTCATCCAGAGTTTGGAACCACTGGGGTGGTCATTGATGTTGAACCTAGATCTATAGTGGTGGCCTTGAAGATATTTGGTTTCCATAATTCTGCACAACTCCGCTTTTCCCTCAATGAGCTTCCAAGCCACCTTAGTAGTAAGGGCCTTGTTCATCAGACTGATTTTCCTAAGGCCAAGACCACCCAACCTTTTTGGGAGGCAGATAGTGTCCCAGTTGACAAGTGAAATCCTCTTTTTTTCTTTAGTCCCAGCCCACAGAAAGGTTCACTGAATTTTTTCTAGTTTTTCAGCCATATTGGTTCTAATTTTGAATAGAGATAGAAAGTAAACCGGGATCCCCTGGAGGGTAGAGGCCACCAATTGGAGTTTACCAGCATTGCTTAAAATCTTTCCTTTCCAACCAGCCAACATCTGTTGGGTTCTTTCCAGGATAGAGTTCCAGAATTCAAGGGAAACTTCTTTGACCGTGAGAGAGAGGCCAAGGTAAGTCGAAGGGAGTGAGGTTGCTAAGCATCTCAAAATTCATAGCACCTTATTTTGAACATCCACTGGAGTATTGAAGAAGAATAGCCAGCTTTTTTTATAGTTAATACATTGACCTGAAGCCCAAGCATAATAATCCAAAGTCTGTTTCCATTGTCTAGCCTCAATAACAGAAGAATACCCGAAGAGGAAAGTGTCATCCACAAACTATTCCAGCACCACTTGAGGGTGAGTGGAAGCAGGTTTGAAGCCATGTAACTTCTCCGCAGCAGATAACATACACATAGTCCTGCTAAGAACATCAGCCACCATAATGAAGAGGTAGGGAGAGAGGGGGTCTCCCTGTCTGAGACCTTTCTCAGTGGTAAAATGTCTACCCTGGGAACCATTAGTTATGATAGAAAAACTAACCATTTGGGTACATTCTTTTATAATCTGGATAACCTTTTCATTAAAGCCCATTTTAGCCAGGATTTTGAGCAGAAAGGACCAATTCACTTTCTCATAAGCTTTGGAAATATCTAGTTTAAAGGCCATACCTGGGGCTCTGCATTTGTCCATTGAGTGGATAATTTCATGGGTGGCAATGGCTACATCCTGAATCTATCTACCAAGAACAAAACCTTTTTGGGTGTTGCTAATAATCTTATCAAGGAGAGGCTTGATTCTGCCAATCAGGATCTTGGTGAGGATCTTATAGAATGTATTACAGAGGCTAATGGGTCTGAAATCCACCATAGATGTAGGGTTTTCAGTCTGAGGGACAAGCATAATATGCTTGATATGCTTGATTAAATAATTTATATATTAATATAAAGACAATTAGATTCTATATATTCAACAAGGTTGTTATATTAAACGTAGTATATGTCTTACGTAGATTTGTTAAGAAATATGGATCTGAAGATGCTATGAATACTAAGATGCTGTAGAAAACAATTGCCGTTGTTATTGATTATTCCTACAACATCTTAGTACCATATATATTAAACTGAAACAATGCAAGAGTGAAAGGTTACAACTTATTGTAATGATAAGTTGTGATTGTTATACATTAATCGACCCGTAACTTTATAGTTTACGTTTCATATTAACTACCAACAACTTTGTTTATGTTTTATATTAGTCTTAAAAGACAGTCACGATACTATCGTGACTGTCATATATGAACAGTCACGATATTATCGTGACTGCCATATATCACAGTTACGATGAGTATCGTGACTTATGTTTTTTATTATATTTTGTCGACCATAACATTTAGTTTAATAATAATTAATCATTACTTCATATATATATATATATTATGATTAATGTAAGATGTTTATTTAATATATATATCATATTTTAATATATATATATATAATCTGATATGTTAAATATTAAACACGAACGAACATAATTTTAACACTCGCTCTTGAGAGAGAGTTTACCAAGGTTGTAGAATTTTCATATCATAATATATGACTCAATTCAAAATGTCATATCATTATGAGTTATATCACTATGTACATCAAATCTAAACTCTCATATGTAAAGTATCATCTATCATGATCTATTTCAGCCATCGTAAGGTGTCTATCATGATAGACGGCCATGGTCTATTTAAGGAACTTAATCCACCATGCAAAGAATCATCTATCGTGGTCTGT
>MU225126.1:1480034-1492144 GCA_018584345.1 Thuja plicata
CAATGTTTGTTCATATTGTCTATAGGCATGCACCTAATAGTACAGAAGATGATCAAATTTTTTTGAGAGAGTATCATTTCTATATGAGTGATAATAAATTGCATTCATCAGAGTTTGTCTAGTATTTATTTAAGATCTTTTATGAGAATTTAAGGGAGAGAGAAATTCATATAACACAACATCTAATATGGTCAGATAATTGCACAGGGAAATTTAAGAATGCTATAATGTTTTATTGGTTGAGTAGGACACATAAGAAAAGTAATGTCCAAGATATTTGGAGTTTTTTTGAGGCTGGACATGGTAAAGGAGAACATGATGGTGTCGGTGCATGTGTTAAGAGAGCCCTATGTAGAGAGCAACTTAAATTTGAGGAAAATGCAAAATTTAAAGATGCACGTGCAATTGTTGAGTGGTGTAAAACAAGTTTGTCTATAGGATCAAGTCAAAACTCTACAATCAAGCAATTCTTGTGGCTAGTTGAACAGAATTATTCCCTTTCAAGATATGATTGTGATAAAATCAGCAGGTGTGCTAAATGGAATTCATTTATGAGTTCTAATTCTAACACTTGGAATATATGGACTATGGATCTTGCATGTTTTTTGTCAATTTTGTGTTGTGAGTGAATGGGAAGGATGCAAGCATATGGAATGGGTTGAATAATGGAAAAAAAAATCCTTAACACCTAGTGAGCCACAATATCAAGATGATATAAGAAATGAAGACCTAAATCATGAATTTGCATCAGAAGATTATGATCGTGTTTCAGACCTCATAGAACCTGGTAATTTCATTCAATTTCTTGTAAAAATTTAAACTATATTATTAATGTATGTCATCTAATTTATTATTGTATTAGAATTATATGTCTAAGAAATTTTATTTGTGCATGTACTTAATTTTGTTTTACAGGACATGTGTATGTTTTTTTTGCAACCGAGGATACTGAAGAGCAGATTGATTATTGGCTAGCTTGATGTGTACAACCTAAGAAAAAGTTGATATGTCATGAAGTAGATGATGATGGTTTTGAGTATCTAATTGGGTTTGTTGTGGTTTTTGGTACATAGATACACAAATACCTAACAAGAAGGAATGGTTTTCCATCTTTTGAAGACTACCAATCAGAAAAGAAGATTATACATTATTCTCATTCGGTAGTGGCAATAAATATCAAATTGGAAAGATACAAAGGGAGACCTCCTAATAAAATATTATGGACACTTTCAATGGAAGATCATGAGGCAATCATAGATGCATTGCAAAAAAGAGAGCATGCTGATGGCACATTAGGTTGAATCAAATACATACATGTAAGTTTTTGTTAATTAATATATTTTTATATGTAGACATGACTTCTTTCAAGTATCATACATGTAGAGCTAATTACTTTGTTTTTCAGGTGTCAATTATAACTGGATGTAACATATCATATTGTAAATTATGCAATTTACAACTTTTGGCTAATCAAAGTTGTAATACTAGCTAAGTTCAATTCATTTATCTAACTTTTGGATCCTATAAATGAATTTTACATTTAAATGCATATTTTCTAATATTTCAACATTCATTTTTATGATGTAGGATCTAGAAAAATATGTAGACATGCACTATTTATGAAGTTGAATCTACACTTGTATTCGTCCAATTTTAGTTTTATAAATACATGAACTATTTTTGAAGTTCAATGTACACTTGTAAATTTGTCCAATTTTGGTTTTATAAAATACACGAGCTCACTTTTCTTCATGTCCAATTTTTTCAATTATAATTTATTTTTAATTTAATTATGTAATTAAATTTAGTTATTCAAGTATGTATCCATATTTGATAGTTCAAATTAGTTTATGTCATTGTTTTAAAAGATAGATGGTATTTTTATAGTTAATCTTGAATTCAATACTAGTTACATTTATATATTGTTTCATGTTAATTAAAATCAATTGTTCTTATCAATTACATGAAGAAATAACTACCATTAATGATAAGATTATGTAATTGATATTTAATTACAATTGATTACATGTAAACTCACATAAACTCATATATTTAACATGTAAACTGACATATATCTAGATTCAAATCACAAGTACAAATGATAACACAAGTCCTGATAACATATAATAACAAGTCATGATAACACAAGTCCAAATAACATGATATAAATAATACAATAACAAGTCCTGGTATAACATAAGTCAAAATAAAATGATAAAAAGTCATGATACCATGTATAACGGGTGTGTCATCATACAATAACATAGTCTAACTATCATAACAAGGTCTATTCTTCAATTTCTGACCTACCATTGAAATGGTCAGAAAATGGGTAGCTATCCAGTGGAAGATCAAAGGTTTGACCCTGGTTTCGACCATGCCGGGTGGGCTCTTCCTGTTTAATTTTACCACTCTTGAAGACATGAGTAGTGTGATGTCTGGCTCATGGGTTTATGGAAAGCATTTCCTAGCTCTTGCGAAGTGGAAGCCCAGATTCAATCCGGCAACAGACCTAGCTAGATCGGCCCCTATTTGGGTTCACCTCCCGGGCCTCCCGCTTGAGTATTGGGATGAACAGGTCTTCCGATGGATCATGGATTCCTTTGGTGCATTCATAACGATGGACCAGGTAACAAAATCTAAATCCAGGTTGGTGTTTGCTCGATTTTGTGTGAATGTCACTATGAACAAAGTCCTGCCCAACTTTGTTATATTAAAATCCAAACTGGGTAAATGGAACCAAGCTTTAGTCTATGAGAATGCTACCCTATTTTTCCGTAAGTGTGAACGAAGAGGCCACTCTAGTGAGTCCTACAAGGCCAATACCTCGAAAGTGAAGCAGCAGAACAAGGATAAAGGCCTTGCTATGACCCCCCCGCCAGCGGTGTTGGAGGATCCGGTGGTGGCTAAGCCACCCTTGGGAGCAGTGGCGATTGTTCCTGATGTGCTGCCTCCTGTGGCCTATGATACTACTTCTGAGGTGCTACCATCGGAAGATGGTGAGATTGTCTCCCCCCCGGGTGCCGGTTCTGGGGAGTTTTAGGGTGCCCCCAGTCGAATCCCAGACAGTCCTGGAGACCCACCTTGTCTTAGTGAAGGTTGCAGAACAGACCCTAACAATGACGCCTCCCCTGGTGGTGAGTCAATCCCTTTTGTGTAAGAAAGAACAGCCTAATATTGTGGTAGCCCTTGAGCTAATTGACCCAATATGAACGACCAAAAATACCCCAAAGGGGGTTTTAAAAAGCCCCCTCAGCTCAATTGATGGTTCTGAGGATGAGACGGGGGAATGGAAAACACAGAAAAAGAAAACAAAAAATAAAAAGGTAGATGTGGGAGAGGATACTCCAACAGGCAGACCCTCAGAATGAGTAAGAAGATCGAAAGGATCCACAAGGGAAGTTGCGGCAGGAAGGCAATAGACCCTGGAAACTTGCTTCAAAAGTAAGAGATGAACTGCCTCTCTTGGAATGTGAGGGGTTTGAACAGCTCCCTCAAACAAACAGTTGTTAAACACTATATTTTTGATCTCAAACTGGAGATTCTTCTTCTACAGGAAGTCAAAATGTCTGCTAGGAACTTTACTACTCTGGCGCCACTTCTTTGGCCAGGGGCTGCTTTCTATTATTCTGAAGTGGCGGGTGCGTCTGGTGGTATAGCCACTCTCTGGAACCCGTCTAGATTAACTAGGCAGTTGGTTAACTCTTCCCCTAACTTCCTTTCTATTACCTTTAGGAAGTCTGGAGTTGAATGGACCACGTTTAATATCTATGCTCCAAACACCAGACATGCGCATGCCACTCTGTGGAATGAGTTGTGCCTCCAGATTGCTTTAGTTGGCTCTGCAAACTGTCTCTTGGCTGGTGATTTTAACACCCCCCTCTATCCTTCGGAAAAGTGTGGCGGTCTCATAGATTTCTCTGATAGTATGGGGGATCTGGTGGATTTTATTTCTTCCACTGGCCTTCTCGACCTTACTCTGAAGGGTGACCCTTTCACCTGGTCCAACAATAGAAAAGGTTCTCATCTTATCCAGGTTAGACTCAATAGGGTCCTTGCCAATCCTTCTTGGAATCTCTTCCTGAACTCCACCTTGTCGGCTCTCCCTAGGACTACCTCTAACCACAATCCCCTTTTTCTTTGCTGGTCGGACTCTCCTAAAGCAAACTCGTCGCCCTTCAAATTTGAAATAATGTGGTGCTCTCACCCCTCCTTCAGGGATCAGGTTAATTTCTGGTGGAAGATGAAAATCAGAGGCACTGCTATGTTTAGGATAGCTCAGAAACTAGAAATTATCAGGAGGGAAGTCAAAGGATGGAGTAAACATAACTTTGGCAATTTGCGCAAGGAGAAAAATGATCTCTCAGAAACCTTGGTTTCCCTCCAGGCTCATCTGGCATCTGGTTTATTCTCACCTCAGATACAAGATGAGGAGGAGAGGACTAGACTTAAGTGGCAGGAAACATTGAAAAGGGAGGAAATTTACTGGAAGCAGAGATCCAGAATTCAGTGGCTTACGGAGGGAGATAGGAACACATCTTTTTTCCACAGGTCTGCTTGCATTCATAAAAAGAGAAATATCATCTCCTCTCTCCTGGATGGGGGGGGGGAATGTTGTTAAGGAAAAGGAGAAAATTAACCAGGTTGCGGTTAATTACTTTATGGACCTATATTCGGAAAGGGGTCCTACCTGCCCTGATAACATCCAAAACCTGCTTCTGGATCACATCCAATGTGCTATTACCCTTGGGGATAACGACATGCTCATGAAGAGGGTTACTGATGAGGAAGTTAAGAAGGCAGTTTTTGATATGGGAGCTTACAAAGCCCCCGGATCGGACGGATTTCCCCCTACTTTTTTTCAAGAATACTGGGAGATTGTGGGAAGTGATGTTACTAGAGCTACAAGAGACTTCTTTAGGACGGGTCGTATGCTTCGACATCATAATAAAACCTACATTTTGCTTGTCCCTAAGATTGACAACCCTACGACTATGATAGATTTTAGACCCATTAGCCTCTGTAATACCTTCTACAAGATCCTCACCAAGATCCTGATTGGAAAAATCAAGCCTCTACTCGATAAAATTATCAGCAACACCCAGAAGGGTTTTGTTCCTGGTAGATAGATTCTAGATGTGGCCATTACCACTCATGAGATTATCGATTCGATGGACAAATGAAGAGCCCCAGGTACGACCTTTAAACTAGATATTTCCAAAGCTTATGACAAAGTTAATTGGTCCTTTCTCCTCAAAATCCTGGATAAAATGGGATTCAATGAAAAGGTTATCCAAATTATAAAAGAATGTACTCAAATTGTTAGCTTTTCTATCTTAACTAATGGTTCCCCGGGTAGACACTTTACCCCTGAGAAAGGTCTCAGACAGAGAGACCCTCTCTCTCCCTACCTATTTATCATGATAGCTGATGTGCTAAGCAGGACTATGTGTATGTTAACTACTACGGGGAAGTTACAGGGATTCAAACCTGCTTCTACTCACCCTCGAGTGGTGTTGGAACAGTTTGTGGATGACACTTTCCTCTTCAGGTACTCGTCTGTTATCAAGGCTAGGAAATGGAAACAAACTTTGGATTGTTATGCTTGGGCTTCGGGCCAATGTATTAACTATCAAAAAAGTAGACTATTCTTCTTTAATACTCCAGTGGATGTGCAAAATAAGGTGCTGAAAATCTTTGGATGCTTGGCAGCCTTGCTTCCTTCGACTTACCTAGGCCTCCCCCTCACTGTCAAAGATGTTTCCCTCGAATTCTAGGATTCCATCCTCGAAAGAACCTAGAGGAAACTTGCTGGGTGGAAAGGGAAGATTCTTAGAAATGCTAGAAAATTACAACTGGTTGCTTCTACCCTCCAGGGGATCCCGGTATACTTTCTATCCCTATTCAAAATCAGAAGCAATATGGCCAAAAAACTAGAAAAAATTTAGAGAACCTTTTTGTGGGCAGGGACTGAGGAAAAAAAGAGGATTTCGCTTGTCAATTGGGACACTGTCTGCCTCCCGAAAAGGCTGGGTGGTCTCGGCCTCAAGAAAATTAGTTTGATGAACAAGGCCCTTATTACTAAGGTGGCCTGTAAGCTCATTGAAAGAAAAGCGGAGTGGTGCAAAATTATGGAATCCAAATATCTGCAAGGCCACCCCTACAGAACTAGGTTTCATAACTGCGACCTCCCTAGTAGTTCAAAACTCTGGATAAATATATGCAAGTGTAAGGCCCTCCTTACCAAAGGCGCTATGTAGCAAATTGGAAATGGGGGATCTATTAGATTTTGGAATGACCATTGGACCATGAACCAACCTCACCTAGGTATTAAATTCAAACCAATTATGGATCTCCTTCGACCGGCCTGGGGTCTTAGAGCTTCCAACTATACCAATCAAAGCATTTGGATTGATATACCTAACCAATTAAGGGACAGACCATATCTGCAGCACTCAGCTAGGGAGCTTATGGACATCCAGAATTGTTTCAAAATTTCTAAGAATGAAGACTCTATCATTTGGACCCCCACCCAGTCCGGGTCCTTCACTGTTAGCTCTTCCTATAACCTACTTCTTAAGGAAGAGAACAACCAAGGTTATTGGAAGAAGGTGTGGATCCCCCAACTCACGCCTAAAATAAACTTCTTCTGGTGGACCCTTATGCACGGTAAGATCCTAACCCAGGATAATCTCACTAAAAGAGGATTCTCAATGGCTAACAGATGCATCCTTTGTGAGAGGTTGGAAGAGACTATTAATCACCTCTTCATCCACTGTGACTATGCTACTAGAATTTAAAGGGGAATTTATGATAGGCTGGGTATCTTGTTGGTCCTTGGTTATGAGATTCAACAATTTGCTAATTGGAGATCTCCTTCAAACCACCCACTTCTCCAACTCCTCTGGCGGATGCTTCCCCCACACATATGATGGGCCATCTGGAAGGAAAGGAACAATAGGATATTTAGGGAGACAGGCACCCAGTTGGATGCCTGCCTCCATATCGAAACTATGATCCTTAGTGAAAATGTCAGAATGGTGAAATGGAAGCTCCCTTCTAGCCCTCTTTCTATCTGGGAAACTTTGATAGCGGATCGCTGGAACCTCCTGAGTGGGTTCTCCAAGTTAGACAACACTAAAAGGAATATCAGGAAAGCCACCACTTGGGCTGCCCCTCTTCGTGGTAGGATAAAATTAAAATTTGATGGGGCAGTTAACAACCTTGGGCAAGGTGGGCGAGACTGATGAGAGACCACCTTAGCAATTGCCTCCTGGCTTATGCTGGACCTGCCAATAACTGTACTATCACTCAAGCGGAAGGGTCTGCTCTGCTTTGGGGGATAAAATTTGCAAAATAGTTGAACGTTAATCAGCTGGAAATTGAAGGTGATTCCAAAGTAATAATAGAGGCAGTGAAGAGTGGTAAGAGTGCTGGGTGGCGGACTAGTCCCATTATTTTAGAGATCTGGGAGCTTCTGGAGAGCTTCCAACAGATATCTATAAATCATACGTATAGAGAAGGAAACGCGGTGGCTGACTCACTGGCGGCAATGGGACTAAGACAAACCAAGCTTAATAGCTGGTTGTTAGTTAGTGATTTACCCTAGATGAATCAGTGTATCATCAAGGGAGAAATGAAGAAAAGTGTCTAATGTGCCGGGCTGGAATCTTTATTACGTTTCCTTCCTCGAACATGTGCTGGCATTTTCGAGTTACCTGTATGATTATGAAAGACAAAACTCAAGGTCCCATAAAGTTCAATAATTGCCTTTTGTTCGTGTGGAGTGTTTGATGTCAGGGTAAAAAGGCATTTTTGGCGATTTTTGATAGTAATGCTATTATTACTATTTATGTTACCCAGAGATATGCTAGATTTGTTAGTACGGAGCCGGATCTCAGAAATCCCCAAAATAGGTAGGATGTCTATAAACCATTTTTGAAAAGGATTTGTAGAAAAGAGAGGTTTTTTATGGCAAGCAACTACAGTAGCCTCCTCAAAAATATTCTGACGAGTGATGAATAGACTAAAGATATGGGGGGTAATGTGCTCCGTATTAAACCAGATTACATTGATGATGTCTTTTCCTCGGACCAGTTGGTTACCCACTATTGCAAGGAGTCTGGAATTTGGGGCTTCATGGAACGTATGAAGGGCAGCCATGACGAAATATTATCTAAACAGTTTGTTTCCTCATGGAACAATAGAAATGTCTCAGTGGGAGGCATTCACTTTCAGCTCAATGAGGAGGTCATTGCTGAGGCTACGGGGCTTCCAATGGTTGGGAGAAAATACAAGAAGATGAGCTGGACTACAGACCCTATAGGCCTTAAACAATTCTTCAAAGATGGGGAGATGGAGGTCAAGAAATAGGGGGGTTTCAACAGAGAAGAACTACCTGACTTATGGCCTAAAATCTTCCTCATCATCATGAAATACTTCACACTCGAAGGTAAGTTCACGGTGTTCTACAATTATCACCTTCCATTCCTGAATAACATTAGGAATAAAGACTTAATCTCCATTCCTTTTTATCTGTTACACTCTATTGAAAGCAATATTAGTGATATTAAAAGCAACCCGAACAGAGTTATCCTCCACCAGGGCCTCCTTCTCTATCTTTACCAGTTTCACAAAGCCATATGCCCGGCACCCCAACCCCCTCTGATCATTTAGATGATGTCCCAAGATACGGCTGCTGAAAAAGCAGACAAGACCTCCAACTCCTCCTCTCGGTCCATTCGGATCACCCAAGGGCCTGAGAAGTCTGGGAAAAAAGCCCGTAAAAAAAGTATTAAGATTCCCACCCATATGAAGAAGGATTTTGTGGACTCTAATGTTTCAGACTCTGTGGGTTGTTTGGTTGTGAAAGGGGCTGACAGCACACCCGAGACAGAGTGTAAGCCTAAAAAATAGAAAATCATGGAAACCCTGGTTAATCTTGAAGTGGACCTCAGCGGGTCTGGCCGGAGGCGGTCTAACAGAATTGCCAAAGAGCAATGTAAAATCAAGATGCTAGAGATGACCTCCAGAGAGCTCTCCTCGACTGAAAATGCCTCCCATTCCACTGATTCTAAACAGGTTTCTTCGGAAGGCTATATGAGCCCGATTGCTAATACCCCCTGACCAACCCTCAGAGAGCTATGAGTCCTACCCCACCCCAAAGTCCCAAATGCGACCCCCAGGATAAACCCCTCTCACCTGATTTGGAGGAGAAAAGTAATTTCACAGGCACCCTTAAGAGCAAGTTTGTGAAGATTGACATGGAAATAGCTGAGATCAAAAAGGGAATGCAGGACCTGATGGACCTCTACAGGAGGACCAACAAATTTTCTCTGAAAGTGATTCATGCCTTGGCATTAACCCTTTGCAATGTGCAGGAGAAGCTAACTGACGGCAAATTGGAAGCAAATGCTGATAACAGAGACCTATTTCTGTTCCTCCAGGAGGAGTGGGCGAGATCCCTGCTATCCAAGCAGCTAGGAGGGATGAATTAGCTCTGCGGTCAATGGTGTGGTTTTTTTTTTATGGGTTGGTCCCTCAGCTCCCCTGCTCTGTTTTGAGGGGTAATGTTAAGTTTAGTTTTAGAAAGTGGACAAGCCCTGTGTGGCCCCGTAACAATATTTTTGATGTGACTGTTGATATTAGCTACTTTGGTTTTATATTTTTAAGCAGAACTGATACTTTTGTTTTTGATAGAGGCAGAACTTTTATTTCCTGAGTTAATAGTCTAATCTACTATAAGCTTCATCTAGATCCATGAACATGTTGTTAATGTGCTTCTAGAGCCCTGTTCCACGGGCCAGCACCCTCTTGCTATTTTTTTCTATCAAAAACAAGGTCTAACATGTGAAAAAGAGTATAAAATGTCCATCATATATAATATAACACGGTCTAACTCTACTCATCTAGCTGATCTATACTCCTCTTCACTCCACATGAAGGTGACTGTGATGCATCATCATGCTGCACCTCATCCTCCTATACATTTATAAAATAGCACATCAAAAGACCAAGCGTGTTTAATTGAAATGACTTGCATAATTCACTTAAAAAGTAAAAGTAATATTAATGAGCTTAATTTCAAATTTTACCTTGTCCATGCGGTGTAATGCCCTCAGTGGGACAAGGAGGTCCACTCTCACCAACATCAAAAGTTGATGCAGTCAAGTCCTGTAAAAACAAACAAATTACAAAATTTATCTAATTGAGGCCTATAAAAGACAGGTACACAATAGACAATGTAAAATTAATTTTAATCATGACCTCAAAGGAAAATGTGGATGGTTGCATTTGACTCAATCCTATAGCCATGCCAAGATTCATGGTAGTATCCACCTGAACAACATATTTAAATCATGAATTAAAAACTTGTACATATACACAAATTTTTATTTATATTGAACTTGACTATAAATTTATCAAACATAAGCATTAACATTAGATGTCTGATTCGTAGCCAATGTCACTGATGAGTCAGGACGTAAATGTGATACAACATGAGAGAATCCAAAAGCCTACAATTGCAAAAAATATAAACATGAATAAAAGTTGTACATAAACTAGTAAGCATATAAAAAAAAAATTTTTTTAGGCAAAAGTAGACGAGCCACTAAATATATATATTAATAAAAGCTGGTTTAAGAGCTCATCCGGGAAGCATATAAAAACTTTAAATTAATGAATGTGAAACATACTATAGGTATCTGAGGCTGAGTTTCAGTGATCGATGGGGCGGGGAACGAAGAATTTCCGACCTCAATAGTACATGAAGCACCCTAAAAAATTGCAAAAAATATATCAAACACATCATCAATACAAATTTTAATTGTTTAAACTTTAAATGTACTCATCTATGTATCTAGATTAAAGTTCATACTATGAATGGGTGGCTGAGATCTTGAGGTGTGGAGGTGATATGATGACGGTCACTGAATGTGTAATGACCCTGCTCAAGTCTAACCTCAAAATACTGATTGAAAGCTAAAGGAATTTTGTTAAACAATTCACATGCAAACTTCTGACTTGCTAGTCTGAGTTATCAGACTGATTGTATGCTTGATAAATGTAGAAACGAGACTTCAAATGATTATAATTCAACACTTTAATGTCACAACTATCATCTAGATGCATATACAACCTCCTTTTTATCATTTACAATGCACTTCAATGATTTCTATGTGTAAATTATTCATCTTCAGCCACTCAACATTATGTCAAACAATTGGTATACAATGGGTATATGACTGTTATAATATTTTAGTTTCGAAGGTTTTCCCTTTGACTGAAAGTGGGTGATGCAAATGTTTAATAATAAATGCCAAATGATCTAACAATGAGCTAAGAATGAAATGCACTTTCCTTCACATGAGTTCCTAATGAATTAATGCACTCCTATAGCCAAGCACATTTTTACAAACACTTGGCATGCAACCCAATACTTTAATCAAAATGAACATTATGCCAGAGAATAGACATGCAACTTATCTCCCCATTTATTGACTAAAAATTTGCATCCAAAAGTGACATAGATTAGCCAAGACTCTTGGCTTTGCAATGATATATCATACAATGCCAAGATCTAAAATGAATGATAACCATCTACAGCTGCAACACTATCAATTTTATGTGCAATACAAAATCTGACTTTAATGTTCACCTACAACAGCTCAATAAAATGCACCTATGTAATCATGAGAATGCATGTAAATCACAAAGGAACCTGATATATCAAATCGCCATATGCCATTGATGAAGAGGCAAACAATATCACATGAAATGATGATCTTATAAGCCCAAATCAAATTTTTGAAGTAGCCGCGCCATTTTTTGCATAGGTTGATCAACCTCCATGACAACAGATTATGAAGGTATAATTTCCACAATGAAGCATAAGATTGGACTTCTGAAGTAAAGCCCACAATCAGCAATAATTCAGCTGGTATTTCACAGCCTCAAAATTGCGTAACCAATGAGGGTCTTTGTCCTCATAGATCCTCCAATGGCTGAAACCCTAGCTAGCTTCTCCACCAAATAATCACATCAAACAATCATCAATTCCTGGATGATGAGAATGAGGCCCATGATGTCTATTTATACTTTTTCCTCAA
>MU225126.1:1499571-1514773 GCA_018584345.1 Thuja plicata
GTGTGTGTGTGTGTGTGTGTGAGAGAGAGAGAGAGAGAGAGAGAGAGAGAGAGAGAGATTATTATTATTTTTTTTGACCTAGGATTTGCAATTTTGTTTTTTCAATTGTGTCTAGGTTTACATTTAATTTTTTTTTACCTACGATTTCTTGTTTAAGTTGTGATTAGGTTTAGGTTTTCTACATAGGGTTTTAATTTTTTAAAGTCTTATTCTTTTCTACAATAATTTACAAAGTAAAATAAAAATAAACATAATGTAATTTAATGTAATCCTATTAAAAAAAAAAACTTCAAACATTAAACATAATACGTATTGAACATTAAATATTAAACTAGTTCTATGAGAGAGAGAGAGAGAGAGAGAGAGAGAGAGAGAGAGAGAGAGAGAGAGAGAGAGAGAGAGAGAGTTTATTGTTTATTTTCTAGACCTAAGGTTTACAAAAATAATTCAGTTGTGTCTAAGTTTACATTTGTCTTTTCTACCTAGGGTTTACAATCTTGTTTCAGTTGTGTTTAGGTTTTATTTTTCTACCTAGGGTTTCTTGATTCAGTTGTGGTTAAGTTTATCTTTAGGTTTTAGTTTTCCACCTAGGATTAAATCAATTTTCAAAGTTCTTTTGTCTTCTACAATAATTTACAAATTTAAATAAAACTAAACATAACAATTTATTTTAATCCTACTAAAAAAAAACTTTAAATATTAAACAAAAATCATAATACATTTTTTAACATTAAACTAATAAAAAACAATAATAAATAACATTTTTAATGAAAATAATAATAAAAAACAATGATGTGTACCTGGACTTGGAAAAATGACAGCAAGGGGGTCAACAGTAGCTCTCAAAAATGGGCACTCATCTACTGCAAAACATGATTCCATTTTGCAAGTTGTGAAAATGACTTGCAAAAAGGGTTAAAAGAAAAATTAAATACTTTTACAAAACTGGCACCCATTTTTCAAAAAATTGGTGCCTGTTTTGGCCCAGGAACCCGAACCAAAATTGGCACCTATTTTTTAAACGGGTGCCCATTTTGTATTTACGGCTCGGGCACACAAAGCAAAACAGGCGCCCATTTCTTAAAACACAGGTGCCTATTTTGGTTTACCAATTTTTTTTGGTCGTGGACTTCCGCGGAATCGACACCCAACTTTGTGCTTACACCTGTTCATTCACCTTTTGGGATTTTGTACAAATGTGGTGCCGTATTATTTTATTTAAACTACTACATAAAGTTCCATTGGGGTTCGATTGTGCCTTTGTTATTTCGAATCATAGTCTTGTCAAGTGAGCATCTGTCGATAACAATAATGGATACCAACCATTCTTGAATTTTTTTTGTATGTAGTCTTGTTGTCCATTCCTTGTTCAATTTAATGTACTATCATTAGCTCACTTCAAATATTATATTTTCTCCTTCATCGATTGATTGTCGAAACATAATTTTAGTGAATCGTTCATGTCTCTCGCTAGTCAACATTACTAGGGTATCATAGTACTATTCATGCTAATGCTTCCTTGGTTAACCTTGGAATGAGTTGAGACACTATTACATTTACTTTTTTCAAGGAAAAATTCTCTGTTAATTGTGGTTCTTCAAAGTATTGCACTTGTACTTTCTAATTACTATGGTAAAAATGTTATGATGAGCTCTCTAATTCTATATCATTGGTTGGGTAATAAAAATGGGATCGGTCGAGCTGATTTATGTCCCATATTTATTTTCTATTGATAGTGTTAGAATAGTCCCAAAGGATAACTGAGAGGGGGGGTGAATCAGTTATCAGCTAATTTAATTCTTTTCTTTTATTAACTCGAGAATACAATCAAGTAAATGCACATTCAGATAACATAATAAACAACACCACAATTTGGTTATGGGGAAACCAAATGCTATAAACCCCGGTGGGAATTAACACCCACAATGAACTATACTTATTTATAATAATCTGTGTTTGAAGATCTTGCAACCTTGTTAGGAGTTGTTCTTTACAATGCAATAATTATAGTGACTTACTTAAGGGTTTGACCCTGTTAGGAGTCTTTTACAAATAACCTTGTTAAGGGTGAGGACTCACTGTCCAAAAGCTCATTGCTTCAATGGTGAAGGCTACAACCTTCTGTAGAATAGATATGCATTATATATTATGATGAACTGTAGAGTAGACCTGTTGTCTTGATCAGTTCCAATGTATTGTAATATTTCACTTCTTCTTCACATAGATCCTTGATGAATGAAACACAA
Source organism: Thuja plicata (assembly GCA_018584345.1). Taxonomy (NCBI): domain Eukaryota; kingdom Viridiplantae; phylum Streptophyta; class Pinopsida; order Cupressales; family Cupressaceae; genus Thuja; species Thuja plicata. Next base: position 1,501,818 of record MU225126.1, read on the forward strand.
CTGATATTCTACTTTGTACATTTTCTATCTCTTATCTCCTCATTCACACTTAACATTCCATAAATGAACTACTATATGTATTTTCCTCAAAGTATGAGATCATGGGACCTATTAGGAAACTATTTATAACATCCTTGTCGGCTTAACTAACCATGTAAGCATAATTACAATCACGTAATATAAACTAAATAGACGCGATGATTCACTAAGTCAGCCTCACCAAATTAACTCTAACATTGCAATCTTGTTGAAACATGTTTGGTGCCTTTAGATAACTATCTTCAACTCATAACTAATCTTTAATATACACATGCATATCCCAAAGATAGGCAGACCTCAAGAACCAATGCAATACATCGGCTCTATACAGGCAAACTCCAGAAACTGTAACTACCGTAAAAAAAATTACACAACACAACTGAAACTTCATATATGAGTATGTGTATGAACAAAACATAAACAACATGTCTACTGTATATTATATCTTTTCATCAATGACAAACATACAATCAACTAGCTGCCAGAAGTAAATCTCCAACAATCTCCTCCTTTGACATTGATGACAAAATATGATATTTAAAAACATCTTCAACACATGGTGTCTTCTTTCTTTTTTACAATATTCTCAATATCCTCATCAAATATTCCTCTACACTTCTGTAGCTCCTTCATCTATCTTTATACTCCCCTAGAGTATATGCTCGCCCTTACTATATACACCCCCTTTGACATCAATGGAAAAGGGTGCCATAAAGAATTAGGCATAGGTACTACCCCAGAAGTAGAGTAGTCAACCATTCATCAGTCACTATGGACTGATGTTCTTGCTTCTTTATATAATTAGACTCAGGAGATGGAATTACTCCCAACTTCTCCCTGAGATACTAAAAAGTATCTTTTGATAAAGGCTTTGTTAAAATATCTGCCAACTATTCTTTGGTGCTCACATAGTCCAATTTTACTTCATTATCTACAAACTTTTCTGTAAGAAAATCGTATTTAATCTAAATGTTCTTTGTCTTTGCGTGCATCATAGGGTTCTTGGACATTTTGATAGTATTTGTATTATCGCATTGAATAACAATAGGATAATAAACCTGTATACCAAAATAATTAACCATGTGCTTGATCCAAACCATTGTTTAACAATTCAATGTTGTTGCAACATATTCAGCTTTATTTTTCGACTGAGAGATACAATTCTTCTTCTTTCTTACCCAAGAAACCAACCTATTTCCTAGAAATACTTCTCCTCTAGAAGTACTCTTTCTATCATCCATACAACCTTCCTAATCTGCATCTGTATACACATGAAGTTGTACATTCTCTGATTTAGCATACCATAAACCATAGTGTATAGTTCCCTTTAGATATCTAAATATTCTCTTTATTGCCATTTGGTGATTTTGTTTTGGTTCAGCTATAAATCTACCAACAATGCCAACTGCATTAGATATGTCTAGTCTAGATTGAGTAAGATATATAAATTTTCCAATCATAGACTTATACAATGTCTTGTCAACTATTGTGGAATCATATTCTTTAGAAAGCTTGCTTCCTGTTATCATAGGAGTGCATACTGGCTTACAGTATTCCATCTTGAACATCTTCAATATTTCCTTCACATATTTGGACTGATTTATAAATATCCCTTTATCTGTCTGCTTTACATTTAATACCAAAAATTATTTTATAGGACCAATCATGCTCATTTCAAATTCATTCTGCATTTCTTTTGCAAATTATGCACTAAGCTAGTCATTACCTCCAAAGATAATGTCATCAACAAATATGGAAACAAGTAATAACCCATCAGGTGTTTCTCTTATGAATAGGTTACAATTTGCTTCTCCTTTCTTAAATCCAATCTTGCTAAGATAACCATCTAGTCTCTCCTACCAAGCTCTTGGGGCCTGTTTAAGTCCATAGAGTTCTTTCTTCAATTTGCATACCATGTCTGGTTTATCTTATAGATTAAATACTTCAAGCTATTCTATGTAGACTTCTTCCTTCAATTCACCATTCATAAAGGCTGATTTGACATCCATTTGATAAACTTTGAAGACTTTGAATGTTGCATAGGCCAAGAATTACTTGATGGCTTCTAGTCTGCTCACAGGGGTAAATGTGTCAGTGTATTCTATCCCTTCCCTCTATGCTTATCCTTTACACACTAGTCTTTCTGTGTTTCTGACCACTGTACCATCTTCATTCATCTTGTTCCTGAATACCCACTTTGTTCCAATCACATTTTTGTCACTAGGTCTAGGAACCAATTCCCATGTGTCATTTTTTATTATTTGATCTAATTCTTCTTCCATTGCTTCCTGCCAATCAAAATCCTTGTAAGCATCTTTAACATTTAAATTCTCAATCTGTAAAAGTAAACATACCTCTTCATCCACTGTTAAACTTTTTTCCTTAGATCTAGTCAAAATACTGTTGCTCTAATCTCCAATGATATCATCTTTTGAATGATACCTAAATGTGAATTTTGAAACTTTTGGTGTGACATCCTCATATGTAATATGTGATACTTCTTTGCTAGATTTAGGTTCATTACATGAAACATCAATGCAATTGAACATTTCTTCAATAATAGTGTCTTTAATGTTAGGCCTGGGTTCATCCTCAATTATAGGTGCATATTCATAGTACCTCTCTTTAACCATGAACTTCTCATCAATCTTTACATGAGTACTTTCAATTATCTTCTTTAATCTTAAATTGAAACATCTGTATGATTTTATTTTAGTAGAATAACCAAGGAAAATACCTTCATCGCTTCTAGCATCAAACTTACCAGCACCAGCATCTCTCTTGATGTAGCACTAGCTACCAAATATTCTGAAGTGTTTTACTGTAGGTACATTACCAAACCAAAGTTCATAAGGTGTCTTATCCGCACCTGGTCTTAGTTGTGTTCTTTTGATAGTATAGACTATTGTATTAACTGTATCTCTCCAATAGGTGTGTGCAACTTTTCCTTTAATCATCATAGTGTGCATTGTATCAATTATGATCATGTTCCTTCTTTCTACAAGCCCATTCTTCTGAGGGGTTCTGGGTGCACTCAACTATCTTTTGATTCCATGTTCTTCACAGTAGTCATAGAACTGGTCAGAGGTGAATTATCCTCCTCTATCTAATCTTAGACATTTTAGTTGTAATCCATATTCATTCTCAACTTTGGCTTTGAATATTTTGAACTTCTCAAAGACTTCAGACTTCTCCTTTAAGAACACAACCCACATCATCCTTGAAAAGTTATAAACAAACAAAATGAAATACCTTTCTCCGTAGTATGATCTAGTTTGAGTGGGACCACATAAATCTGTATGCACTAGGTCTAACTTGTTCTCAGATGAGTTGTGCTTGCTTCTGAAGAGCTTCTTACATGCTTTCCCATAACACATTCACTACACATCGTGTTAACTAGTTTTGCAATACTTGGAAGGTCTCTAACTACCTTGACATTGCTTATCTTTACTATATTGTCAAAATTGATATGACATAGTCTCTTGGGCCATAACCAACTATCATCCACTTTTGCAACAAAACAAATTACATCTAAATTTAGCTGAAAAACATTACCTTTTGTCTTTAATCCTCATGCAATCAAGTCTCCTTCTTTGTTGCTAATAATGCATTTATGGTCTTCGAATTCCAAATAATAACCTTTTTCAAGTAGCTGTCCAACACTTAGTAAATTGTGATGTAGTCCATCAACAGACATAACATCATCTGTCTTATTCTTTCCATCCAGGGTGATAGATCCTCTGCCTATGATAGGTTTGGGAGTGTTATCTCCAAATCTAAACATACCACCTTTGTACTTGTCTAGATGAATAAATCTATCTTTTATCACCTATCATTTGATGAGAGCATCCGTTGTCAACAATCGAATCAATTCTGATGTCTTCTTTGGAAATTAGGGCTAACTCCTGTGCTTCCTTTTCATGTTCAATGTCCATTTCCTCAAGGAATTTTTCCATGTCTTTAAGGGAAATGAATCCAATTTCATCTTCTCCTGAATCTTCATCATTTACACCTTCTTCAGCATGATAGCATTCCTTTCTATATTTGGTTTATAATCAGATCTGAAATTCTTTACTCTTGTGGGACACTTGGATGCAAAGTGACCAATCTTGTTGCATGAAAAACATTTGAATGACAACTGTCCTTCATACTTGCCTTTGCCTTTCTTTTCTCTTTTTGCAATCATGGCAATAATTTCTTCTAGTTCTTAATTAACTTCTTTCTCAGTATTGCTAGAGAAGTGTAAAGTTTTCTTACCATGAACTAAGGCTTTGAAGGTTGTTTCACTTTTGGGTTTAGTTTTCATTCTTGATATCTCAAATGTAGAGAGTTTACTGATCAAAGTCTCTCTCTTGAAGTCTTGTGAAAATTGCATGGTCTCATCTAGAATATTGATCTTGTTCTCATAGTCTGTTGTTAATATAGTCACCAGCTTGTCCATTATGTCTTCTTTTGATATTTCTCCACCACTATTTCTAATTCAAGAAACTGCTTCATTTATCCTCTGATTGTAAGCTCTAATGTTCTCTTCAGGTAACATCTCAAGGTTGTTGTATTTATTTTTCCATGTCTTCCTACGCGCATTCTTTGCTTGGATATCTCCTTCAAATATGTCTTCTAAATACTTCCATATGGTGTATGCCTTATCTACTTTCTTGATCTCAGAGAATTCACTGTCAGATAGTGCACTTATAAGGGCTTCTTTGGAAACTGCATTAGCTGTGAATGTATCCTTTTTTTTACTAGTAGCATCATCTCTTGAGAGGTCTTTCAAAGAGGGAATAACAACTTCTTGTGTGGCTATCTCAAAGATGTCAAAACCAACACATTGTATATGTGTTATCATTTTGTTATTCCAATCTAGATAATTCTCTCCATTGAACTTAGAACTCTCTTTTCTAAAGTATGCCATCTGATCTACCTTAAACTATTAGGCTTCCTCTTCAAGGCACTTGGCTCTGATACCAATTATTAGAATAGTCCCAAAGGATAATTGAGAGGGGGGGGGGCGGTAAATTAGTTATCAGCTAATTTAATTCTTTTCTTTTATTAACTCCAGAATACAATAAAGTAAATGCACATTCAGATAACACAATAAACAACACCACAATTTGGTTACAGGGAAACCAAATGGTAAAAACCCCAGTGGGAATTAACACCCACAATGAACTATACTTGTTTATAATAATTTGTATTATTATATCTTGCAACCCTGTTAGGATTTTTTCTTTACAATGCAATAAGTATAGTGACCTGGTTAAGGGTCTGACCCTATTAGGAGTCTTTTACAAATAACCCTATTAAAGGTGAGGACTCACTGTCCAAAAGCTCACTGCTTGAATGGTGAAGGCTACAACCTTCTGTAGAATAGATATGCACTATATTTGATGATGAACTGTAGAGTAGACATGTTGTCTTGATCAGTTTCAATGTATTGTAATCTTTCACTTCTTCTTCACCTAGATCCTTGATGAATGAAACACAACTGATATTCTACTTTGTACATTTTCTGTCTCTTATCTTCTCATTCACACATAGCGTTCCACAAATTAACTACTATAAGTATCTTCCTCAAAGTATGAGATCATGGGACCTCTTAGGCAACTCTTCATAAAATCCTTGTCGGCTTAACTAACCATGCAAGCATAATTACAACCGCGCAATATAAACTGAATAGACGTGATGCTTCACTAAGTCGGCCTCTCCAAATTAACTCTAACATTGCAATCTTGTTGAGACATGTTTGGCACCTTTAGATAACTATTTTGAACTCATAACTAATCTTGAATATACACATGCATATCCTAAAGATAGGCACAACTCAAGAGCCAATGCAATACGTTGGCTTTGTACAGACAAACTCTAGAAATTGTAACTGCTGTAATTAACAGAATTACACAACACAACTAAAAATTCATATTTGAGTCTGTGTTTATGAACAAAAAATAAACAACATGTGTACAATATGAATATAACCACACAAGGCTTGATAACATCATTCTAATAAGTATATACAGAACACTGTTGTATATTATATGTTGTCATCAATGACAAACATACAATCAACTAGCTACCAGAAGTAAATCTCCAATAGATAGATGTTATTGCAATCAAATTATTGGTCAAGTAGTGTCATTTGAGAAAATGATGTAGATTATTGTCTATGTGATCCTGATAATCATTTTTTTTTAGAGGAGGCTATGTATTTATAGCACAATATACATCTTGTGCTAGCTATGTAATACTTAACTCCATTCTTCAATGATATTCTTATTGTTCTTTTTTTGAGATATTATTTTAAAGGCTTCTTTTTCCATTATTTTGTCTATTTTAGAGAGCAATTTTATCCTATAGGGGTTTTCTCCTTTTGTCCATTTGTGAGAGATTTAATTTCATTATATTGTAGTTATACATGGGTAACCAAGATAATGTTGTTTTTGGGACCCATAATGCATCTCATATTGCATAATAATCTCACTAAGTTGGACTCAAGAAGGTTCTAGAATAAATTAATATCTACTCATCCCACTTAAGTTTAACTAAGGCATATTTTATTTCTATAAGGTTAGGTGAACTTTATTATTGTTTATTATTTACCTGATTGTATTATTTTTTGTTTATAGTTACCACATGGTTGTACCTACCATGACACCTCATTAGTGGTCCCTCTTCCATTAGATTGAATTTAGAATAACTGAGAGGAGGGGAGAATCAATTATACTCAGCCCTAGATGTGCCCATTAAAACTTTATACCAATTTGAACAACTCAAATCTGCTTGGCAGAAATAACATAAAACAACAACATACATATGCAGTTCACTATGTCGATGTAATCAACATGCAGAAAGTTAACAGTAAAACTCAACATAAACTTTCACACAAGTTGACACTATAATTTTAATGTGGAAATCCAATATGGGAAAAACCAACAATAACATGATATCAACTTTTCACTCTTCTGAAGTGAGCTATGTTAGGAGCCAACCCTTTTAAAGGTTACAAAACACACTGCTAAATGTGACCTGGTTACAAGATTTAATCACCCTATCAGGAGTGGCCTTGTTAGATGACTTAGAACATTCCACTTGAATGTCACCTTGCTAAAGGATTTATACAATGACTGTTAGGCCAACCTGGTTAAAGGATTTTGATTGATACAATGGTTAGAAAGTAATCAACATGTGTGATATAATACATACAACTTACTTTGCAAATCCATATCCTATTCGGTTCTAATGCTAATTCACTGAGTGGCCTTCATTCTCAATTCAATCTTCAGATCTTCTTGGAAATCCATCAAGCAATCACTCTTGCAACTCTCTACTTCTCTGTTTAGTCTTCTCTTCTTAGATCATGCCAATCAGTTAATTAACTATGCAATCCTCTTGCATGCTCTACATACTTTATGAAAAACCTCCTGAGGTTATCTTATACCTCTTCATCTAGGTGAGATAAATCTTTTTCTTCTTAATCAAGATCATAGATGTTAGGTTAGGTCAGATCCAATGGATCTTTCCATTTTTACATTTAATTTACTTCTCCAAAGAAATCATAAATTAAATATTTGATCCATACATTAATTCCAGTTACCCGTGCATTTACATAGTGTTGATCAAACATGCTTATCCTTAATTAACTTTACATATCCCAATAAAACCAATTATGTCAGCCAGAGATCTGAAATTTCAACAATTACCAAAATACTATTGCTCGGTCAACACTGTGTTCCTCAGTAATTTACTAGCGCTTAGTCATCACTGACTTCTCTCGGCATATACTGGCGCTCAACACAAACTCTTTTTCAGTAAACTATCATTGAAAGATAAAAAACTCATTACTTTTCCAATGTGCCAACTAATCTAGTAATCTTGTGATTTCTCATAACTCAACCATTCCACTTGGTCTTCTTTTTAAATCTCCTTCATTAATCAATAGATATGGTACTCAAACAAATAGCAATAGTCTCACCAGTTAAGGTTTTACATCAATGACAAAACAACAATTGTTTCCATTGTAGCTTTCCAACATTATTTCCAACAATCTCCCTCTTTGGCATTGATGGCAACACTAAATAATAAAACAATAACCATAGTTACCATACAATCCAAAAAGTATGTCTGTGTTCCTTGATATAAAAATATTTTTATTAATGTCTTTATCTTCATTCTTAATCTCATCTGTAAAAAATTTCTCCCTCTATGTGTATAATCACACTGATATCTATTTGTGTCTATTCATCTGTAGACTCCCTCTTTCATTAATCTCTCCCTCTTTTAAATCAGTCAGATTTCCACAATCTATTGAATTTAGAGCTGAATTTCTGGCTTTGATTGTGTATGTTTTTTATTTCTAAAAAACATACACAATCAAAGCCAGAAATTCAGCTCTAAACTCTCCCTCTTTGACAACAATCTCTTTTTCAGTAATCTCTCCTCTTTATCTATAAACATCTACTTTTCTGTAACCTTTTTTATAATCTCTCCCTCTTTGACAAAAATGCCAAAGATGTTGTCATCTTCATCATGCAAATTATTCAGTTCTAAACTCTGTATCCTGATGTTCCTATCATCTTTCTTATGACTGGTCCTCTTTTTTGTCTTTTTCTATCTTTCACATCTTTAGGCAGCATCCTAAAGTGTGACTTCCTATGCCTCAATGTGTCAAATATTATGAATATAACATTTGATGCAATAGTGTCATTCTGAACTAATTATCCTGAGTTAGGGGAATCTCCCCTAATTTACCTTGCAGATACTCATGAGCATCCTTGGGTAGTGCTTTTGTAAATATATCTGCTAACTGTCCCTTAGTGTTCACATATTCTAGTCTCACTTCTTTCTTCTAAAGTTTCTCCCTCAAGTAATGATACTTGATAGCTATATGCTTTGTCTTAGAGTGCACTATAGGGTTCTTAGAAATATTAATGACATTCGTATTGTCACAATATATGACAAGTGGTTCTGTGATCTCTTCTTTCATACCTTTTAGTAGTATGTTCAACCACGCAATATTAGAACAATTAACTGCTATTGCTACATACTCAGCTTCAGATGTAGATTGTTAGGTGCAATTTTGTTTCTTGCTTGTCCATGAAACTAATCTTTTTCCCAAGAGAAATGCTCCTTCTGTAGGGCTTTTTCTCTCATCCACATTTCAAGCCCAATCAGAATTAGTATAAACTCTAAGCTCAAACTTATCATTCTTTTTGTAATACAGACCATATTCATCTATTCCTTTCAAATATCTTAGAATCCTTTTAACTGCCATCATATGTGTCCATCATATGTGTCTCCTTGGGATTGGCATAAAATCTTACAAAAATACCAACAATTAGTGCAATATTAGGTCTAATGTGTACAACATATTGTAGCTTTCCAATCATTGATCTGTAAAGGGTTTGATTCACTTCTTTTGTGTCATCATTCTTTGTTAGCTTCCATCTTGTAGCCATGGGTGTACTCACTAGTTTTGAATCTTCCATTCCAAAAGTCTTTAGTATCTCCTTGATATATTTTCATTGAGTAATATAGATACCATTCTTCATCTGATATATTTGTATGCCAACAAAAATCTTTTATCTAACAAAACATAGGCATTTCAAATTCAGTTTGCATCTCCTTTGAAAATTCTTGGCATAACAAATATTGTCCACAAAAGATAATGTCATCAACAAAAAATTCAGCCAATAAAGTACCTTTACTTTGCTCTATCTTCAAATACAGGTTGTTGTTGTCATTTGTTCTTGCGAATCCAATTTTCATCAGATAATTGTGTAATCTCTCATACCATGCTCTTGGTGCTTGCTTCAATCCATATAGTTCTTTTTGTAATATGCAAACCATATTCCTCTTTCTTGGATCTACAAATCCATCAGCCTATTCAGTGTAAACTTCTTCTTCAAATATTGCATTTAAAATTGTTGACTTCACATCCATTTGATAGACTTTAAAACCTCTGTAGGCTGCATATGCAAGTAAGGTTCTTACTCCTTCCAATCTTGCAAATGGGGTGAATGTTTCTCCATAATCAATTCCTTTGTCTTGTGCATAACCCTTTCATACCAATCTAGCTTTGTTTCTTGTTACCTCTCCATGTTCATTCATCTTATTTTTGAATACCCACTTAGTACCAATTACATTTTTATCACTAGGCCTAGGTACAAGTCTCCAAGTCTTATTCTTCTCAATATGTTCAATTTCTTCATTCATGGCTTGTATCCAGTATTCATTGTATAAAGCATCTTTTACTATTTTAGGCTCAAAATCACATAAAAAGCATGTATCTTCTCTCAACTTACTTCTTGTCATAACTGCACAATCCTTCGATACTATAATTTGATCAGGTTTATGGTTCCTCCTTACATACTTTTCTAGAGTAGGTTCTTTTTTTTCTTTAGATTGATCATTGATGTTTGATTCAAGTTGATTCTGTGACTCGACATCTCCATCAGATAGCTTGGCAATTACCTCATATTGCCAGACAATCTCAGTCTGTGACTCGACAGGTGCTAGTTGTTTCTCGAAAACTTCATTCTTAGTTTCAGGTAATATATTAGAATCTTCCTCATCCATATAGACAAATGATTTGTAACTCTCACGTTCCTGTGTACTTTCAGCTTCATTTCTTTCTGCATACTCATCAATTCTAACATTTGCACTTTCCACAATTTTTTTAGTGTTATAATTCAAACACTTATATGCTTTACTTTTTGTTGAATAACCAAGAAATATGATTTCCTCACCTTTAGCATCAAGTTTCCCATTACAGTTATCCTTTAGTATGAAACATTTTCTTTCCAAAACTTTGAAATATTTTACATTAGGTGCATATCCATACCATAGCTCATAAGGTGTAGCATTAGTACCTTTCTTGAATTGTACTCTATTCAGGCTATAGACTTCTATACTTACAACTTCTCTCCAATACTTATGTGCAATATTTTTCTCCATCATAAGTGTTCTGGCACAATCTATGATAGATCTATTTTTTCTTTCAGAAATACCATTATGTGGTGGTGTCCTAGGTGAGGACATCTATCTTTTTATTCCTTAGTCATTGCAGAACCTGTTAAACTCATTAGAAATAAAATTACCACCTCTGTTAGATCTTAGACATTTTATATCTTTACCTATCTCCTTTTCAACTTTTGCCAAGTACCACTTAAATAACTTGAATGCATCAGATTTTTCATTAAGAAACATAACAGTCATCATTCTTGAGTAATCATCAACAAATAGAATAAAATATTTGTCTCCATAGTAATTCTTCTCACCAATGGGTCCACAAAGCTCCGTATGAACCAATTCCAAAATTTCCTTAGAAGTATGAGTTTTTCTCTTGAAACTAGACTTATTCATCTTTCCCAATTGACATTGCTTACACATTGCATTTTCAAGTTTCTTTAACTTAGGCAGCCCTCTAACCTTTTTCAATTACCTATACTTACCAAGTTATCAAAGTTTACATGACACAACCTTTTATGCCATAACCAAACATCATTATATTGTGCAAACAAGCATGTCTCATTAGCTAAATCCAGATAGAAAAAGTCACCTTTAGTCTTCTCGCCACCTCCAACTAGTTTTCCATCTACATCATAGATCTTCGCTTTCCTCTGATGGAACTCAACTCTGTAACTAGAAGTATTCAACTATGTAAAACTTAATAAATTATATTTAGGATCATCAACCCAATATACATTCTCACATCTAATCTTGTTAGTTAAGTTAATTGATCCTTTCCCTTTAACAAGACATGGTGCATCATTACAAAATTTAACACAACCGCGATTACCCTGATCTAGTGTCTCAAATTTATCTTTATCACCAGTCATGTGATGTGAACAACCACTGTCAATAATCCAATGCTCACCTTTACTCATATAAGAAATTAGTGTTTTTTTCTCATCATCATCAGAATAAGCTTTCATAGCAACATACACAACTTCTAAATCATTTTCATCAAAATTGTTAGAATCATTGTCAGAAGATTCTTCAACTACATAACAAGATTTCTTACCTTTGTCTTTATAATCCTTATACCTTCTGAATTCTCATTCATCCTTTATATCTTTGTATTAGTTGTCCCTTCTTTCATCTTTGTCATTCTTATCAGGACATCTAGCAGCAATATGACCAACTTTGTTACATGAAAAACATATGATAGGAAGTTTACCTTTGAATTTTCCTTTTCATGTAGATAGTATTTTTTCCATGAGTACTTCATGTTCTTCCAGATCATCATCTGTGGTGTCGCTATCACTGTTCACACATTTCTTTCCTTTATTTGATTTTTTAGGGACAAACTAGGATATGAAAGCTAATTCAATAGCTTGTGGAGTGTAGTTATCAAAATTTGACATCTCAAATGCAGTAAGTCTACCTACCAGACTTTCTAAAGTCAAATTATTGTTAGGAGTACATCTTAAATCTTGAATTGTAGAGACTCTAATAGCATATATAGGAATAACAGTCCTCAATACCTTGCTCATAATGGTGTTATCATCAATGCTTCCCTTAGCTCCTCTGCTAGAATTTACTACTTCCTTTATCCTACCATAATATTGAACTATATTTTATCCTTCTTGCATTTTCATTTCATCAAGCTTACCTCTCAAACTTTCAAATTTGGCTCTCACCACATTTATATCACCTCCATAGATGGTTTCTAGGGTTTCCCACATTTTCTTTCCAATTTTGTAATCCTTTATATCTTCAAACTCATGATAGTTCAGCCATGATGCAATTTCCAACATTTCTTAATTGTGTTCCTGCTTTTCTCTTAGTTCCTAATCTTCTCCATAAGGTCTTCCAAAAATGACCCATGAATTTGACATCTCTGTCAGACACTATGTTTACTGGTAAACCATGAATTCTAACTATCTCCTTGAAAAATAAGTGAGAAATATGACTAGCAT
>MU225126.1:1518575-1529230 GCA_018584345.1 Thuja plicata
TCCTCATCTCATCTTACTCTCCATGACTGAATCAGATCAGTCATGCACCTTTCTCACTCTATCTCCTTTTCTTACAAGTTCCCTAGCCAGACCATCTAGCTCGCCTAGGACTTGTTTCCAACTCTGAATAGCCTCTCCTCAGTTCCAGACACAAACACAAAAAAATAATAAAAATACATGATGGGTACCTTTTGACAGTCACATCCCATACGCCTGATCATGAGAGTCAAAAGGTATCCATTAAACTGAAATGAACTCAGAATACTACTCTACTGAAGTTTGTACACAATAGAAAATATACAGAACACACAGAACACTCTTATTTATTGAAATATGCAAACTACAATGTAACTTCAAATCTACTGTACTAGCCTGTTCAATCTCTAAATTCTTCAACCACCTCAATGGTTCCTTTCTCTTTCTTTTATCCTCGACATCTTCTTCGTCTGTAACTGTTTTTAGGTTACTTATCTGCCTGAGGAATCTCAACTGCCTCGGCTCTTCATCTTCCTTCTGTAACTATCATCGCCATCTTTCTCTGCATGGTCGACGACGTGGATGACGTTCTCCTCTGTGGCATTCTCTTGGCATTTTCTGACTTTTCAACTCTTTCTCCTTCTGACATGTCAGCACGCTTTATCATTTGACTGATTTGATTCTTTATCGCATAGTCGCGAGTGAAAATGGCCCTTCATATTTTGGTCTACGACTGAGCGATTACCTTCTTGTCACGCTCTCGCTATGCATTTACCTGATTTGGTTTTTACCTCGCGACTGAGCAATGACTCTTTATCGCGCTCTCGCTATGTCTTTTCCTGACTTGACTTTTTCCTCGCGACTGAGCGATGAGCTCAAGTCGCATACCCGCACTGCCCTTCCAGGAGCTGTTAATTACTCTGCGAGTCTGTGACGCACATTAGTCGCGCACTCGCTGCACTTTCTGATGAGCTGGACATTCATTAGCGACCCTGCGATACAGTCAGTCGCGCACTCGCCATACTTCTACCCGAGCTTCCATTTCCTTAGCGAGTCTGCGATGCACGTCAGTCGCACACTCGCTACTCATTTTGATGAGCTGGCCATATCTCAGTGATTGAGAAATGAGCTCAAGTCACGCACTCGCCGTGTTGTAACCCGAGTTGTTAATTCCTTCGCGACTGAGCGACGAGCTCACTATCGCGCATTCGCGATGCTTTCATCTGAGCTGACCTTTTCCTTGCGACTGAGTGATACACCGTAGTCGTGCGCTCACCATGCTTTTCACTTAACTGCCATTTCAACCGCGATCTCGCGATGCATTAGGGTGTCTCTCACTCGCACACCATGAACCACTGCTTGTCTTCAACGACTAAGCGACTAGTTCCTCGTCGCGCTGTCGCACCGATTTCTCACTAACTGCGAATTGACTCACGACTGTGCGATGAGCTCCTCGTCGCATTGTCATGCATTGTCTCTTCTACTAGCCGTCTACGACTGAGCGACTATTTACTCGTCGTGCACTCGCTCATTAATAAACTTAGCTCATGATTAGCTCGCAAGTGTGCGATGCATGATTTTTCTGCTCTCCACTGCTGTGCGACTTTGCGATTGAATGAAGAACTGTTCAGGATTAATGCCAAGGATTGAAAACCAACTATGATCTGCTCCTTTTGATCACTCAACAAGAATTGCTAGGGTTTGGAGCTAAACCCTAGGGTGCTCTGCACCATCTTTGTTCATTTTTGGTACCTCCTTATACATCCTGATCTTTTGCTCCAAGTACCTTCAAACATTTTTCAAGAGAACAAAGCTATGATACCAATTGTTAGATTAAATTTAGAATAACTGAGAGGGGGGGGAATCAATTATCCTCAGGTCTAGATGTGCCCATTAAAAATTTATACCAATTTGAACAACTAAAATCTGCTTGGCAACAATAACATAAAACAACAACATACACATGCAGTTCACTATTCAGATGTAATCATCATCTAGAAACTTAACACTCAAACTCAACATAAACATTCACACAAGTTTACACTAGAATTTTAACATGGAAACCCAATATGGGAAAAACCACCAATAACATGCTATCAACTTTTCACTCTTCTAAAGTGAGCTATGTTAGGAGCCAACCTTGTTAAAGGTTACAAAACACACTGGTAAATGTGACATGGTTAAATGATTTAGTCACCCTGTCTGGAGTGGCCTTGTTAGAGGACTTAGAACATTCCACCTGAATGTCACCTTGCTAAAGGATTTATACAATGACTTTTAGGTTAACCTGGTTAAAGGATTTTGACTCATACAATTGTTAGAAAGTAATCAGCAGGTGTGATCTAATGCATACAACTTACTTTTCAAATCCAGATCCAATTCAGCTCTAATGCTAATTCACTGAGTGGCCTTCATTCTCAATTCAATATTTAGATCTGCTTGGAAATCCATCAAGAAATCACTCTTTTAGCTCTCTGCTTCTCTGTTCATCCTTCTCTTCTTAGATCATGCCAATCAGTCAATTAACTATGCAATCCTCTTGCATGCTCTACATAATTCATGAATAACCTCCTGAGGTTATCTTATACATCTTCATCTAGGTCAGATAAATATTTTGTCACTTAATCAAGATTGTAGATCTTAGGTTCGGTCAGATCCAATTGATCTTTCCATCTTTACATTTAGTTTTCTTCTCCAAAGCAATCACAAATTAAATCTTTGATCGATGCATTAATTATGGTTACCCGTGCATTTACATAGTGTTGATCAAACATGCTTATCCTTAATTAACTTTACATATCCCAATAAAATCAATTATGTCAGCCAGAGATCTCAAATCTCAACAATTACCAAAATATTGTTGCTCGGCCAACACTGTGTTCCTCAGAAGTTTACTGGCGCTCAGTCATCACTAACTTCGCTCGGCATATACTGGTGCTCGACACAAACTGTTCTTCAATAAACTATCATTGAAAGATAAACAACTCGTCACGTTGCCAATGTGCCAACTGATCTAGTACCCTTGTGATTTCTCATAATGCAACCATTCCACTTTGTCTTCTTGTTAAATCCCCTTCATCAATAAATAGATATGGTACTCAAATAGATAGCAATAGTCACACCAGTTAAGGTTTGACATCAAGGACAAAACAACAATTGTTTCCATTGTAGCTTTCCAACAATATTTCCAACATCTTCTTCTCTTTTTGTTATAATTAGAGCCTTTGTACATTTGTACTAACCTCTCATCTCAATACATTTTATATATTGGTGAAATAGTATTATCCATGACACTTCTTTGTTTGCTCATATAAAGTATTGTTTTTAAATTGAGATATTGGATATGATGGAAAACCTAAGATCTATAAGATAACCCCTAGATAACCTAGAACATCAGAGTCAAATAGAAATAATATTTGAGTGAGGAGGTCTTTAATAAGGCATAGTGCTAGCAAGTTAAAGAGTGGGTTTTGAGCTAATTTTTTAGCCTATGATAAATGGGTTCTAGAACAAATATATATCAATATTATCTTCAGAAGTAACATCAATAAAATATTAAGGTGGTTATGCAATGGATTATTGCACGGGTTGAGGAAGACTTATTATAGAACTCAACAATCACTCAAAAGCTAAATGCCCAATAGGAAAATAATTCCTATAGAAAAAGGGGATTCCTTACTATCCTTAAACTTATATTGAGATCAATAATTAACCTATAGAATGAAATCACCTAATGAATCTTATCAAAGACCAACATCAACTAAAATATTAGAAAAATAGTATGATCAATGAATTTGATTAGAGGCTTTGTCATCATTAATCATCTTAAAGAGTTATGAATAGCCTTATAGGCTCCAACATACTAGAAATAGTGGGGATGATAAGGAAACCATACCCACATAGGAGAATTGTCGATTGAATAATTCAAAATATTAAGTGGAGAAACTAGGTACAAAGCGAGAGAATGTGAATCCCACCTCTAAGCCCCACCATCAAGAATAACTTGTTCAGAATCCTCAAAAAAAGACTCTATTAGAAGGGTATATTTGCATTTTACCCTAAAGTAAAGGAGACAAATGCTTTGAATCTACTAGTGAAAATTGGGAAAAGAAGGCCAAAATTAGAAAAATTAAACAAATCAAACCTTTCTTGGGAAAAATATCATCACATTCAACCACATATTTTTCTAGAGAAATCATGGGAGTCATATAAGCACAGGGGATTGTGATCTTGACATATCCCTTCATTTTCTCAAAAGCATAAGAAGCAAAAGTAGACTTGGCCACATTTGTAGCCGGCGAGAAATTTTTGAACATACCAGCATTAGATTCTTGTTGCCTAAATCCATATGAAATATAGGGATCCATGTCACCAGCACAGGAAACCCACTCACATCCAAAGAAAATGCTACCACAATTACAAAGTGCAAGGAAGGGAGAATCCCAAAAGGAGATGCCTAAGCCCCCATTTAATAACCACAAAATGGAATATAAACAAAATACAGAGATTTAGATCTACAATAATGCAAATTCCCATAATAGAATAGTAAGTTTTTTATTCAAAATGCCTGGCTTTAAGGCCTTCTGAGTTACAACCAAATACAAGAAATTACAACAGTAATTTTTTAATACCTCACAAGATCCAACTCCTAACTAGCCCAGATCCACACTTTGGTAGAAACTCTAAGAATAATCTAAACTTTTTCTTGCAAGCAACCTTCTTGTCTTCCAAGCCCACACTTAGCTACTAGATATTCTCAAATCGAATCCTCTCTACTACTCCCTTATGAATCCCCATAAAGACACTAGAAGACCCTCTACTTATACCCAACTATGCCACAAGTCGACCTAGTAAATTACAAAATAAGTAACCCTACATTAAATAAATATTAAAGCCACAAGGCGGCCTGTAGACAAATATTAAATGACCTAGTTGGCTATTTCAAACCATTAAATGATCATAAGATAAAGATCCAAGGCATAAATAGGTCCACACACATCCACACAATTGATCCTCATCACAATCACATGATATACAAATTTAATGCATCAAGTTGGCCTCCCAAATCAACACAAACACCAGTCAGAAAGACAAATTATTGAGTGCAAGGAAAATTGTCGAGTCCTAGCAACCAATACATGCCAAGAAAGCCAAGAATTTCCAAGAAAGAACAATGACCAAGCTCCATAGGCATCATTGAGTGGGTTCTACCGCGCACCAGAGTTTGCTAAGTTCTTCAATGACCAAGCCTCCCTTCAATGACCAAGTACCTCAGCCAACATTGCAACTGAGCAACACCTCACCAACTGAGTTCTCAAACACTAAGGTCAAAGAAATCCAAAATGAAGTATTGCTAACTACTCCAAGATGCTCCTGCATCAGAAACCCTAGGTGTGAAAAGGTGTTCTTAAAGACTGGAAGAACATCTTACGAGATTCAACACATAAATCCTGAATTGGTTCTTCACATACATGTCCTCCATGTCTTCAACACTCCTACTCTAGGTCCAATTTTTCTTTCTTTTCCTTATCAGGTATTTCCTTGAAACTTAATAGGTCTATTCGTTATACTAATCTCTAACCCTTTAAGAATACTTACACTGAATTTGGCTCCTAAAGCTTAGGTTCCTCCTACCAAGTTCTTCATTCTGCTAAGGCATGAATGAAAAATTCCTACCATCCTTCTCAATAGAAAATTCATTCGGGACAGAATCATGGAAAGCCCTATAATCATACTGCCAAGTTCTACTGAGAAATATCTGAGAACTACTCATGTCCACAATATCACAAAACACTTGATTCTTATACAGGATAATTTGAAAGTCAACAAGACATTTCTCACTTGCCTCCAAAGCATGTACATCTTGCAGCCAACCAATCCTATAAGGACAAGGATGTCTCACTCTCTTTAAACCAAGTTTCTAAACTGTCTCCTCAACTACAAGATTATCAGTACTACCACCATCCAAAATCACATTGCAGAGTTTTCTAGTAGACTTGCAATGAGTCCTGCATAGATTACTACTTTGACAAGGTTCCAGTACTCTCTTACCAAACACTACTCATAGAGTTAGCAAACTATCTTCTCCTTGTTTAGGTTCAATCACCAAGTCTTCAGCGTTATTCACCAAAGGAACTCTGTGATCACAAATATTCTAGGAAAATTCAAAATCTCTATGTCCTTCTTCACCACAACGAAAACAAGTACCCTTAAAGGAAACCTTACGTATCCTCTTCCTCAGCACAACAAGTTTTGGTTCATATTCAACAGTTGGCTTATCCTTGACTGAGTGATCCTGTTTCTCCTTCCCTCAGGATCCACCTTGATGTTTTATTTTCAACTTATCATCTACCTTTAAATCATACTGATAATCATCCTCAACTGAAACAATCTTTAGCATATCAATCTCATCCTGAATATTGAATCTCAAACCATTAACATACCAAGCTACATTCTCCTTGGAAATTTATCTATGCCCACACCAAATAGTCAACTTATAGAACTCCTTTGTATAATCCTTCATAGACAAATCCTTATGTTTCAGATTCTGCAACCTCTTGAACAACTCAAGTTCATAGTCAACAAGTATGAACTGAGCCTTTAACTTAGTCACCATCAATCTCCATCTAGTGATCTTTATTTCACCTTCTTCTTCTATATCTCGCTGCAATTATTTTCACCAAAGAGCAGCATGTCCTTTCAGCTTAGTTTGTGCCAATCTTACTCTGTGTGGATGATCAATATCCTCTAACTCAATGTAGTCTTCCAATTAACCAATCCAATCAATCAGGACTTTAGGATTCAAAGTACCTGAGAAATTAGAAACATCCATCTTATCCTTCAACTTCAGCCGAGTGCTAGATCTGTCCAACTGACCAACTCGATCATCCATAGATCTTTCCACATGGTCAGTTCTATACTCTACACTAGATCCAGCAACTTCAGAGTCTTCAACAACTTCCTTATAACTATCCTTAGTACCCACATTATGAGGTACGCCAGCCATAGCCCTTATGATCTCAGTGATCATATCATTCTTCACTAAATCCATCTCAAATCTGAAATATGATTTGACCTTCTCTTTAATCCTAGACTCCATATCATCAAAGAGATCTGCAATCGCCCTAGGGTCCAATCTTGTTTGAGGCATCTTCCAAGATCTTTGAAAACCCTCTGCAACAAAACACCAACTTTCGCAACCCAAGGTCTTGGTGCAAATAACCTCACCCTTTACAATCTGTCCACACACTCATGAACTTCAAGCTCTGATACCACCTGACATAGTCAAGGCAAGGAGAATCCCCAAAGGAGATGGCAAATTCCCCCTCTAATAACCAATTAACAAGATATAAACAAAACATAGAGATTTAGATCTACAAAAATGCAAATTCCCATAATAGAATCATAAGATTTTCATTAAGCATGCCTGTCTGTAAGGCCTTCTGGGTTACGACCAAATGCAAGCAATTACAACATTAATTCTGAAATACCTTGTAAGATCCAACTCCTAACTATCCCAGATGCACACTCGAGTAGAAACTCCAAGAAGAATATAAACTTGTGCTCACAAGCAACCAAGCGACCTTTTCTTCCAAGCCCACACTTATCTACTAGATCTGCTCGAAATTCACTCCTCTCTACTACTCCCTTTTGAATCCCCATCAAGACTCCATAGGACCCTCTACTTATACCCAACTAAGCCACAATTCGGCCTAGTAAATTAAATAATAAATAAAACCTACATTAAAAACATATTCAAGCCACAAGTCGGTCTGTAAACAAATATTAAATGACCCAATCCCCTATTTCAATCAGTTAAAAGAACATAGGATAAAGATCCAAGACCCAAATAGGTCCACACACATCCCCATGATCGATCCACACCACGATCACATGCTACACAAATAAGATGCATCAAGTCAGCCTCCCGAATATGCTAGAACACCAGTCGGCAAGCCAAACTGCCGAGTGTAAGAAAAACTAACGAGTCCCAGCAACCAATACATGCTAAGTAGGACAGGCATCGCCAAGAAAACATGATGACCAAACTCCATAGGCATCACTGAGTGGGTTCTTCCGAGGATGAGAGTTTGCCGAGTTCTTCAGCGATCGAGACTCCTTTTAGTGACCGATTCCCTCAGCCAACACTTCAACTGAGCAACACGTCACCAATCGAGTTCTCCAACACTAAGGTCAAAGCACTGCAATATGCAGCATTTCCAACTACCCCAGAATGCTCCTGCATCACATAGAGGGGTCCAAATCTAGAGCATCTATCTTAGGATCCCACATAGTGTGAGCCCCAACCATACCCATTTCATTACCAACAATAGGTTGGTGAGAACAACCACTAGAAGAAATCATTCACCATCAGATCAAGAAAAGGTGGAGATGAAGAAATGTATTGACCTATCGAGAATCATAGAACTTTGAAATCTCTAAATAACAATGAGCATGCGAAAGGGGTAGAAGTTTCTAGATCAACCATTTAACAATTATTTACTATGAAAGATAACAGCTAGTTGTTCATTATAGATTACCTTGAATATATAGCTATTGATAGGGTCCCTCTTGCTAAGGTATCAAAATGAGGTTCGATAGAGCTATAGCTTGTTAGTAGTCATATATTCAAGGTACATTATTTTTCACGACTCCTTATCTTTCATAGTATAAAATTGACATCACTGTATAGAACCATCTTTGCAAAACCAAACAATCTAAATGCCGATAACCTCCTTGTTATATAGTTTCCTTTCAACAACATTTTAATACCCAATTTCCTCCATTTCTTCTCAAAATCCCTGTTTGAATGTCCAAAATCATTTGAATACTTGACCCAATACATTTAAACAATTAATCACTTCTATCTTTATGAGTAAAATGTTCTTTATATATTCCATTTATTATGAGCAGTCTGAATCTATAGGACTATTGTATTTGTAGATTAGGCCGCATAAAATATCATCTTGTTTTCTATTCAAGATTATTAATGCCTTCTTTTATGTGAGTATAAATAACATATTAGTTAAAGTTGACAGTAGTAATGCAGTTGTCCGACATTTAAAGGAAACGTAAAATAAAAATGAAATTGATCTTTTTATAGATATTGTAAATTTCGAAACAAAGAGTCCTCATTTTCGTGAGTCGTTACAACTGATAACAATATGAGAGTTTTCAACATGCAAGGGAATATATAATTCCAAAAATAGTGGATGACATATACTCTTTTTGTTCCGAAAGTACAATAAAATTGTCATGGAAGAGTTTACGAGGGAGGTGTTGTGGGTAGTAAATAACAGATATACCATAACAGACTATTTGTAGTCGCAACACTCTTTATGTTTCTGAGGTCCTTATTAATTTCATCACTGTCAAGGGATAAATTATATAATCACACAAGTGGACTTCAGAAGAGTATATTCTATGAATCTAAGGATTTTGAGGACGGAATTAATGACCACTGAACATATGGCATGACTATATAATTTAGTAAATGATATAATATGCTACGTACAGAAAATGGTATCCAGATTGTTCAACATACGCAAAAATAGAGAATAGATAAATCTCTTGAGTTCACATAACCCCTATACACAAAACCTTTAGCTATATCCCATTAATTTGTACTGCCATTGACTAATAAATCACATCTCTAGTGATGTGGAATAAAGCCTTTCAGTTTGCTTTTTTATTGCCTCAATTGAGGTTTGTAGATTTAATTTCATTTCAAGGAGTGGTGCATTCAAAGGTTCCTACTGGTTGGTAGTATGCACCCCATGATCTGTCAATTGAATTTTTTTCTAAAAGAAGAATGAAAACCTACTTTATGCTTCTCAAAAGAAGGGAATTGGTAGAATTCTCATTGTAAAGAGTACTAGTCGTTTCTTCGAATAGCCAAAATGCTTTTAAGATTTATTATTCTGGGTATTCCACCATTTTGTAAAATGGTTATAGTTGGGCCTTATTTTAGTGCTGTAATTAGTTTTGGGAGTCTTCATTTTGCTCTGTGTATTGTTTTATGTTAATATTTGTATATTACACAGTAATTCTTTTAAGTCATTCAAAGTATTGGGTTTGGATTCCTCTTTCTACGTTTGGTGCAGGATAAAGTTGGTTGACTGAATTATATGGAGCTCAATTTCATATCAGATTTTGCCTTGTAATCTCTTATTTCTTTTATTAACACAATTTGTTCAATGATTTCGACCATTTTTTTAAAATAAAAATTTATTATCTTATCAGTTGTTCTTTTCTTATAGACGTTACAGTTCAATTAAAAAAAATTAATTGTCGGTAATAATAAGTATATATAAAAATTTATAATAAAAAAGTTTATTTTATTTTTCAAATAAATCAAAATTTTATTACATTTGATTCTTGTATATAGGGTCACTTTCCATTTTGCATATGTTAATAACATTTGTAAGAGAAAATTAATAGTTTAATT
Source organism: Thuja plicata (assembly GCA_018584345.1). Taxonomy (NCBI): domain Eukaryota; kingdom Viridiplantae; phylum Streptophyta; class Pinopsida; order Cupressales; family Cupressaceae; genus Thuja; species Thuja plicata. The sequence continues at coordinate 1,528,999 of MU225126.1, forward strand.
TTAGAGTCCTAATCATTCAACCCACATTTTTTACGAATGAAATTTTGTCTTCCTACATGGATCATTACTCCATTGCTTGCTATTTACCTAACTTGAAATTAAATTCTTTAACTTCAATGTACATCTTATGTTTAATAGTTCTATGGAGAATTTTATAGTTGATATTATAAAAGATAAATTTCAAAGTTATAAATTATTTGATAATTTTAATATCATAAATATAAATATATAT
>MU225126.1:1544004-1554493 GCA_018584345.1 Thuja plicata
GAACTTATTCATTCTGATCTATGTGGGCCCATGTCAACACCCTCCCTAACAGGATCTCTATACTACATAATATTCATTGATGATTTCTCCCGAAAAACTTGGATATACTTTTTGAAGCTAAAAGAATTGATTGAAGTACTATCTAAGTTTAAATAATTCAAAGTTTTAGTAGAAAATAAAACAAGGAAGAAAATAAAAATACTAAGATCAGATAATGGGGGTGAATACACAGTTGAAATATTTAAAGAATTCTGCAATTCTATTGGGATTAAGAGGGACTATAATGTGCCATATAATCCTCAATATAATGGAGTAGCAGAAAGAAAGAACACAAGGATAATAGAAGAAGCTAAAGCCATGGCGCATGACCAAAACATCCATGTCTCATTTTGGGTAGAAGCTTCTAATACTGAGGCATATATACAAAACATATGTCCACACTCTAGTCTAAAAGATATAACTCTTGAAGAAGCTTTCACTTGAAACAAAATAGACTTAAGTCATCTCAAAATATTTGGATACCCAGTTTATATTCATGTTCAAAAATAAAAGAGGATCAAACTAGAACCATCTCAAAAAGAAGTATTCTAGTTGACTATAGTGAAAACTGCAAAGGATATCACATATACATTCTAGGATAAAGGTCAGTTGAAATAAGCAGAGATATAAAATTTGATGAAATCATTACATGCAGAGATTCTGAAGATAATCAAAACATAGAATCATAAGAAGAACCCTCTACTGAAATGGAGAGGGAGAATATCTTAGAAGAACTTGAACCTCCAAATCTAAATGATGAAGATGTCTATAACAAGAAAAGACCACTATGGGCAAGGAAAATGTTTGAAGAAAACAATGTGGAACTAGATGAAATGTTCAAAGAAAATAAAAGAACTAGAACATAAAAAATGTTATGAAACATTGTTAATAGAGCTTAGAAATCAAGAACCAACTGATGCTAAGGAATTCTTAGCAAGTCAAGTCTAGAAAGGTTCCATGATTGAAGAGTATCAATCCATACTAAAAAATAATGTTTGGAATGTAGTACCTAGACCTAAAGGCAAATCAGTTGTTTCTTCTAAATGGTTGTTCAAAATAAAATATGCACCTGATGGAAGCATTAAAAAATATAAGGCTCAGTTTGTTGCAAGGGGATTCTCCTAGAACGTTGGAATTGACTACAAAGAAACATTTGCACCAGTAGCCAGATATACTTCAGTATTAACCATCCTTGCAATTGCAGCTTCTAAAGGATGGCAAATACATCAGATGGATGTCAAGATAGCCTTCCTAAATGGTTCAATAGAAGAAGTATATATAGAAAAACCATAGGGGTTCACTACACATGATAGATAACATTATGTCTGCAAACTTAAAAGGGCTCTCTATGGACTAAAAAAATCTCCTAGAGCTTGGTATGCAAGAATAGATAGCTATTTAACTAAACTAGAATGCTCCAAGATTGAGGCAGATCCTAACATTAATTTCTAAATTTCTAAATCTGATATGATCATATTGGTTCTTTATGCTGATGATCTTTTGATAATAGGTGAAGATCATCTTATTTCTAAATGCAAACAAGACCTTATTGCTGAATTTGATATGAAGGACTTGGGTCTTCTACACTATTTTCTAGGGTTTGAGGTAAGTCAAAAGGAAAACTACATCTTTCTTAATCAAGAAAAATACACCACTGATATCTTAACTAGATTTGGAATGATGGATTTTAAACCTTTAGCAAGTCCTAAGGAAACAAACTTAATCAAACTTAAAATGGAAGTAGAAGGTTTAGAAAATGCAGATCCTACAATATATAGACATATAGTTGGCTCTCTCATGTATCTTGTTAAAACTTGTCCTGGTATTTGTTATGTAACTAATGTATTAATTCACTTTATGTGTGAACCTAAAAGGATAAATTTAATGGTTCTAAAACATATCTTAAGATATTTACGATGAACTATTGGACTTGGACTAAAATATGCAATTTTTGAGATTCATCTACACGAATATACAGACTTTGATTGGTCCAAAAGTCCTACTGATCATAAAATTAATATTGGATGTTGTTTTAGTCTTGGGTCAGCCATGGTTTCTTGGTTAAGGAGGAAACAATCAACAGTTTCTGAAAGAACAACTAAAGAAGAATACATGGCATCCGCCATGGGAGCACGGGAAGTAGTATGGTTAAGGAAATTACCATTTTGGTTATTTGGATAACTCTTGAAATCCACTATTATCCATTGTGATAATCAAAGTTGTATCAAATTATCAGTAAATCATGTCTTTCATAACTGATCTAAACACATTGAGATTCCATATCATTATATAAGAGATATAGTAGATCGGAACATCATTAAATTGATGTATATTAACACTGAAGAATAGAATGCTGACATATTTACCAAGCCCCTTGCAAGAGTGAAGATAGAATACTTCAGGAGAAAACTTGGTATGATTAAATATAAATGAGAAAATTAGAACTAAGTTCTATTATTATGTGTAATTTATTCATGAATAAATAAATAAAATATTGCAATATATAACTTGATGTTTTGAGAAGGTGACAATCTTCTATGTGTTAAGGTTACTATTTCAAGGTGACAATCTTGTTAATAGTTAACCAAGTGTCAAGAATGAATTTATCAAAGTTAATGATCCAGATTGCACCGGATATCTTGAACACTATGATATTACTTGTTGTGTAATAACCATATCATGGCTAGACAATATTAAGTTGTTAGTTTCAAATTGTCATGATGTGTTCCAGACTATGTTCATGGCTAGACAACGTTAAGTTGTTGGTTTCAAATTGTCATGATTTGTTCCAGCCTATATCAAATATTATGTTCATGGCTTGACAACATTGAGTTGTTGGTTTTAAATTGTCATGACTGAGAGTTTGACTTAAATCTTCTTTACAAAGAGGGAATGTTGAAATATAGTTTCAATCAGATTTAATGTATGATAGAATTAAAATTAAATATAATTGTATCAGTTATGTAATGCTCCACATTAGCATTACAGTTAGATTATAATCTGGACTGTAATGTTAATACATATCACTCTTAATAGTTAATTATTTTTATTGTTCTAGAAACTCCTCCTATGTAGATCGATCTTGTCTAGAGATGATCAGTTAAGAGATGTTAAGTAAAATAATCATATTAGTTAGTAATTAATGGACATCATGAAGAGTCATGATCCTCCAAGTTGCTAACCCTTTGACTAATATATATGCTTGATTGGAATGTGGAATCAATCAATCACAAAGGCCATTGCATTCCTCAGTCCATCAACAAGAGAATATTATTCACTTACCTATTCATCGTATATTCCTAACAATCTAATATGTCAGTACTGCTCAAAAGAAAATCTATAATCATAACTTTATAAACTTTAGACACTTTGAAATCAAAGAGACATTGATTAGTCACAAATTAAAGATGTTCATTTCAGCTCCAACTTGAAATAATATTCTACATATCATTTTACAAGATTTTATTATTATTTTAAATTAACAATCAACTGTTATGCTCAAACAACCAATTTGAAAGTTTTAATACCTTGAATTTGAATATAAAATAATAATGGATATTATATAGTTCAATAATTTCTTTTTTAGATTATGATCTTGTGCATTTCTTGTCTGTTCACCAGGAAATAAAATTTCATATGTATACCTTTATTAACATTTTGTCCACCAGCTCCTCCACTTCTTTCAAAACCCACTGTCACATGTTCTATATGATATACACAATGTACAATATTTTAGCTTCCTAAGCATTGAGAATAATGAAATATATACATATACAATATGCTCAATGTGAAAGGGTAATACATAGACCACTATTGACAAGATATTCTTCAACAAAAAGAGGTCAAGGATAGATGCAATGTTGTCCCATCAGAGATTGCTGGAACCCAATGCAGATTGATTAGATCCTAAAAGGAAATGTGTGCAGAATACAATGTAAGCTTCTACAAAGAACCCAAGACAATAAAGCATAAACTAGTAAGGAATTACGATTAAAATCCAAGAGAAAAAAAGGAAAAATATAGTTACAACAATACAAATCATGAATTGAAAAAAAAATTCTTTGGTATATGCATATTAATTGTTAGCACTCGAAGTAGTACATCGTTGCTCCCACAATTAAGGTGGAACGCCATTAAAATTAAGGCATGAACAATCTAGGAAGCTCCCACAATTAAGGTGTGACTATGTAATATCCTCAATCTACGACTACCACTTTCCTTAGCAAAACATCCTTGTTTCTGTACCTAATACACTTTTCTACCACTATTGTTTCTATACAAAAACACTTACCAGTGCTAATTGTTACTGTCAGATGGACATGCAGCTAATTGTTTGATGGTATAGTCAGCGGATTAAGGGTTGTAACCCTCTATCATGTAAGGGAACTCCCACCCCTGTGACCACTGTACTTTGGTGGGAGATGCCTTAGTGTATTCCTTGTATTATATATGGTTTTGGATATAGGGAAGGGCCCCAAATGATGAGGGAGCAATGACAAGCCTGGTGAAGACCCAGTGAAAGGGTGCACTTGTTAAGCACAAATGGTGGTTGGAAGATACCTAATGAAGAGATGGGGTATGTGATGGTTAAATATGTCTATATGGATGTAGGGGAAGGTCTTCAAACTAGGGTCGAGGTTGTGAGTTGCAGGTAAGGGTAGTTTCTACAAAGCCCTAGGTTATTAACCCAAAAGGTGAGGGTTTATCAAATGGGATTGTGGATGTGTGAGTAAGACCAAACAAATATGAAAAGTAGTGGTCTTTTATCCTTTGTCAAGACTGTTTAGGGTCATGGAGACCTAGAAGTAAGTGGGTGATATGGTTTCTATGTTAGGAGAGGGCTAATTAGGCCTAGAAGAAGAGCATTTAGCGATGGAAGTGTTCACCACTCAAATGATGAAGGACTAGGATTAACATGGGTTTAGTAATAAATTTGAAAAGGGTATTTTAAAAGGTAGGTAATTCACCAATGTTTTTGGGGACCTTTTATGAAAATGTCAGAATACTATGTTTGAAGGGCTACAACATGGGCCTAGAAGGGTTACAAGAGAGGAATGTTGGGAGTTGAATAGACTAGAGAGATTGGGGTGTTGAAACATGGTGAATAGACCATGATGAGATGATATATGGTGTTGGGAACAAGGTGAGAGGTCTAGTTGTATATTTGGCATTGTGGAGGCACTAGGTATACTAGGTGGCCTAGGATGGTGTTGGTGCTTAGAGAGATTGGAATAAGGAAAAGTGATAGTGAACTCATGAGCATGGTTGTGGGAGTGATTTAAAATGTTAGGGTACTCTACTTTACCCTTGAGTGAGGCTAACTCCTTGAGTGGATTCCAAGTTGCTTGTATAGTTCTCTTTAGTTTGTTTTTCATATCATACCTGTCATACCAACTCTACTATCATGCTAAGGCATTTCTAATGAAGCTTGAAGATCATGATTAATAATATAAGAAGGCTCCTTTTTTAGAATCTTTTTACTCTGTTCTACGTTAGAATCACCCCCTCCTAAAGAAGAGGACATGTTGTTACTAATTGTAAGCTCGGGATTCTAAAATGAAATTACCTCTCATAGACATAAAGTTTTCAAGGAAAGAGATATCCATGGTTCTTAAGAACATCAAGCTTACCTGAACAAATGGGTATGCTAGTGATGCTTTGAAGCACAGGATCCTTCAATGGAGTGTCAAAATAAAAACCAGTCAAAATAATAACTTAACCAATTAGAATGAAAGAAATGGTCTATTATGATAGAATGTGGAACAAAACTATGCATCAACAAGTGGCACACTCTTGTGCTAAATTAAACTCATGACCTGATTTTGACTCAATCTCTCCAAGATAACTAATAAGTCAATATTTATATAAATATATTTTAGTCTTAGAAAAATGTATTTAATGTGAGGAAATGGGATTCCAAAGGAACTGATTTAACACTTCAAGAAGAGAATACTAACACAAATGTGATCTACATGGATATTTTTTGCAAACTTGGGAAGATATTCACTAATATACACCATGATATGGTATACCATATATCCCTCCACTATAGAACCCTCAGGACGTGCTCTTTTTCGAACAAAGCCCTTCATAAATTTCAAGTGCCTCTCAACCATCCATATTGACCTAGTTTGTATAGATCCAAACAATTCAATCTCCTCAACTTGATGTATGAGGTAGTGTTATTGAGCATTGACAAAAGTTGGAGGTAGACACTTTTTCATTTCACACATAAGCTGGGGAATTTTTCTCTTCCAATATTTTATATCTTTTTTTCTCAATTTCTTTAGAGGAAAACCACCTAAAAGAGATTCAACTCACAAGAACATATAAACAAGATTTTAGAAAAAAGTATACAATAAATTACATAAAAAGTAAAGAAAGTCATAAATATAGTATCTATACAACAAGTATAAGAAATAACACTTCTAATCTCGTGTATTTTCCAAGATTGTATATATCTTGTTTAACACTATTGTCAAACTAGTGTGGGAGGGATAGAGGTAGGACATACTACAATAATTAAAAAATGATCTTTTCAATATATTGTAAAATAATACAATAAAAAGTACATGCAATTTTACAAATATATTGTAAATAGAGAACATGAATTACCTTGAGTAAGGTATGCCAATCATGTGTTTTCAACTCTGGCCCAAAATCACCTTTCTTTGATACAAGACTGCTTATATTTAGAGCAAATCCTGTTGGAAATTTTGTTTTTTTTATGGCTTCTTTTAATGCATCACTTTGTTGCTCAGTTAATAACCAAGAAAGGGCACTCATATTTATGCAGTCTCCATTGCTATTTGATTCAATGAAATTTTTCAGTGCGTGATTGGATTCATGAATGTCATTACAAATTTTGGCAATTTTTTCTTTGTGACGCCTTCCATCCAATATTTTCCATAGTGTCTTTGTTACATTCTTTCCAATGTGCATAGCATCAAAAAAATGCACAATTGGGAGATTCTTGTAGCACGACAACCTACAAAAATGACTAGGATAACTTTTTATTCCTCTAGGAAGTTGGTCATTGATGCCTTGATGACCTTCACAAGCATTAATTACATCATTATTAAATAAAAGACAATATCAAAATATAAATTTCAAACAAAAATCATTAGATGGAATGACATTACCTTGGTGATTTAGTCTATTGTATTTAAACTTCCATAGATGGGATGTTATTCTTTGTGGCCTTGATGTTTTATCTTCTTTCCCATTAAAAAGATGTTTTTCAATAATTTGATACTTATGATTATTTTGGAGAAAGTGCCTAAACTCATCGAACACCTCCTTTCCTAAAATTCTTGAATGATGAGATTTCATCTTCGGACCACAAACTAGACATGCAAATTTACCCTTTGTCTAAAGACCTAAAAGATACTGTACAATTGGATCATTTACAATTATCATGCACAACTTAAACATATAGAAATAATGTGTAAGCACTATGACATACCAAAAATATGTGACCTTAACAATATATAAAATATCACAAAAATGAGTTAGCACAGGGCATCATGTATTGTTCATACACCCATTGCATGTAATTGAAATTGTGTTTGTCCTATTTGTCTAGAGCTGTCATACATAGTGAATTCATTCCATAACTTCAACAACTCTTCAATAAAAGGGCTCAATATACACGTTCATATCTTTAACTTGGTACTTACCTAGTTGAACGAACAAAAACATTACATAATTATTATGACCATTTTGATGCGGTGTTTATAAATTAATTTAGATAACTATTAAATAAAAATACCTGGTACAATCATTTACAACATTATGTGCTTCCTATTTATGGATATCCAAGGAGGAATGTTATTGTTAATAACAAAAATAGGCCACAATGAGTAAACATATCTCATATCTCCAAATGGAATGACACCGTCCGATGCCAATGAAAGCTTGAGATTACGAGGTTCTTCTTTAAAGCATCACCATGTTTTTTTTATGTCTTTAAATGTAGAACCAACCATAGGCATTCACATAATGTCATCTTGACTTCTACTGCATGCATGATAATCTATAAATTTTCCCCAGCTAGTGCACTTGAATAATCGTTGAAGATGTGGAATAATGGGATTGTACCGAAGAACCTTGTGATGCACCCTTTTTGTTATTTGATTTGACGGATGTCTAATAATATGACAATCAAGGAATTCTGTTGATAATTCATGTTTTTTATTATCTAGAATTTGATCATTGGGATATGCATGTTGATGAGCCTCCCAAAAGGCCATCTTTTCCATGTGATTACTTTCCTTTTTCAGCATTTTGTTTTCAGAAGAAAAAGAATTTAAACTTATGGTTTATATATATATTTATATGGAAGGACATAAGTAGATAAAATGGATGGTGAAAACATAATTTATTTTGCTTAAAGATAATTGATAGAATTTGTAGGATTTAAAGTGATTGCATGTTGACTGGATAGTCCTTTTCGTTATGCTATGTTTGCAGGTAGTTTCCTTCCTGTAGCCGAATGCTGTGCAAGAATATTGAATGAAATCCACACTTATTTCTTAGTATTAAATAATAAAATATATTTTTTAGTTGGAATTTATGTGTACTAACCATTTTGTAGGAGTCAAGTTTGGCACATTCAAGAATTCTAGCATGGTGTTGATAGGGTCAACGACAACTGTTACCTTCAGAAGCGCAAGCATAAAACAGGGAATTCAGTAAGCGGTTAGAGATCAGCGTGTCACAGAACTCTCATGGAGGAACAAGTCAATATAGTTCTTGAGAAGACATCGCACGTAGATATAGAACCACTACATCCTACATTTTGGGAAGAACTTGAAGACCTACTTTTTCTGTTCAAGATTTCTGTTATGTGCATGATGTATCCATTAGTGATCCTCATTAATGGAGTTATACTAGATTTAGGTTGTAGTGTAGTTCCTCCTTAAATAAGTGGATTTCTATAGTTCCACAGGAGAGTAGAGGAAGAAAGGAATTAATTGATGTAATTTCTGAACTAGAGTTGGATATTGTAGCACTGTTTATTTTCCAAGCACATTTCCTCTATGAATGAATAGAATGCAGAATTTGAGTTTCAGTCTCTTATCATAATTGCATTTCTATTCACTCATCCAAGGGGGCCCACTTGGTGAGTGAATCTTTTTATTAGATTAGAATTTATTTCTTTTCTCATTAGGTAGAAAATAGAACTTTGTTGTTCCTGCAGCCACTAGTAGCAGAACTAGTGTACTGTTCCTGCAACATAGGCGAGAAGAGTAACCCCTGTTCATAATTACTATTTTCTTAGCATAATTGCATTCAATTGAGATAGTGTAGATTCCTGAAGCATAACATATTTTTATTCCATAGGTTTAGCCATGAGAATGAAGGAAGTTTGAAGCATATACTTTGCGAACACCATTCCAAGTTTACGTCACTGGTTGATAACTAAATGAGACTAAATAATCTTCTTAGCAGCCATTTAGGGTGTCGAATCCTAAAATAGCAGTCCAATGCTATGTGTTTCTAAGGCAATTGTTTGGCAAAGCACATTTATTGTTTGATACTTCATTCCAATTTGATTCATAATGGTAGATAATTATCGGTACGAACGAGGGAGAATGTTTGATGGTGGTAACAAAAACTCACCTATCAACCTACAACAACATATATGAATTGTTAATATAATGAATAGTAATTGTACCCTAACATTGAAGATGACAAAAATGCCATACCTTTGCATACCTGACATTGCTACATTGGATAAACCATTTATAACCTTCAAGTTCACCAACAACACTATAGTGGAGAGAAGAGTTGTTTGGGAGCCTTGGTATAGGGGCTCGTATGCCTTCTTAAGTATAGGTATATCAAGACCATCTTCATCATCATTATCAGATGCGCTAGTACCATCATCACGATCATCTTGATCAGCTAAGCCAATACCATCTTCTTTAATCATGTCCTCTAGCACATTATCAGCTACACCAATACCATCATCTTCAATTGTGTTCTCTTCCACAGGATCATCTTCTTCCATGGGAGTTTTATCCCCGGCCTGGATATTCACACCTACATGTTCCTCCAAGTTGAAATCCACATTCACCAATTAACAAAAATTGTACCCCCCTTCAACGTGACCATGTTGCCTATAATGACTCTGGGCTATTATGATTAGAATTCTTTGATTCTTTAAGCCCTTACACTTTTTTCAAGGACAATTACATTTATCAACTTTTCTTTGGAACTTAGACCACAATCTAGCAATTGTCTCATTATTTTTTTATGGGTTCATATTGCCAAGTGTGTACTTTATTTACAAGCAATTATTTGGGCTATAAATATAAAAATGTAAACATGCAAGCATTAGTAGTATCTTGTATATAATCAAAAATAATAAAATATTACAAGATTATTCCAATTGATGGATCTGAAACTGGAAATTCTACAAACCTATTTTATATTAACTAAACAA
>MU225126.1:1558886-1570248 GCA_018584345.1 Thuja plicata
TATCATGTGTAGAAGAGTCACTGGTTGAGACCAATGTTTCTGCAGGGATTGGGAAGGACACTTCAAGTAAGACTCCAGGCTCAATAAGAGATTTACAACTTTCATTTGAAGAGAAAGAAGCCTCAATATTTTGTGAATCTAACAAATCAAGTCAAATGGTTCAAATTCCATAAGTTAAAGTGGAAGATACCTTGAATTCACATGAAACTCATAAATTAGATCTAGTACTTCAGATTCCAGAAGATACAACATTATAATCAGTGTCAACCATTGACGTTGTTGCAGAGGTAGATCAAGATGAATCTCCATATATGTATACTGAGAACAAAAATTTAGACGGGGTGATCAACACTGAGCCTACACTTGTGGCATAGACAGAAACTACTACTCTAAATGTGAAAACCTCATCTATAGATATCAGAGTACATGCAACACAAGTTGCTGTAGGAATTGAAGAAGAAACTACGACTGAGACTTCATAATTGATGGGAAATATACAGCCTTTGTTTGTAAAGAAAGAAATCTCACACTCATATGACAATGATAAATCCAATGATGCAATTCCAATTCTAGAAGTGGAAGCAATAGAAGTAGTTTCAGTCATTGAAATGTGTGCCATGACTCATGAGAAAATTTCTGCTATTATAGAAATCAAGAATGATGATACATTGGAATTGATTGATGATTTACTAGTGTTTATATCAAAAAATTTTGCAACCTTGCTAAAGAATTGGTTCCTTAAGAAAGATTCATGCTAACAAGGGTTTCATCCTTCAAAGGGGATTCACTGATCTGAACTAAGTAAATGTCAATGTAATCTAAGTGCTAAATAATTTAGAGGCTGGTCTACTAGAAAATACAAAAGTAGAGGAGAAATGGTGTTCACCTTTCAATCATGGGAAAAGATATTCTTGGCTTGTCTTCTACTTTATTTTCTAAACAATAATTTCCAGAACTACATTTATAGTCAAGAATTATGTAACAAACAATCAAGATTCTAATTGGTATTAGTAAATAAAACATTACCCTCTTCTAGCTCTTTCCTATTACCAGTAAGATTCATAACCCATTATTTGTTACCCATTTAAAAAGTTGGTGAGAGGAATTGGAAGATAGTGAATTATGGCTGGCTGATGCTGTTTGTTCTTTACAACAAGCATGCCCTAAATATTCAATGTAATATATCATTCCAAAATAATGTAGTTGATTGACAAAAAAAATCATTTTCAAGCATTGTGCATACTAATTCCTCTATGCAAGAATTTTTTTAAATAAAATTTATTCTTACACATATCAATATTTCAATAAGATTACGAATGTATATTTGAATAACAAGAAGTAGAGAATCAAAATTTCCATTACAACTTACTGCAACAATCAAGGCTTTCTTTTCTCTGTATTTGACTTTGCATGAAAAGGTGGATACCCGACATTTGAAAGTAAAATTAAACATACCAAAGTTACAAATAACATTGTTTCAATAATAATTCACTCCAGTCAAGTGGGCAAGAATAGAATTGCTCACAAAATTAGCAAACACATATTTTTATGTTGTTCTCCTAAAATTCTCAAATAATTTTTTAAGTTCACTCATGAGTGTTCTCATTAAGGCCAATACTTTGGAATTATGATGGAAAAAATATCCATAGTTAAGCCATTGTCAAATGCTTTGTGGAAAAATACCCTAGAGTTCATAAGCTGAGACAAATGATAATTTACTCAAGATAAAAATATCCCTCTTTCAATCAAAAATGCATTTCCATAAAGTACACAAGAAAAGGATTTCTCATACAATATGAAAACAAGGTCTTTTTAATTGTTTTTGGTAAATTTTGAATTTTACTCATTATGATTTTAATTAAAGGTCAAAAATTGACCTCCTTGATCAGTGAGGCTTCACAAACCATCCACTAATGTCTACAAGGTTGCAACTTTAGAATCTTCACTAACCTCAATGTTAAATTGTCTTCATGTCATTGTTTTGTGGGTCATCTATTGCTTGACTTGTAACTGCCACCAAGGTGCAAAGTAAATCTCAGATTTCAACACTTAACTTTTAACACTTCACCCCACCAACCTACAAGGGTTGATATGTTAATAAGTTAGCTCTTGACGTAGGAGCATAGGGAGATCCAAAAGTCAAGGAAATTCAATAGAGTGGCCACATAAAAAAAATTACCCCACCAACCCATGGGACTTACTACATTCTTTAATAAAGATTGTGGGAGTGCGAGGGGACATTATAAATTAAGACCAATAAATGAGCATGTGTAGCCATTGCTCAGCTAGGGTGATAGGAGAAATAAAATTAAAGCCTAAGAAGGAAACATAACTTAGGGGATAAGAGAGTTGATCAGGAAAATAAAAAGATTCAAGGCATATAGCCGGTTAGACAATGAAAAAATGACCCAAGTGATGAATTATGAGATTTGTGACTAGGAAAACATGTCAATTCAATAATAGAATATTCAGGCACATGGATACTAATATTTAAGGCTTTTCACTAAATTTAAAGTCAAAACACAAACCCTAAACCTGAAATTTGCAGTCCCAATTGTCCATTGTTTCTCTTTTTATATAATAAAAAACATGAGAATAAAGATTGATTGAAAGTACTCCCGCAAAGGGTGAACATTTGAACAAGACGTATAAGAGAGAAATATGTAAAGATCTTGACACTAGAGGTACTTTATGATGTATGATTTGCAAGCACCGTGGTTTTATAAGGAAATTATTCCATAAATATTTGAATCATTAAACACATATTACACATTGCACTCTAGACTAACGATTGACATGTGGCAAGAAGATATTTGTCTACACTTCTAAATTAACTATTGATGCTTATTTTAATTTAAAATCTATGCGCTTTTAAATATCTATAAATTTGGATTAAAAAAATTAAGTTAGACTAGTGGGATCCATTGATACTAGTATATTAGATTTGTCCATGGATGACATGTCACAATAATTCTATCCACCTTAGCAGTTAGATCAATGGTTGATGATTATTTTCTAATTCACAAATAATTCTTTCACTAATCCTCAAATACCAAAAGAAAAACATAATGGTTTACTTTTAGTCTATTAGAACTGTGGTACTAATGACACTGCCTATAACAAAGATATCTACAATCTGTATATATCCAACTTCAAAACTTATTGATCTTGACAAATTCACTACAATAGATAGTCAAGTGAATTAACTTCATCAATATATAGCCATTAAAAATCAGTAGACTAGCCTGATTGTAATTAAGTTAGACCACACAAATACTAGACCTACCACTCAACATGATAAAACATAATGTAGATTGACCAACCATGCTTAATAGTCTTTGATCCATGGAACACATCCAAAATCTATGAATCTTTCATCAAATAAAGATGCATGACCATGGGATCCACTTAAACCTATCAACATTCCACCTTAATGGAAAACATGGAAAAAGGTAAAACATGTTGAATAATAATAACCACTAAAGTATGAACACCCTTCCTTAAATAACATGTGTGGCGAAAGAAAAGAAAGGGAGATAATGAAATTTTGTTAAAGTGGTGTAAGAGGTGCAAAAATTTGATTCGTTCAACTCCCAACCACAAAAACAAAAACTTAGTGTAGAAGGACAAAAACTAGAAAAATGGTATCAAAACATTACCCAATACTATAAGTAAAAAAGTTAAGGCATAGATATTGATAAGTGGAAAATTCAATCTTTGATGAATAACAAGGACTACTATTAACCAATAACATCACCACTCTACTCAACACATGATCTTCTTGTTTTGGTATTCCCATGCCTTGAATCAGGCGAGATCAGATTTAGTAAATGGTAAGATCAAAAATGAATCTTTCATACTTAGTTTCTCATTCAAGGCCATCTTTAATTGCATGTTCAGACATCCAAATTTCTAGGCAATCTACAAATGTCATAGCGAATGGCATCTATCCAACTTCTATTTGACATCTCTATAATTTGATTCCTGAGTTAACAAGTTTTTTTCGGTTGTAATGGGCTTGAAATGACTACCATCTTTAAAAGTTTGTCAGTGGTCAGATTATATGTTTGATTTTTTCACAACAACTCAGTCATATCCAATCCTCAGACTTCCAATAGTAAAATCAAACTATAAATATCCAAGATAAAGACTACATATATCTAACATATCTATGATAATCTGAATGTTTTGACATGAAAACTTACCCACATAAAATGCTAACTGACACATTCAATAGTTTGAATGTTCATTCAACTAGTCAAATGTTTTGGTTTCATCAGACACCAAATCAAGCATCTAACAAGCATTAGATTCCATATATTCAGAAAAACTATCAGCCAGATTGAAAAGTTTGAATTTTTACAACACCTCAATCATACCCACTAATTGCATGTTCAGATTTTTAAGAGAATGACATATATCTAACTTCTCTCTGCTACTTGCCAACATTGTATGTTGATTTACCTTCAAAATTGCTTAGATCATGGATTCTTATATTTAGAGAAGTAGGAACCTCCCAAAAGGTGATTGTTTAATTAAAACATAGGGTTTCAAGGTAAATTCTATCAACAAATGGGCTTTCCTTATACAAATATATAAGGGCTGGAGGCAACATGTGAATGATTTTTGGGGTGGGTGAGTCATGATTTATTTGGATTTTCTATGCATCATGTCTTGGCTACTTTACCCTTTGTTACTATTCATCATGATAGTCACTAGTCATTGGAATGTAAATTTATTTATAAGCTCAATCAGAGTGCATGATACATCGTAGGGTTGCATATGTGAAAGTAGGTCTGAAACAAAATGCAATCAGGTTTCATGCTCTGATTGGATATGAAATTTCATGTAACAAACATGCAATGGATACGCAAAAGTCTGATATGCAAAGGGGACTAAAAGTTCCAACAATAAAATATGAAATCAATTTGATCAGGAGAAAATATTTCTTCATCTAAAATTACATGTTATAGTAGATGAATTCGGGACAGAAAGTCCCAATGGCATTTACTAATGTATGCAATGAGTTTCAAGACTCCCATTTCAAAGCAAATGTGTGCAGTACTCTCTATATTTTGTAACAAGTACCATCAGGAATACATTTACCACTTTTTTTTAACAAAAGGGACTTAGATGAAAGTATGATCGAAACCATGATTGGATATAATCACACATTGAAAACCCCAATTATATAAATGCATATCAAACAAAAACTTTAGATTTATCATTTATTTGACATTTATGGGAAGGGCTCTGGTTATGAAAACAAACGCACAATACAATGGACCAATTTCACAGGCCATAAATTGTGACATGACAAAAAGAGGATAAAGTTAAAGTGTGTTTTGTCCAAGGCCGCCAAAGATATAAATGATACATGGAAAAGGTAAAAACAAAGAAGAAAAAGGATTAATATGAGAAAAACATCACTAATCACAGAGAAAAGGAACAAATCAAAATCCATAAAAAACTCAAACAAAACTAAGAAAAAATGCAATACAAATAAAAACCATACCTAATTCGAAGACTAATAATACAAAGAAAAGCCATACCTATTTTCCAACCTCCAAAATGACTTGAAATTTCTTGCTGAAACCTTCCTCCCACCCGCGCCTAAAAAAAAATGAAAAATGAAGTGATTTCATTCAATTTTGTTTTATTTTTTTTTTATATCCCGATTTGGTCAAAGTTTCCACAATAAATTTACTGGCATCAAAATTTAGACCAAATCGAGACATAAACAAAAAAAAAGGGAACATCACAAGCCAAAATGGCCTATGGTCGAAAATAAAGGTCAAAATTTGACCTCAAATGTATTAGTGGTTTAATAAGGAGTATGATTCACTGAAAGAAGATGAAGCTAACTATTGATCAATGGTTGGAGGATAGTTGTACCTAACTACTATTCAATAAGATGTCAAGTACGCAATATGTTTGGCAGCCAAATTTCAACAAGAATCAAAAGAGTCACATGGTATGGTGGTAAAGAGAATTTTCAGATACTTGAAGGAAAAAAAAAAGATGTGAGATTATGGTATAAGAGAGAATCAAAATTTTCATTAATGGAATATACAAATGTAAATTGGGTAGGTTATTTGGAAAAGAAAAGGAGTACCAGTGGTAGATCCTTCTTTATTTATCCCAATTAGTTAATTGGTCAAGCAAGAAGCATGATTCTATAACATTATCTACTTCTTAATCAGAGCATATTGGAGTGTCCACATGTTTTACTTAGGTATTATGGATGAAGATGACCTTGAAGGATGTAACCATTAATTTTGATGAATAAATTCCTATCATGTGTGATAATACAAATATTATAATTATGTCAAAGAATCCAGTAATACTTTGCAAAATAAATCATATTTACATCATATATCACTTTATCATAGAGAAGAATGATGAAGGTGTAATTAAGATTGAGTATGTTCCCACAAAGAAACATATTCACCAAACCTTTGTGCAAGGATTATTTTGATTATCTCAAGGGAAAGGTGGTTGTTTTTCCCCTTTCTAGTATTCACTAGATGCACTGATGTGTGTGCATTGGTCCAGTGGTTTTCATTTCTATCTTACTATATTAGTTCCTCAAGGATTCATTTTAGTGGGAAGAGTATTTTAGCAAGTAGGATCTTGTTGCACCCTTTATCATTGTTGTCAAACGGGGAGAAAGTTGGAGAATGGTTGAAGTTTCTATGTTTTTTTATTGATGAATGTTGTCATTAATGATAAAGGAGATATTATTAGAATGTGAGGCTCTTTTTATCCATGTTTTTTTCATTAATGTTTTTATTTATGTCAACATATCCTTATTCCATCTTTTTAGTCTATCAGTTGTAATGGAACCAACAAGATTGGTGTATCAGTTGTGTGTCTATTGATGTTCTCTAATAATCTATTTACTTTGGTTGAGGTTACCACCAAAAGGTTTTAGTGAGTGATCTTTGTTGGATGAAATATATTTTTGTTTGGATCAATCCTATTTGCATGTGTATCCCTTGTTTATTTTTCATCTTGGTTAGCTATGTTGATGTAATGTGTTGATCATATTCATTGTAACTGAATGCTTTAGAGATGGTGAAGCATGTTGGCTTGATCAATTCATGATGTAATTATCGAAGTGGTCCTATGGTGCAGAGCACCCTAGGGTTTGAGCTCTGAAGCCCTAGTTGTTTAGCAATGGTGATCATGGAGCAAATCACGGTTTTCCAAAACCCTAACAGCTTCTTAACTCCTAGCGCGAAAGCAAGAGTGTAAACCAAAAAGACCTACGAAGTAACGGTGACTGTCTAGCGAGAACCGGTTGTGTTATGCTTATCGCATAGTCACAAGTAGTCAGGTGGTCAAGTTGAAACAGGTGCAACAAGGTGATGATAGTGTATCGCAAGCCCGCAAGGTGTTCAACGGTCAGTTTGAAAATGGCACGACAACGTGATGACTATGTATCGCAAGCTCACAAGATGATAGGCGGTTAAGGGAAAATGGCCACGACGCTGCGATAACCGTTACATTAGTCTATCGCGTGATCGCTGAACAACCAGTAGTCAGTTTTCTAAGTGGGCGAGTGAGCGACAACCAATGCATCGCACAATCACAAAGTAATCAGCAGAAAATGTTTAAGTGTTGTGAGGACGCGATGGTATCTCGTCGCACAGTCGAAAGGCTATCGGCGGTCAATGAAAAATAGTTGCGAGTGCGTGACGACAATGCATCGCACAGTCGCAGGGTAACCGGAAGCTCATTTAGAAGCATGGTGAGTGTGTGACGACAATGCATCGCACAGTCGCAGAACAACAGACAGCTTGGTTAGAGGTGATGCGAGTGCGTGACTATAATGCATCGCAGGGTCGCAGAGTAATCGTCATCTCGGTTCAAAGCATAGCGAGTGCGCGACAACAAGGCATCGTAGGGTCACAGAGTAATCGTCAGCTTGGTTCAAAGCATAGCGAGTGCGCGAAAACAAGGCATCACAGAGTCGCAGGGTAATTGTCAACTCGTTTCAAAGTATTGTGAGAATGCGACAAAAGGGTATCGCAAGGTCGCAGGGTTAAGGCATGCATGGTTTTAAGACTTGCAACTATGCGATTAAACATCCAGAGTAAGGTAAGAGCTACGATACCGCGACTGATTGACTTGTCAACATGGAAGAAAATGCTAAGATAAGAAAAGAGAATGCCACAGAGGAAAACATTGTCCAGGTCGACAACCATGCAAAAGAGGACATTGATGATAGTTACAGGAAGAAGATGAAGGGCCGAGGCAGTTAGAATCTTCAGACGCAAGGTAACCTAGAAACGGTTACAATCAAGGACAGGCTGAGTTATAAATGAAGGAAAGAAACTTGTAACAGAGGTTGAAGAAAATTAGAGATAGAGTAGACTAGCAGAGAAGATTTTCAGTTGATATTGTAATTTTCTGGTTTTCAATAAAGAACAGTTTCTTGTTTTTTTCTGTGTGTACTTCTATTGTGTGCAGACTTCTGTAGAGTAGGATTTTGATTTTAGTCAACTCTCATGGATGCTTTTTGACTCTGATAATCCATTCTATGGAGTGTGACCATCAAGACGCATCCCTCATGTATTTTATTTCTATTTCTGTGTTTGGGATTGAGAAGAGGCTAGTCAGAATTGCAGACAAGTCCTAGGCGAGCTAAATGGTCCGGCTAGAGAACTTGTAGGAAAGAGAGATAGAAGGAGAAGGTGCATGACTGACTTTATTCAGTCATGGAGAGCAAGATAAGATGAAGAGTGAAGCATTTCAGTGGGTAGGAAACCTAGGAGAGAGGGAGTATAAAAATCCTTCTAGGTAGGGTCTGTGAGTAACCCTAAGAGACTCAAGTGCGAGTCTAGAGGATCCTGAAGAGAATAGGGTCCAAGGTAAGATCCCTAAGAAAGAGTAGGAGTCTAAGAGAGTAAGGTGACCTCCCCATTAGATTGGTATTAGAGCTTAGTTAAAGATTTAGGTTTGAAATTTGTAGATGTTTCAAAGTACTAAGGAATCAGTAGGAGAATCAGCCATGGTGACAAATGTAGAGTTGGCTAAAGAGGTGAATGAGAAGAAGGAGAGAAATAGACTCCTTGAGGAAACTCTAGAGTTAACGAGAAAACAACTAAAGGATATTGCTGATAAAGTAATTGGAGAAGCAGAGAGTTCCAATAAAGGAAAAGCTGTTGCAGAGGAGGATGTTATACCAGAACCAGACCCTCCTATGCCAGAAGAACCATTCTTGAAGGCTATCAAGGCACTGAGTGGAAAAGCATTGGATGGAGTACCAGTAGTTGCTGGGAAAATGGATTCTAAATTGGTAATGGAATGGATTAAAGGAATGGAGAATCATTTTGATTGTGAAGGAGTGACTGAAGCACAGAAAGTGAAAGTTGCTAAGTCTAGATTGAGAGGAGAAGCATTAACTTGGTGGAAATTCATCCAAGAAGAAAGAGAAAGAGAAGGTAAGAAGCCTATTGCAAATTGGCAGGCTATGGTGTCAAAGATTAAGGAGAATTATCTCCGTGAAGACTATGAGATTCAGCTTCATAGAAAGAGGCAAAGTTTGAGACAGAAAGATTTGGATGTGGCTGCATATACTGAAGAATTTCATAAACTATGTTTGAGATCAAGAGTGCAAGAAGAAGAAGCAGTAAAAGTTGCTCAGTATATGGGTGGTTTGAGAGAAAACATTCAATAAGAGATAAGTTTGTGGACAGAAACCTCGGTGCAAAGATGTTTTCAGTTGGCACTGAAGGTAGAAGAAAAAAATAAGAGAAGACAAGACTCTAATCCTAAGAATAGAGGCAGAGGTAGAGGATTTCACAGAGGTGAATATAAAGGTAGAGATAATGAGTCCAAGACTCAACAAGATGCAAAACCAGTGGAGCAGAACCCTCAAAATAATAATAACAGAGGAGGCTACCAGAGAGGTAGAAATTCTAATCATGGAGGCAGAGGAAGGCATAATTATGGTGGTAGAGGATCACACTTTGCTACCATGAAGTGTTATAATTATGGAAATTTGGGGCATCCTTCTTATAGGTGTCCAGAGAAGCCTTCAACATCACAAGGAGAAAGGAGAAATACTTATGTCCAAGAAGACCAAGCTAGTTTCCATAATCAAGAGGTGAATCTTGATTCAGATAAGGGAGAAAACCTCATGTTCCGCAGGATACTACTGAAGGAACCAACCAAGGAGGAACCAAAACAGAGGAGATCACTGTTCAGAGTAAAGTGCAAGATACTTGGAAAAGTATGCAAAGTGATAGTGGATTCTGGCTCTACGGATAACATCATCTCTGAGGAAGCAATCCAGAAACTGAATTTGGTAAGAATTCCACATGACCATCCTTACATAGTTACTTGGTTGAATAAAGGTCATAAGGTGTTAGTAAATGAGAAAGCTTGGATAGAGTTTTCCATAGGGGGTTATCAAGATAGAATACTATGTGATATACTTCCAATGGACGCATGTCATTTGTTATTGGGTAGACCTTGGCCGTATGATAGAGATGCTATCTATCATGGGAAGAAGAATATGTATACTTTCAAGAAGGATGGAACTACCTTAAAAATACAGTCTTTGCTGGATGATGGAGATACTACAGGAGAGAAGAAATTACTTCTGATGAGTGGCAAGGAGTTCTTGAAAGATTTCAAGGAGGAGGAAGAGATTGGGTTTACTGTTTTGTTGAAGCCCAAGGAAGAAGAGGTAAAGAAAGCAATTGTGTTTCCTAAAGAAGTCCAAGATGTGTTGGACAAATACAAAGACATTATTAGAGATGGTACACCAGTAACATTGCCACCAGAAAGAGCAGTCAACCATCAAATTGATTTTGTACCAAGAGCTTCACTACCCAACAAGGCAGCTTATAAGATGACACTGGAGCAGAATAAGGAGATAGCAAGGCAGATCCAGGAGTTATTGGATCAAGGATTAATAAAGAAGAGTATCAGCCCATGTGCAGTACCAGTGGTATTAGCACCCAAGAAAGGAGGTAAGTGGAGATTGTGTACTGATTCTAGGGCAATAAATAGGATTACAATAAGATATAGATTTCCTATTCCTAGAATTGAAGATTTGATGGATTGTTTAGGCAGTGCACAATATTTTTCTAAAATTGATTTAAAAAGTGGATATCACCAAATTCGGATGAAGGAAGGTGATGAGTGCAAAATAGCCTTTAAAACTAATGAAGGTCTGTATGAATGGTTGGTCATGCCATTTAGGCTGACAAATGCACCAAATACTTTTATGAGACTGATGAACGAAGTGTTGAAATGTTATATAGGTAACTTTGTAGTAGTTTACCTAGATGATATACTGGTTTACAGTAAGAGTAGAGAAGAGCATCTCAAGCACTTGGATATGGTG